>CM044561.2:18182664-18577664 GCA_024416835.2 Perccottus glenii | reverse complement strand
TTTTGTGTTGACAGCTGCCCATTGCTTCACTGTTGATAATTTAATTGACAAAGTCAAAGTGGAGGTGTTAAATGATCAGTTAGGTAATACAATCAAATACACTTTTATATGTATACTTTTAATATTTGATCAGATTCAGTTAACAGTTTTGATTTGTTGTGTGCAGATGTGAAAGAGATCCACATGCATCCAAACTACAATATTTCTGTCAAAAAGAATCATGGCGTAAAGGAGTTTTATGACTATGATGTGGCTCTTATTGAACTTGTAAAAGATGTACCTATCACCACTTCATTGAGGTACGAAGGTCTGATTTACTGCACTCTCTTATTGTTGGGAAATAGCTTTGGTGGTGGCTTTGAAAAGAAGTTGCACAGAAAAATCTTTATTTTTGTTGTGACAGGTTCTCTGCCCTCTTTAAAACCCTGTTTAATATGTTATATAAAAAGTGATTTTTATTTAGAGAAACTCCAGTTAATACATGAAACATTTCTTTTTCAGACCTATTTGTATCCCCTGCACTGCGGAGACCAACGGCGCATTGAGACAGGTTTTGACCTGCACGGAGCAGGGTGAGCACACTGTCACAAAACATTATCTGTTATTGTTGGTCACGTTTATCTATTATATTATTTGAATTGATTTGTGTAACCCTCCTGTAAAATATACTGTAATTTGAATATGTTTTATCAATTACAGAACAATTCCTAATAACAAACAATGAAAGGCTAACCTTTTTGACAAAGAAAAATTTTTATGAAAAAAATGCTGTTGTGAAGCTCGGGGGAAATGTACGTTTTTATATATTTTTTTGTCCTCGTTTCATACTTATCAATCTGTCATAGTCACCTAAATCCAGATCATATGCCATATTTAGAGACCAGACTGCATTAGTAAAGCACTGCTAGCTCCAGGCATCAACACTACAGACGTGTCAGAGGTTGTGAACGACAACTTCCTTTGCACTGGAGGTATATTTCCAGAGGTTGACAAAATAGCATGTAAAGGTATGTCTATTATATACGTCAATATGCAAATAGAAATGTGGATACAAATATTAGACCATATTTAAATGTAACTATATGTCTTTCATAGGTGACTCTGGAGGGGCAGTGTTTACGAACTACCAGAATCGTTTTATACAGGTAAGCAGCTCCGTAGCAACACTTAGCACATACTGTGTTGATACACACAGGCCCCTACAGTAATCTAGTCAATGGCTGGTAAATATATTCTATAAATCTGTCTTTTAACAGGTTGCATTGGTCAGCTGGGGAAACAAGTTGATGGAAAACTGTGATAAGGGTGGGAATGATGTAAAGTCGGACAAAGACTCGAGAGATTTTCATTTCAATCTTTTCAAAGCCGTCCCTTTTCTCAAATCCATCCTCGGGAAGAAGAATCAGCCTTATGCTCCTCTCGTATTTGTGGACTAGCAAACATTGTCTTGCCCATGCTAAAAAAAATCTGAGCAAATACAGTAATACATTTTCTGTAATGTTTTGTTGTTTTTGACATAATCACCATGTAATACTAAATAAATATCTAAAAGTAAGTCATGGCTCGTGTCATGTGTCAGGTTTGCGCATGCTCTCAAAAATGTCCTTAAATTAATTTATTTATTTGATTGGGACAGTGCATGTTAATGAACATACATGAGACACAAACACATGAATGCAAACATGCCAGATTGTAGGCTAATTTCCATCCGTTGTCCCAACATTCACCAGAGCATCAATACACCTGTGCTGTGTCACTGGAGGCAAGGAGGATTAAGTGTCTTGCCCAAGGACACAACGACAGTATGATCTGTGGGGAGAGCGGGAATCGAACCGCCTACCTTCCGGTTGAATGACGACCGCTCTACCACTGAGCCACTCTTAACAGCGTGGGAGCCAGTATTGGGTGTTGATTATTTTCTTTTTTGTTATTGTATTTTTTTTATTAAATGATGTAGGCCTTTTTTAGCCTATAGCACACAGCTCTCACAATATGTTGTACAGGGACAGTAATGTGTCAATCTTTGATCTTCTGATGTGAACCATAAAGGCAAGGGGCCGGAGTAAATAGAAGTTAGACAGAGTGAGGGCCAGGTCATTTTTTATTTAAATCTTCCATGTTTCATTTGATTTATATTAATTTTTATTTGCTCGTGACCATATACATGGTGTGGAGCACATATATTCATAAATAACAGACAAATATATACTGTAAAACAATAATTCATTGGTATAAGAACCCTTTGTCAGGACGGCTCATGCTACAGCACAGCCCTCGCCTCCTACTCCGGGAGTATCCTCCTCCTGCTCCCCCTCCCCTGCAGGTTTGCTGAGTGAGGACAGGTGTGCGGGAGCTCTGGCAGACTCAGCCCAGCTGTGCCCCGTTAATAATCAGCTGAGTACAAAGAGAGCCGTTTCCAGTTCCTCGATGCCAGATTGTAAACCTATCTCCAGTTAGTGCTACGACTAGCTCTCGACATTACGTGCCTAATTCACTGATGGTGAATACTTACATGTTTTTGTTCCGCTTCAGATCCGATGGGTCCTGACTCCGGTTCCAGCTCCGGTCCGGCCTCAGTCGACTCCTGTTTGTTCCTGTCCGTCCCTGGAGACCAGCCTGAACAATTCTAACTGTGTAAAAATAAATTGTCATTTCCAAACTGGTGCACTTCGTCTGCACTTGGGTTCTCTGCCTGACTCGTTACACCCTTCTCAGAAAGGCACCCAGCTTACAAATTTCTTTGTTTTTTAGACTAAAATAACAAATAATTGGCAAATATTTTTCTCTGCTTTTTATTACTTCAGAATTTGTACGCTCAAATAAGAGATGGAATTTATCTCCATGTTATAAGAATTAGACTAAATAGTGCTTCTCCAGAAAGGTCCTTTCAACTTTCTTTATTTCATTATTTGATTTAACCTCTTTTAACTGTATTAAACACTGTTGTTATAGCATTATGCTAACCATTTGGTTAACCAAGCATTCCTTCATCACTTTAATACAGTTTGGTTTAAATCTTCTTCTCCCCCCCTTTTTGAGACATGGGACAACCATGGCTCAAAACACCACAAAATAAAACAAAATAAAATAAAAGATTAAAAAAAAAAAAAAATCAAAACAGAATGTTTTTTTCAAATTACCACCTTAAATTGTTATTTCATTAATTAGCATTTCTAATTATTCATCTTCTTTATGTTTCCCAAATATCATCACTTTTGTTTTTGTTATATTTAAAACTTCACTTTGTTTAGCTCAGTTTTCATTTTAGTTACCATTAGTTGTAGTTCTTTACCTGTAACTGTAATTGGTATTATCCGCAATTGGATAAATTTTAACTCAGTTGATGCAAACATAAATAATTTATATACATTGGGGATCGAAAGTTTGCGCACCCCAGGTAAAAACATTTTTTAAATGTGCATAAAGACGCCAAGAAAAGATGGAAAAATCTCCAAAAGGCATCAAATGACAGATTACGGAGCTGACATCCTTCTAATAAGTAAAAAAAAGTTAGATATTATTTCCATCATTTACACTTTCAAAATAACAGAAATTAAAAAAATGGTGTCTGCAAAAGTTTGGGCACCCTGCAGAGTTAATACCTTGTACTGCCCCCTTTGGCAAGCTAGGACCTGACAGTGTCATGGATTGTTCTCAATCATCGTCTGGATAGACCAGGTGATGTCAATCCCAAAGGTTTTAAATGCCCAGACTCATCTGACCTTGCCCCAACAATCAGCACCATGGGTTCTTCTAAGCAGTTGTCTAGAAAACTGAAACTGAAAATAGCTGATGCTCACAAAGCAGGAGAAGGCTATAAAAAAATAGCAAAGCGTTTTCAGATGCCAATATCCTCTGTTCGGAATGTAATTAAGAAATGGCAGTCATCAGGAACAGTGGAAGTTACAGCAAGATCTGGAAGACCAAGAAAAATATCAGACAGAACGGCTCGCAGGATTGTGAGAAAAGTAAGTCAAAACCCACGTTTGACTGCACGATCCCTCCAGAAAGATCTGGCAGACACTGGAGTTGTGGTACACTATTCCACTATAAAGAGATACTTGTACAAATATGGACTTCATGGAGGAGTCATTAGAAGAAAACCTCTTCTACGTCCTCAACACAAAAATCAGCGTTTGAAGTTTGCAAATGAACATATAGACAAGCCTGATGCATTTTGGAAACAAGTTCTGTGGGCCGATGAGGTTAAAATAGAACTTTTTGGCCAGGAATGAGCAAAGGTATGTTTGTAGAAGAAAGTGCACAGAATTTAATGAAAAGAACCTCTGTCCAACTGTTAAGTGTTATGTGGATCGATCATGTTTTGGGGTTGTATTGCAGCCAGTGGCACAGGGAACATTTCACGAGTAGAAGGAAAAATGGACTATAAACTATAAAGTTAAATTATCTTTATAAACTTACTCTGCGCAATTCAACTTTAAGACACATCTTTAAATTCTTCCAATTACAAGTAATCATTTTCATTCTTTTATTGGCGTTATACTGTTTGTTTTTGAAACCACACTGATATTAAGGACCTCCTATTAGTTCTCGTACTAATAGTTACACAAAATTGTTTCGCAAAACATCACTCACTATTTTTATTTTGGATCCAAGTGTTGGATCTTTAACTTCTTCAAATCTTTATTTTTTACGTTGCCGTGTCACAACAATACAATAGTATTTGTTCTTTAACAGACTACTCATTATTTTCTTCTCAGAAACCAAAAGCATATCCAACGTCTGTAGATGTGTGTCTCATGTGTCCGTGTTAGTGTTTGTGTGTTTATATGTGTGTATTTACATGTGTGTGTATGTGTGTGTATTTACATGTGTGTGTATGTGTGTGTATTTACATGTGTGTGTATGTGTGTGTATTTACATGTGTGTTTATGTGTGTGTGTTTTTACATGTGTGTTTATGTGTGTGTATTTACATGTGTGTTTATTTACATGTGTGTGTGTATTTACATGTGTGTTTATTTACATGTGTGTGTATTTACATGTGTGTTTATGTGTGTGTATTTACATGTGTGTTTATGTGTGTGTATTTACATGTGTGTTGATGTGTGTGTATTTATATGTGTGTGTATGTGTGTGTATTTACATGTGTGTTTATCTGTGTATTTACATGTGTGTGTATGTGTGTGTATTTACATGTGTGTGTATGTGTGTGTATTTACATGTGTGTGTATGTGTGTGTATTTACATGTGTGTTTATGTGTGTGTATTTACATGTGTGTGTGTGTATGTGTGTGTATTTACATGTGTGTTTATGTGTGTGTATATACATGTGTGTTTATGTGTGTGTGTTTTTACATGTGTGTTTATGTGTGTGTATTTACATGTGTGTTTATTTACATGTGTGTGTATGTGTGTGTATTTACATGTGTGTTTATGTGTGTGTATTTACATGTGTGTTGATGTGTGTGTATTTACATGTGTGTTTATGTGTGTGTATTTACATGTGTGTTTATTTACATGTGTGTGTATGTGTGTGTGTATTTACATGTGTGTGTATTTACATGTGTGTGTATGTGTGTGTATTTACATGTGTGTTTATCTGTGTATTTACATGTGCGTGTATGTGTGTGTATTTACATGTGTGTTTATGTGTGTGTATTTACATGTGTGTTCATGTGTGTGTATTTACATGTGCGTGTATGTGTGTGTATTTACATGTGTGTTTATGTGTGTGTATTTACATGTGTGTTTATCTGTGTATTTACATGTGTGTGTATTTACATGTGCGTGTATGTGTGTGTGTATTTACATGTGCGTGTATGTGTGTGTGTATTTACATGTGTGTTTATGTGTGTGTATTTACATGTGTGTTTATCTGTGTATTTACATGTGTGTGTATTTACATGTGTGTGTATGTGTGTGTGTATTTACATGTGTGTTTATGTGTGTATTTACATGTGTGTTTATGTGTGTATTTACATGTGTGTTTGTGTGTGTGTATTTACATGTGTGTGTATGTGTGTGTATTTACATGTGTGTGTATGTGTGTGCATTTACATGTGTGTGTATGTGTGTGTATTTACATGTGTCTTTATGTGTGGGTATTTACATGTGTGTTGAGGTGTGTGTGTATTTACATGTGTGTTGATGTGTGTGTGTGTATTTACATGTGTGTTGATGTGTGTGTGTGTGTATTTACATGTGTCTTTATGTGTGGGTATTTACATGTGTGTTGATGTGTGTATTTACATGTGTGTTGATGTGTGTATTTACATGTGTGTTTATGTGTGTATTTACATGTGTGTTCATGTGTGTGTATTTACATGTGTGTTGATGTGTGTGTGTTTTTACATGTGTGTTGATGTGTGTGTGTATTTACATGTGTGTGTATGTGTGTGTATTTACATGTGTGTGTATGTGTGTGTATTTACATGTGTGTTTATGTGTGTATTTACATGTGTGTGTATGTGTGTGTGTATTTACATGTGTGTTTATGTGTGTGTATTTACATGTGTGTTTATGTGTGTGTATTTACCATCTCTTACCGTATCTTCCCAGACCAGCTCTTTAGACCCCATACCCCTTATTGTAATCATGTGCCCTAAGCACGAGTCAGTTTCCTACAGAGCATAGGGTATCTATCAAACTTAATTCTAGCAAGACAACAAGCTTTAACACAGATTAACCTCAGAATATCCCGTTTAAAATCTCACCATAGGATGGACAGGTAGGGTCTCGATCAAAAACACATACATTTTCGGCTTTAAATCTCACCATAAACCAAAAGGCAGGGTCTCGACAAAGCAGATCTCACCATTGAAGGAATCTCAATCTTTCAGCATTTCAAAATCTCCTATGCTGGCCAACTTCATGGAAACACATCTACTATGGTGATGTAAATACATGTAGCCCACTCAACATCCGCCAGATTTCCAAAACTACTACTCCCGGAAGTTTTGGGATTTACAATCACACACACACACCAAAAAAATAAACAGCTGTTTACCTGAATTGTAAGTCCAATAGTCCAGTTGTTCCGCAGCCAGACTATCTGTTCTGTCCTCTCGTCTCTCTGATCTTTTTTTTCAGTCCAGATCTCGTCACCGCGTTTCACACACACAGAGTGGAGGTCTGGCCCGTACTGCTTTAACAGCGCAGCTTGGGACTTACAAGAAATGCTTTTTTTTGGGGCGGCAGCAGCTCAGTGGTAGAGCAGCCGTCTTTCAACCGGAAGGTAGTAGGTTCAATTCCCGCTCTCCCCACAGTTCATACTGTCGTTGTGTCCTTGGGCAAGACACTTAACCCACCTTGCCTCGTATGAATGTGTTAGAATGTTGATGGTGTTGGTCGGAGAGGCCGTAGGCGCGGAATGGCTGCCACATCTCTGTCAGTCTGCCCCAAAGCAGCTGTGGCTACAGATGTAGCTTACTACCACCAGTGTGGGACTGTGGAGTGAATGAATAATTGATATGTAAAGCGTCCTTGAGCTCTGGAAAGGCGCTATATAAATAAAACTATATATATATATATATATATATATATGCATTTCTTCCGTGCACGTCAGCTCACCTCTTTGCATGAGAAACAACGAATATTGAGATCCGGCTCGAAGGACCAAATGTTATAAGAATTCTATATCCTTATGTTATTCAGAGAGACACGTAGACAGAGTATATTTAAAAAGCAAATGGCCAGGTTTAATTCTTGCAAAAAGACACACATGTATCAAGGCTACATAGTAAGGTTTGCTTACGGAAGTAAACAAAACATGAGATTTTATATCACTGCAGTGGGGACTGTTAGAGGGAGGTGTATCTCTCATACACCCTCCCCAAGGCCCCAGCTCCAGGTGCACAAGTCCCGTGGCAAACCATGTCTTCGTCTAGTTATGTCTACTCCATGCTTGGACTAGCATGAAGGACATGACATGATTTGACATGACCTGTAGAGAACTATGAGCACCCAGTAACTATAAACAATATAAACAATTATAATAAAAAAAATTATTATAACACTCCAACACAATTCCTTTCACATAAATGACACATTTTCATATTTCTTTCCAGACCTTCGTACTGACATTGAACTTTAGGATTTCTAGGATTATTTGTTTTAATAATTGCAAATGGCCTGCCAATAGCCCGGGTTTTCACGATACTTTTGTGATAATATATTTATAATTCTGTTTCAATTCTGCATAAATATCCCATGAAGTCATGTCCCTAATTTCACTTTGACACTTTTGAATATACTGATCTTTTAGGACCTGTTCCACAGTTAGTGTGAGCCAGTTCAAATTGTTGAATGCTTATGACGTCTAGGTTTAGGATAGACCACAGTCGTCCAAAACATGTTTGACCTGCTGGAGCCATGGGCAAATGTCCTCATCTGTATTTTACAGATGGAATAATGTCCTTAAGTCCACACAACACAGAGCAGTACTATTTTAACACCTCGACAGGGTTGTCCTTGAAATGTCACAGTAACCACTTTTTTATTTAAAATGACTTATTAATGCCTTTGTGGTGATTTACTCCTTTCACTGTCACTTCCTCGCTCCATCTCAACCATTTGCATATAAAAATTCTTAACCTGCTTGTAACTTGTGATCGCATGTTCAGCTGAGTACAATATCAAAGGGTTCAAAAGAGATTATAATTTCTTTTTCAATATGAGCGAGGATAATCTGGCTTAAATTAGTTACTAGGTTTGGCAAGAAATGAGATGACAGAGACAGCACCAGATAAAATTTTTAAATAGATGGTCACAGTTTATTTTCTTTCAGTAGCATTTCATACAGCATTTGGTGGTACAGCATAAAATGGTTCCAGAAGCACTGCATATCGAAAATTTTTAATGATTTGATGCCCCGGTTTGCAAAATAGAGCATTCTTGGAAATTGATTAGGTGTATACAATGCAGAATATTATTGATTATTATATGACCCCAACAAGGGATACATCTGAAATGGTATGATAAACAATCAGTTGTATGACTCAACTGTGGTGTAATATTTTATATGTTATGTGTTTTAAACTATGTAGACCCAGTTAGTTATTCATTTAAACATATTAATATAAAAGACAAAACCTAATGTCAGACACACACACAGGAAGGACCAGATAAAGAGGCAGGTGTCTGTCATGGAGACAGAGCCGGCGAGGAGTAGCCTTCAAGGCCAGACAGAAATGACATCAGGAAGTTAATGAGGAGAATCCCAGAGCCTTGCACAATGATATCAGAAAGAGTTATTACTTTACTGATATCAAAACTGTATAAAAGCTTATGTCTACTGTTCAAACATTAGTAGAGCTTGGGCAAAGTCTACTCGGGTCGTTTATTGTGTTGGTTGTGAACAATAAAGACTCTATGGCATTGGATCTGGTGTTGCGTTCATAACTTATTCCATACAATACTGCCAAAGACTGAGAGGTCAGTTTTGACACTACTCAACCCAACAACACAATGGAAAATATGACAGCTTAAATCTTTCCTAATTCAAGGTTGGTTTTTAAGTAGGTCAATAATAAATAAGAAGGGGGTAGTGCTAGTGCAGGGTTTTGGGAATTGACTAAGCAAATATTTGCCTTTGTACAAAATGTTGTTTCCACATGTCACTGTAAAGTTATAGTAATTTATGTATAGCTATGGTATTTAGATTAGGTCAAACAAATCAATGTGACTTTGAGGTTTCTATAATGAAATGGATGCATTTAATATTTTAAAAGGCATTATTACACTGGATTCTGTAAACAAACCTGACCCCATGCCCCATCGTTGTTCCAGTAAAAGTCAAAAAAAGTGTCATTTTCTATTCTGCAGTGGGCTGTGATTGGATGAGAGAGCTACTTTTCTCCCTTATTGACAAAGAAAATATACAGACATAGACGTGTGTTTAGACTTGATACACACATTATTGATTGATTGACACATTTGTTTGTAATGCAGTTAATAAATAATTGAGTGTGCTTAGTTTTTCATTGGTTTTACCATCACAGCTCATTCGGAGACACATTGGTAGCTCTGGTCTGAGAATCAAGATGGGATTTTCTGTCGACTGGAAGTGGATTGCTGCATTTTTAGGTCTCCTGAACATAGGTAAGCCCCCTTTCAAGCATTTATCATTCTGGTTTAAAGATGTGTCATATCCTACAAATTACTACAATTTGTAAAGCAACTCATACTGCTTTTAAAAAAATACTAAAATTTAACAAAAAAAGTAAAATCACATTGTTTCTGAAGATGACCCTCTAAAATGTGACCCAAAACCTCTTCCAGGAGACGTAGTTTGGTGTGACTGCAGTAGCGAAAGAATACGGATTGTAGGAGGTAATTACACTCTGTCAAATCAGTTTAAAGAGGGCAGCATTCTCAGATACCAGTGTGCTGAGGGTTACTACCCTTATCCTGCTCTAACCCTCAAGTGTCAGTTTAATAACCTATGGGATCCCAAGCCAAGATCACAAAGTTGCAAGTGTAAGTCATTTTAACACAAGCAGTAACTCACACATAGCCTCACAAGTCATGTTTCTCTGACTAATGGTTTGCTTTTGTAGTGGTTCAATGTCCGGATCCAACTGTCCTGGAAAATGGTCATGTTTCACCGATCTCTGAATCCAGGGAGTACTTTTTTAAAAATCAAATCACATATGAGTGCTACTCAGGATACAATCTAAACGGCCCATCCCAACGCACCTGTTTGTCAAGTGGAAAGTGGAGTGGCTCCAATCCAGTATGTCGTCGCGACTGTAAGTATTGATTGTTCACCTCAACATTTCTTCTTTGTTCAAACTCTAATATATAACTTTGTATTTTTATTGCAGCCGGAGATTGTCCTGATCCTGGTATCCCACCAGGCGGGAGGAGTCAGGAAACATTTATGAAATTGGAGAAAAAGTAACATACGAATGCAGACGCAACATGATTTTGATAGGTTCAGAAGAAAGAGTGTGTCAACTGAACGGGCAGTGGAGCGGCCATGAGCCAACATGCTACTGTAAATACCTACTCTTTTAATCTTACTATATATATTACAACTAGTATGAGTATCTTTAGATGACAACCATTATGTGTGCCACTTAAAAATGTGGTTGTGGCCAATGCAAATTGTTAATGCCTTGGATTTAATTAAACTTATTTTGTTTTAGAGCATAAACCGCTACCAAACAGACACAATGTTGTTACACTAGTTGCCTCTGAAGTAAACAGCAAGTGCTAAGCTGGTGCAGAAGAATGAATAATTAATTGTCACAATAGACTGATCAAGTCATTGCATAAATGTGTGGTTTCATGTCTGCAACTCTGAATATTAAGAACAACAGCAACCCCTATTTCCATAATTTCAGCATTTTTATGAATCCAGCTGCCATGCTATTTTCTGAATATATTATTGAAATACAACCATCAGAAGCTTGTATTTCTGTTTATTACTGATTAATATTATCATATTATTAACATGCTGTCATTGCTGCTGTTGGTTCAAGACTGTTATGGTTAAAGAAAATGCAAGAATTACAAATTGTGACCACTGGCACTGAGAGCCCGTGAAAAACAAAGAAAATGGATTTCACAGGTTGAAACTATCATCATTATGTATCATTGGTTTTATGCAGACAAACACACATATGATTCACCATGGGAGGTTTCCCAGGCATTTGGTGGGGAAATCAAAAACACCATTTCACTTTTAGTCAGTAAGTAATCTTTTGACAGTTATTTAACTTACATTATTTAAAAGCTTGCCGAACACAGTCCCACTGTGACACTGGTTGTTTTCTGTGCAGATAAAACCCAAGAAGGAAAGAAATCAAGTTAACTCGGAATGGGACACTTAACATTTATATTGGGGTGGACATCTCCGAGAGCATAGATGAGGATGACTATGAAAAGGCAAAGAATGCAGCTCTGGCACTTATTACCAAGGTAAGAAATATATGTACGTCAATCGTGACATATAAAATCTCTTTGCTGGTGGGTCTCGACTTGTGTTGGAGCAGTGCATAGTATTAGACCTTCTTGGAGTTTGGAAGGGGTGCTAGAAAGGACTAACTTGGTACTTCATTGTTATACTGTAAAACCTCAGCGCTCACATCTTAGCAAAGATGGTGGGGTGGGGCTTTATTGTGGGATGACCTGAACCTGAGCAGTCTCTTGTTACTGGACTCCTGTAGTTACAGTTTATCCATAACAATATCAAGTGAAGGCATACGTGTTCTTCTGTAGAGAAAGCAGAAGCTGAGGACCCAGAAGTGCACTGGACCAAAGACAAAGTCACAAAGGTGGTCAAAAAGGTTCCCAAAATTATGGATGTTGTTGATGTTGTTTTGGGTGACAACATTACTGTGACATTATGTAATTGTTGCATACAGTACCTCTCAGCCTTCCTGACAACGTTTATGCCAGGGTAGTGTTTTATTTGTTATTTAAACATCTGATTCAGGAGGACCAATGTGGTTTTGTCCGATTGGAGAACACTGGACCAGCTCTATACATTCACAAAGGTGCAAGGGATTTGCCCAACCAGTCTACAACATGTCTCGTAAAGCAACTTGTGTGTGTGCTTGGGCAGTTTTCTCTTCAGGGTGACTGGATGCTCCATTTGAAATGGTGGAGCAGCTCGGTCTCAAACATAAGCAGTTTGACACCTGAAGAGTTGTTAAATTAACAATTGCTTGCTCAAATATGTTTACTATGTACTTATCTGCAGTTTCGTGTTCACAGATTGAAGATTTCTCTGTGCATCCAAACTATGAAGTTGTTTTCTTTGCTTCCAAAATCCATGAAGTCATTAACATTATTGAGTTCTCTGAGGGCAAGAAAGAACTAATTCATTATTTGAATAATTTCAGAAACTATAACATAAAGGTGAGTCAAACAGAGTCCATAAATTAATGCTATTTTACAATTTATTTATATGGGCTGACCTACTTTGTATATTTTTACTTAAAGGTGGAAAGCAAACTGGAACAAATCTCAATGCAGTCTTTAGGTTTTTCCTGGAAAAAATGGCATTTCTTAAGAAACAAAACAATTTTAAGGAACATCATCATGTGATTATACTTTTTACAGACGGTAACTTTAGAATATTTATTTTTGAATAGCACTGTTGAGAGATACTTATAAAAATATAGCAGGTAGGTGCACATTAAACAGCTGTTTGTGGGTCACTTCTTTACAGGGGGTTATAACATGGGAGGTGCACCAACACAAACTGTGAATGAGATAAAGTCTTTGGTTTATATGAACCAAGAACATGAAAGGAAAGAACACCTTGGTGAGCAAATGATTTTCAATTTAATAATTTATCATATAAATTTGTCAAAAATATAATCATAGCACAGTGATAAACTTCTTTAATTATATTACAGACATTTATATTTTTGCCACTGGTAATCCAGTTTATGATGACAGTTTTGAAGCCTCTTACAGTTGGGGTCGGCACTGCATTACTTCAGACTGAATAATGCTGATGAATTGGATACAATTTTTGAAGAGATTATCAGTAAGTAGAAGATGTAATTTTAATTGTAATTCTTTCTCTGTTCTATACAACTAATTAATCTAGTCCCTGTGGTTTTGAGTTGGATTTCTGGGGCAGAATGGGCACAGATTAAATTGTCTCCGGACAAATTGGATACACATATGTTTCTTCTGGATTGACGCAGTTCAAAAAACAAGCTTCTCGCATTTAAGATAAACTGTTACAATTGGTCCAATTGGATTTTAGAATGGAAATCCTGGAATTTCTGGAGTTTACAAATACAAAACATATGCAAAAATGTGTTTACATAATTCTATGTCTGTATTTTTTATGCAGATGAAGATGATGTTATGGGGTTGTGTGGTCTCTTCAGGGATTATGGATATCTTGAGGACAACAAAGAAAGAAGAAAAAGTTTCCCTGGGTCATGTATCTCTCAGTTATGGTAATTGATTGTTGCTATTTACTGGCAAGCTGAATCTGCAGCATAGTGTATAATCATTACTCTACTCAAGGCAACAAATAGTAATTAATTATATTTGAATAAAAAAGTATTTTTTGTCCTGGAAATGGCTTTTTGAAAAACAACATGTTTGTTATTGAAGGCTGATGGAACATCAAGAAATTGTCTTGGCTCTTTGGTTTCTCCCCGTTTTGTGTTGACAGCAGCCCACTGCATCAAAATAAATAAGACAGTCAGAGTGGAAGTGTCGGAAAGCCAAGTATTGGGTATATAAAATACTCACTTTTACCAAAAAAAAAAACACTTTTACATGGATATTCCCTTTGAGTCAGATTCAGTTAACCGTTTTGATTTGTTGTCTGCAGAAGTGAAAAATTTCCACATACATCCAAACTACAATATTGATGCCAAAAAGAATAAGGGTGTAATAGAGTTTTATGACTATGATGTGGCTCTCATTGAACTTCAGGAAGATGCTCCTATAGCTACTTCATTGAGGTAATAATCATGTACCTTGCTCATTAGCTATGCTAGCTATCATTAGCTGCCACTTCATGGATACATTATCTTTAGTTTATGTTAATCCTTCATGTTTTGACATTTTTACTGCTTTTTTAAAAAAGTTAAAAGCTGGCTTTTTATTGAGAGAAACGTATTTTTCAGACCTATTTGCATTCCCTGCACCGAGGAGACCAATGGCGCATTAAGAAAGGTTATGACCTGCAAGGAGCAGGGTGAGCACCACACTGTCACAAAATATATTCTAAAATAAAACATCTCTTCTTGGGGCACACTGTTAATCATGTGTATACTGTCTCTGTACATTTAAAACAAAATGCCCAGCTCAATCTCCTAGACTATAGTTATATTTTTCTGATTTATTACAGAACAGTTCCTGATAAAAAACAATGAAAAGCTAACCTTTTTGACTAAGAAAAATCTTGGAAGAAAAAGAGGCACATGTGAAGCTTGGGGAAAATGTGAGTTTTTATTCTATTATTCCTGCTTTTTTACATGTCATTAACTTTGTATTCACCAGCGTATCTTTCCTATCTCCCATGAAGAGACATGGCTGTATTGAGAAAGCATTAATGGCACTGAACATTAGAACTAAAAATGTGTCAGAGGTCGTGACAGAAAACTTCCTCTGCACCGGAGGTCGGCATCCATATTTAGATAAAATATCATGTAAAGGTATGTTTATGTGCATTGTTAAACACTTATTTGCCACTAGGGCTAGGGAAGCTGATCATATAGCAAAGGTAAATGCTGTTACACAAAGATTGTGGACACATAACCTTATTTCATTAAAGTGGGAAGATTCAGTTCAGAATGGCACGCTTTTGAACATGTATTAAAAGTGGAGCTAAACATTTAAATTTATTCATTTAGCTGATGCTTTTATCCAAAGCGACTTACATTACGCTTCTAATTACCAGTGTTACAGAATACCACTGGGGGCAAGGTGGGTTAAGTGTATTCATACAACAACAGTATGAACTGTGGGGAAAGCGGGAATTGAACCACCAACCTTCTGATTGAGGGTAGCTACAAATTGTATCAACAGCTCTTCCCACTCAGAGTTGTCATCTAAATTAGCTGCATCAGAACTAAGATTAGAAATGTGCACTGCAAAACAGCTCTTTACACTGCCTGTCCAAGAAAAAGTCAAGAAAAACCAAGCAACAATGTCTTCCAAAACTACTGTAGCCGACAAGTTATTAAAATCAATTTTAAAATTACTACTTAGAGCAGTAAGATTAAACAATGGACACCTTTTTTGCTTGGCCAGTATATTTTGAGCACCTACACACAGAACAAAAAAGCTCATGTAAACACAGATACTGTTGACTTCAATGCACATAACACATTCATAATTCACAATTTTTGTGTGTGTGTCTTTGGCTGCAGGTGACTCAGGAGGGGCTGTGTTTAAGAACTACGAGAGGCGCACAATACAAGTTAGTCATGTTTTCAGTATACATACAAAGAAATTGCCTTCAGATTAGTTTTTACTAATAACTGCTGTTATGTAGCAAACATTATTCAAACTATTCTACCAAATTGCTTAAGAGTATATTAAAAGCAATTACAATTGCAATCACAGGTGGCGTTGGTGAGCTGGGGAACCCAAGACCATGCCGGCATGCAAAGGGGATGGACCTGTTAACTCAGATGACAACTCCAGAGATTTTCATATTAATCTTTTTAAAGTTTTACCTTTCCTTAAATCTATTCTTGGGAAGCAAGATCAGCCTTATGCACCAATTACATTTGTGGACTAACCAAACCCTTTTGTACAGAACATTCTTGGACTTGTATAAAGCTCAGACAAAACTTTTCACAAGGGTACAAAAACTCTCATGTCATGTTTTAATTGAAGCTAAATGAAATGCTTAGCAACTGGCATTTGCTGTCTAACAATAAAAATGTTTTCTGCCACATACTGTGCTACATGGTGCATCTTTTATATTATTCAGGCTTGCAGTAAATTGAAAGCTGCAGTAAATGAATCCCAACCCCAGCCCTCACAACAACATGGTGACCTGTCTTTTAAAAACAAACTTTTTATTAAAAAAGGGAAACCAGCACAGAATGTAAATTCAAAGCTTAGTTTAGCTTACCTTGAACTTCTAGCTCAGTCCGCTCATTTAAGAATTAAGTAGATAAATTAGCTTCCCTTTTCTTCAGTTATGTTTTTCTTTTTTCTCTGTGTAAGCAGATATAGGCATAGCTGCACTTTAGGGTTTTCTCCCCCCCTCATTGACTCAATGTTCACAAGCTACAGTAGCCTATATAAACCAATGGTAGTGTTCCTTTTTTGGATGGAAAAATTTGTATTTGATTGGCCATTGGTCACACTTCGGACATAATGTCTGATGGTTGGGATTGAACTCTTTTTCTCAGTTTAAAGAAGTTTCACACTGCTCAAAAAATATAAATGCTATCAAGGAACAGGTTAAAGCAAACACAAAACAATAAATAGCAACCAAATGATGATAAAACAGATTAAAATGACACAGACTAAATAAAAGTTAAAAGTGATTTAGTGAGTTAGTCAGGCTTGTACGGGTCTGAAACAACACAATCATATTACATTATTACATACATTACATTCACACATGGCTCAGTTCTGACCAAAGCTGGTTAGTTACCAACACCTTCGGTCTGGGTTTTAATTACTAGAGTCTTAATTACTAAGCCCTTTGTCAATTTTCAGTTTGACACCACAGGGCACATCTTACTACTGAGCAGCTACGGCCAGTCAATTTAATAGTGTAGATAAATTCCCAAAGGAACCTTAGGATTAAATAACTGTTCCCAGGATAAATATATCACACATTTACAAGAAAAACTCCTTTTACCTATTTTTTTTTTTTTTGGGAAAATCATACTACAGAGTCTTCTTAAAGAATTACTATAGCACTTAAAAGGTTTAATCAAAACTCTTTTATGGCTTTAAGCTCTGCTGAGAGAGTGGTGCGGCTCCCCTCGGGTCAGTGACTCAGGCCCAATTCCAGTTTTCTGTGCAGGCCTACGCATTGCGGACACTCACTCTGGCTGCATGCCAACTTCAACTATTTTAATTGGATTTGCTGGACATTTCAGTCCTTTTGTATTGAGCAATTAGGTTTTCTGTCTCTTTCTGTCTTTAAGATGGAAATTAACTGTGTTTGTCATTCATTGCCTTGGTTTTATAACTGAAAAGCTAATGCAATACAAAGAATTAGTTGAGGTTGAGGCATTTTAACAGCTTCAGATGATCTTAGACTGTGATACTATGATCTGTGGTTGAGCATTATCCTGTCATCCTTTAACTCAATAAAAATATACATACATAGTCATTTCCCAAGTAATGGCTATTGGCTAAATGTCCGACAGCAGAGAGCAGTGGTGGATTTTCAAGATGGGTGTTCCCTGATTTCCTCGACCTATGAGTGTATGCTCTCATGGGAGCACTCATCTGGCTTCTTCTAACTAACTAACTGGGATAAATGGAGGCAGAGAAGACAGACTGTGTGAGAGGAGGGACAAATGGGAGAGGCTTTAATTGAATGAAACCCTTTGCTACCCTGAGACGCCATAAACAAGGAGGAAATTTAAAACGGGAATAATTTTTATTGGATCCCTGTGGAAGACTCAGTTACCTCTTTGTCTTAACTGTTATTGTTGATACCTGTTAACCCCAAATTCCCTGCAGCATTATCCAAGAAGCAGCCCTTTGCCTGAAACCAATCTGTTATAGGTAAACTGATTAGCTGGACAGAGCGGCACACATGCACACAGTGCACAATGCCCCCCACCCACCTCACTGCAACACACGCCCCTCTCCCTATTCAGCGTTAGCCCACGCAGCATATTCCTGATGAAGCATCCCGCTGTTTAAATTGTGGCTGATCTGTCTCTCTACAAGCTCTAAATCAACCTTATGGGCCATTTTAGAAATTACTACCATTAAGAAGTGCATACATACACTTTCTTCTCTGTAGTGCTTAGAAAAGCAGAGTCCCGTGCATAAACATCAGAGGCTTCTGCTGATGTGCCCCTTTGAGTATGAAATTATCTGGAAGATTCAAGAAACAGTCACCATTTATATGTGATATATTTTGTACATAATGACGCATGGCAGCGGCAGTCTCAGCAATCAAACTCAAAGTATGTTTACACTGGATTCACATGGCACTGCTGATAAAATGAAATTCAATGCAATGTTTAGCATTTTATATAACAATTAGACGTGGATTTATTTCTCTTGTTCTTATCATGTTCTTGTATTCTTAACAAGACTGCGAATGTCAGTAATGATAATTGATGTCATTGTGTTGTTTTCATATGTTGAGTTCATAGTTTAATCATTTTAAAGCACTTTCCTGCGTTATCACTTTGTACCAGTAGGGGGTGTCTTGAGCAATGCCACACTCATTCTGCTGACACAAACTGAACTAAAAACAGAAATATGACATAATTTTTATTGAATAACTGAGTTAATTGATGAATGGTCTTTAATGTTGAATTTTATTCATTGAGTGATGGTTCCTTCTTCTTACAGATGCTGTATGCACACTACTCCCCCTTCTACAGTTGATTGGAGTTAAGTGCCAACATTTAGCCTCCTAAGAGGAGTAGGTAATGGCTCATTTTGGCTAACTTTCTGTGTGTTTTTTTCAGTATCCATTTCTTTATTGTCAGTACTTAAAGTATATGTTGACTCTTAAGCTTAATAACTTTATACAATAGAATCAAACTTTCTACCCAGGTTCTATCTGATTTAAAAAGATGGATCTGTCCCTGGAGATTTTACTCTTCTCCTTTAAAACAACACTATGCAACGTTTTTATCTTGACATGAAACAGAGAAACTAACTAACTTAAAGACAAAGTGTACATATCTTGCCAGCCAGAAACTAAACTTGCGTCACAACTTAATATATATAGAGAGTTAACAGCCCCATTTGAGTGTCCAGGATGTGTCTCCTTGAGTTTGGCATACATATTGTCTAAAGTTAAGTATCATTTTCAACATTAGCTTTTAGTCTTACAGGCTTTTTAAGTAGTTGTCGGGACTGTTGCCTGAGCTCTTTCCACTGTGGGTAGTTGAAAACAGTGATGTCATGACAGCTCTTTGATAGCATCAGTGGAAACGTATTGACAGCCAGGTGTACTTGTCAGTCAAGTCTCACCTAACGTCACCAGTGCAAACCTGATGACTTCACTCTCATTTCAGTGCAGGTGTATTTTTAGGAATGTAATCCACATTGCTGACATATTTTGGGGATTCTAAAGAGCAACAAAAATGACACTGCAGTCCTGTCTACTCTTAGAAAAAGTTATCTCGCCCACTTTGAACTTAACTCAATAAAGATGCAGTGGCATAGCTGTTAAGCAAACATTTTAAAACATCTCTGATCGGGTTATAGGAGATCATTTTCACGTAATACTTTTGTAATGATAATATCCCGAAGCCTAAGTAATAAAGGCAGGAGTGAAATCTGCCTCTTGTCAGCGTTTACGATGAGAAGCACTTGCAGGATTAGATGTCTTGGGATCGATGCAGCCTTCTGCCCCAATCATTAAGACTGCTCTTAACAGATTACAGCCCCCTCCCAAACACACACACTTCTTTCTTGTTCCTCTTAATGCTCCTCCTTCTGTCTCCCACTCACTTTCAGACCACACTGTATAGGCTCCCCACCATTTGTCTATAGTTTCATCAGTGCAGTTGGAGTCTGGGAGTCTCTATTTCCTCAAAGCAGCTTTTGATTTTTGATATAAACTTCAGATGAAAAGGATGACAAAGAAGCTTTGAACTGAATGCAACTATAACAGATATGGACCTGTTGACCATCTTTTCATACTTTCTGCTTTTATGTTGTTTTAATCCAGCTGCAGCCACAAGCCTCATTACAGGTAAGTCTGCAAATAAAACCATGTCATTAGCACTGTTAAGAAAACCTGCAATACTGGCCGTAGATATTAAAATCCATTAGCCTATATAATGTTCAACAATATGGAGAAAAAAACACAATCTAATCATAAAAATAAAACCTTTTTTTTCACACTGGAGAGCAACGTAACATTACATAACAGTAATTGTTGTAAAATCAACTGGCTTATTTTATAGGTAATGTTATTTACTACTACTATAATTTACCTTTTACTATTATTACCGTAATAACTTCTATAATGTGCCCGTATGAAATAACAGGTAGCTAGTATTACTCATTGCTTGTCTATACAAGTTTTATTCTCTTACACAAAACTATGAATATTTGAAAAATGGGTTTAAATTAAGCTATGCCATTTCATCAAAATAGCTTAGCTTACTTGACATGTGGATGTATGTTTTGTCTTTTGGTCTCGCTTCTTGGGATTTAAAGCGGACATATTTGATGCCAGAGGTAGGCTACAGTGAGTAAATAAATAATACGCCTTTTTTGTTGTTGAATGAGGCTACTCATATTGTTGAGCATGTGTGTGCAGGACAGCGAGTGTGCAAGGCGGGAAAAGGAAAGCCGTGTTTCAAACTAGCATACTTTTCTGAGCTACGGCGACGACTGAACTTCGCAGAAGCCGAGCTCGCCTGCAAACGGGACGGGGGGCAGCTGCTCAGCGTGGAGTCCGAGTCCGAGCAGAAGACCATAGAGCAGCTCATCACCGAGCTGCGTCCCACGGATGGAGACTTCTGGATAGGACTCCGGCGTAACCATGGAGACGAGGACAGCAGCACGGATTGTTCGTCGCAATACTATTGGCTGGACGGCAGCAGGTCCACGTACAGGTAACACGAGGAAATGGGTCATTTTAGCCACCTTTTCAGTGTTTGCTGTTAGAATTGCCTTAATCTAAACGCACATGGAAAACAGTAGCTCATGTTGGCCTAACTAAAATTGTTTAAAACTATATGAATAAGCCATTTTACAGAGCCCTCCCACTGATTTAATAATCAATGGATTGGTTAACTTATAAACAATTTGTTGCAAAACATATTTACACACCTACATTACTTACTGAACACTTGAAGAGTAATGTCTTTTTGAAAGTGCAGTAATTTAACCCTGGGAAAGAAAACTACACTGTTATCTAGACGTTTTACAGGAAAATAAACTGTGTTGGGATGAATTACAGAAACTGGCACTGGGATGAGCCCTCATGTGGCTACGAGGTGTGTGTGGTAATGTATCACCAGCCTTCAGCTCCCCCCGGTCTGGGCGGACTCTACATGTTCCAGTGGAACGATGATAACTGTGAAACCAAGAACAACTTCATTTGCAAATACACTTCAGGTATTATCAGACAAAGTCTAATTTTGATTTTGAGTTTCTGTTAGACTCAGCATTTATTTGTTTTTTTCACAGAGCAACCAGTGGATGTGTCCCCATCACCTAACACCACACAATCAGGTAAAGTGGCATTAGAAGTTGTAGTATTATTATGACATATCATACATTATGAAAGTCTCATATTGCAGACGCCGTGCCTTCGGTGCTGCCCTTGAATCCGAGTGACCACAACCAGGGCCGTAGTACAGGTTCATGTTACATTCATTTATTATTGTTTTAAGTAATAATGTTAAAATGAGATTAATCCTTTACCTGTGTGTGTTTGTTTGCAGCTCTGAATCTGGTTTACATCATTATCCCTATCATCCCTTTGATACTGCTGTTCCTTACAGTGACAGGAGTCTGCTGTTTTAAACTGTTCACCAGAAGGTAAGTAAATCAAAAACCTATAAAAGAAAATGAAATATTAATATTGAAGAAATATTCAAGTAATTCAAGTCATTTTGGCTAACCTACCAGTCCTAACCAATTAAGTTTACAATATGGCTGTAGTCCACCACTCTTTGAAACTTGTGGAGACTACATTGTTTCTGATAGCATTACTTGGGCAGGATATTTCTCACACCCAGGTTACTGACTGAACACACTCTATAACGTATAAAGTTTCAATACATAGAGCTATTTGACCAACATTAAACCATTTACTCAACCTTTAACCGCTTAAAAACCTCTTATATTTTGATTTTTTTTGCATGTTACTCAAAAGGGGGACAGAGCAAAAATCAGAGGTCTGTAAGACCGAGGCAAGCCTTTGCCCGAGCCCCGCTCCGACCGATGTCTACAACGTCATTCGTTCCCAGAAGGAGGACGACCTTGTTTCAACGCGTCCACACACCAAGAATACCTCTTTCTTATGCTCCTCCCCCGACACACCCACAGGTGATTACGATAACCTCGGGGGTCGGGACACAGAGAGTGGCTTTGTTACACTTGCCAGCACGGAGAGCTGCTTCCTCAACTTTGACCTCAATGACCTGAGCCTTGGACGTCGTGGCACCCGTAATTTGTATGACACCAGTTTGGGCCGTTCAGCCAAGAGGGACGTGAACAACAGCAGCCTGGGACGCACCGGGCACAGAGAGGTTTATGACAGGAGTCTCGGCCGTCGTACAACCAAGAGCGAGCACTATAGCACCAGTGTGTATCCAGACCATGAGATGTATGACAGTAGTCTCTTTGACCCCAAACTGAGGCCTGGAGCTCCCACTGTAAAAGCCGACCTATATCAAACATACATCAGCAATGGAAAGGAGGAGACTTTCCAAACCAGCCTTGGCACTTACGGACATCGCAAATCCTACCAATCAAACGTTGACTACTACAGAAATGGACTGACTCTGGATAGTGGGAGGAGATACTTGGACTGGATGAACCAAGACAGCTACTGAACCACACAAACCTCATTTTCCTGTGACTCATAAATGCATAAAAATGGTATCTGTATAATCAAATCAAATATGACCCACAGACTCATATTGTTGCTCTGAAAGTAAACAGTATTAAGAAGCTACAAATGATCTTACACATATTTAATATAATGCTGCATTTCAAAGGAGATTTGATTTGTTGTTCTTGACAAAAGTAAATATATCATATAGGATGTACAGCTCTATAGTGCTTTATCTATTTGTTTATGCCAACTCTGTCAGCTTCTATAGTCCACCCAAAATATTTTTATGAAACTAAAAACTTAAATCAGCTTGAAGTCTGCAATAACAAAAGTGTACTTGACACTTTCAAGCACTAAAAAAACTCTGTTTTTAATTAATAAATCCACTTAAATACCTGTTAAATAAATTAAACTTGGAATATAATGCAAGTCAGCTGCTCATAACTAAATGATCCAGACAGTCTTTACACTGGGTCCAACATCAAATAAACCTTGATTTGACCAGGGGTCATTTGGAGAGACTTTGATCACAAGAGTGGCAGTCTGTTTGCATGGCCTTGGTTGCTGCCTTTGCTTGGGCAGATAAGATAATGGTTTGTAAATGTTGTGTCTGTGCCTGCAAATGTTTTTTATTCAAAACCTAGTCTACTGGCTACCTCTAAGGACCTAAGAACACAAAAACAGCTTCATGGAATAAGCCTTAAACAAGTATATACTGTCAAGAAATATCACTTCACCTGTCCTGGATTTTTGAAGTTTGTAATGAATATATAAAGATCCTTGTGGCAAGGTTATTAAAACAGTTAAGTGTGCCTGCAGCCTGACAACAGCAATGGCATGACAGTGATTATAAAATAAAGTTATATATTCTGAATGTTTAAATGCCTTGAAGTCTCTCCCATGAGAGTGGTTTGTATGTTTGTTACAGAAACACTTAAAATAAAAGTATTTAAAAAGTGATTCTAAGTCATTTTTTCTTACAATAAAAGAAAGATCTGTGGTCACAGTCAAATAATTTTTTATTAACTTAATTATTAAATGAATAAAGCTCTCATTTGTCCATCTGGTCCACTCACACTTTTTTTTTAACTGCAGAAAGATTGGAGACACTAATTTAACATCTTCAAGTTTGGTACAGAGAATTATTTTCATAGCCGAGTGTATCCTGTCTTTTCAATTACAATTCAATTGTGTACTGTGCCTCCATTGTAAGACATCTGTTACATGCATGTAGGCATAAAAAACTTCCAGCTGACAACGGCACACACACAGCTTTATCTCACGTACATACATTAGCCCTGAAGCAGACTTGTGTTCTTAAAGGGTCAAACATTTAAGACATAAATGCCCATACACCTGTAAACACTTTTACACACAAATTCCAGCTGTTTTAAGGGGAAGTCAGTGATTTCCGTTTTTTAGATTTTGGGTTTAAAAGTCAGCCATGGCTCCGCTTACGAGTCTGCTTTTGCCGCCGAGGTTTCAGGATGACATAGCGTCTGTAGGTGGTGTGGTGATCTGATATAAAGGGAATGTAAAACGCTCTAAAGATAGGCGATGACCTGAGAAAAAAAAATGTTTCATTGTTCACACCTTGTTTACAATTTAAAATTTTGAGTAATATGACTGTTATATTTGATCAGGTTTAAAAATACCTTGATGTTTGAAGGAATGGTTTATAAGCAATGATGTTCCACTCCTCTTTTGAAGAATAGCGTGGCTCAAGTAGTGTCTCCTCTTCTGTGTCTAAGTCTACCAAGTAGTGGCACTGGCGTAAATCCACCTGCATAAAGTAAAACAAGGTTATTCGTAATGAAACTGCTAAATAATTCATTTATTAAATTTTAAAAAAAGCAAAAAGTAACTTGCATATCTGGTTGGCTCTTCTAGGTTTTGGTCATTCATATTCGCAGGGATAATCTGTGTCGCTAAAGGACCAGAGGAGTATGGCTGAGGCAGCTGTCCTTTAAATTCAGATTGGATGAAGTGCAGCTGCCAACTGAAAATTAGGGGAAAGTAGTAAAAAAAACCATATACAATAAAAAAGGCCATTAAGAAGTCAATTTCAGTCATTACTGTACAGTAAATGACAAGACACAAAATTTAATCTCAGAACTTATAGCAATCATTTATTTTAAGTGACACTAAAAATAAAGATGAACATTTTTCAACTTAATCAAAAAAATGTAGACATTAGACACTCACTTGTGTGGCAAGAGGAAGCTGCTGGGAAAGCGGTACCACTCTTTGCCTATACACACGTTAACAGGCCTGCCTTCGGGCACTGGGTGCAGAGTTGGGTCCTTGGCAATGCGGTGAAACTCTGGATACAAGTCTAGAGGAGCATGATAGGCTGTGGATGGAAAAACAATCTCATCTGATCCATCATTGTATTTAAAAGCCAACAATAACCCCAGGCGGAAATTTATTAAACTGTATACACACCTCTGAAGAGAGCCACAGACCGCGACAGTGAGATCACTGCAAAGACCATAACTGCACTCAAAGCCAGCCAGTTTGAAGAGACTGTGTAATGCTCCAAGCGATAACGTTGAAACAGGAAGTGGTAGCATTTCTGCCGCAAAATAAACAAATTTTTTGCATCATCAGAACCAAGAACCAGAAAGAAAGAAGAAGCAAATTCTGATTAAAAAAAGACACACCTGTAGAGAAGAAAGGGCTACTGCCCCACTCAGGCAGATGAGTGGGTAGATGGGAAACAGAAAGCGTTCTTCTTTGTGAGGTCTAGTGAAGAAAACCAACATCCACAAATACATTGGAGACAGAGTCAGCCAGTATGGACGGCCAAGGTTCTGCACTGCAGGTCAAACAACATATGAGCATACAGTAAATGATAAGCTTACAGAAAAAAACAAAATATGAAAACATTGAGAAATACTGATGACCGCCGATGATTGAATATGTAAACTGTTTTACTTTCCAGAAAGTGATCATTAAACAGTGATTTGTCAATATTGGTAAACAAGAAGGTCCTCACCATTAAATCTGTGTAATAGCGTCTCCATGAGGGCAGTGAGTGGCAGGGAAAATAGAGCCAGAGCAAACACCAAGTTAAAGTTCAGGAATCCATTTACAAAGTAGAAATGCCACGGCTCTGTGCCTACAATTAAGCAACATAAAACACAAATGTCTATAGATATTGCATGTTGTTCTATACTGTTGAAAACAGTTAAAATCAAATGTAAATGTAATTTGACAGATTTTATTTTCATACATGTGTAACAGCTGTTATTTACCATAAAGATCAGGCCCATGTGGTGTGAAGACATTATACAACAAAATATTGAGCGGAGCGACAACCAGTTTGCCATAAAAAAATGAGTCCACAGCCACTAAAGGTACCTAAAAAGAATGTGAAAGTGTAATACTTTTAACACTTATCTTATGATAAAAACAATTATTACTATCATTTTAAACTGCCTGTCCATTATGTCCTAAATGTGTGACAGACAAACTATATGAATACTGATCCATGTTTAACTAACATTGATAGTATATATAAACCATCTCACCAAGAGCACCAGTAGAGCAACAGCTGACCAGGTTATGAAACTCTTCCACTGTCTCTTTAACACCAGTAAGTCAAAAGCAATAGGTATACTGTTATAACAAAGTAAAAAGGTAGCACATTTGGTAAATAAATGCAATGCAAACATTACATGTTTCAGAAAGTTATTACTGAAAATGGTGACAAATTATTTTTTACCCAGTTAAAACAGAGAATGGCCATCCAACAATGGCACCAGCAGCCACACCCAAAACAGCTAAAGGAGTAGAGTCCTGAAACCATCCAGTCATGGCAACCAGTGTTGTGTACATGCAGAAAGAGGATGGCAGGAATGCTGGGAAAATATTACACAAAGAGACATTTCAATATGAACATTGGCAGGTGGTTATAATTACCTAGAAAACAAGCTTAAAACTCAAAACTGAAATTGCCAGCTGTATTAAAAGTAATGCGTGAACATAAGAGCCCAGAATGAATATCTGCTCTGGGTTTATGTGAGAACATAAGTACACTGGATCAGGATTCTTTAATAATGCAAACACTATTATATTTATTATATTAAATCTAACCAACCTGCAGATGAGCAGAACATGCCAGTGCTCAAGACGAGGAAGGCCAGCAACAGTCGACCCACGTGCAAACCAAACTTCTTACAAACTGCCCTGTGTCAAGTGTAAAACATCCATAGTGTGGTGTTTGCATTAGGCATTGTGTTAATTGTATACAAATATTAAGTCTTACTCACTTGTAAAAATAGAGCTCACAGACACAGCAGGAAAATGCTAAGACACATCGCACAAAGTAGAAGACCAACACCTGAAACACAACTCATGCTTAGTACTACTGTAATTGTGCCAGTACAAGAATATGTGAGCAAGAGAACCATCATTCAGTATACACAGTGTATTTGATGAAGAAAAAGGGACTAAGGTTTGAAAGTTACCTTGTTTGTTTGTAGTACATGGACATGCAAGCAAGCAGGAAGAGCGTGTAACCATAAATAAGCATAAGACCTGATAGCATACAATGGGGAATATTCCCATGTTTGCATTCCAGTGCCATACAGCAGGTAGTGCATCTGTCAAATAAAGTCAAAACAACTATTACACATTAGAGACAGCAATGACTGAGAATAAGAATAAGTAGAATAAAATAAGTACTCACAGGCTCCCAATAGTTGAAGGTCTCATCACAGTCTGAGATGTTGCTAAGTAAAGCTGCACAAAAACGTGCTGAGAGCAGGCATTTAAATGCAGTGGAGCCCTCTGGAGCCCAAACCTGTCCACCACGACTGACTGACCTACAAAATTAACAAAATAACTAAACCTGGAGGGCCTGTGTTTGCTAGTATTCAGTGACAGAATACAATATATTGACAAATGTAGCACTAATATAATGTATGGATTTAAACCAAACAATAATTCACAACAATGAGGATGAAGAGATGATGGTCAGCTGAGTTTTGTGATGACCTAGACTCCTCCTGGAGTCCTGGACAGCGCACATATCTATTCTCAGATTATTTAGATTGGGGTCGGATCAGCTCAGCATTGATCTTTATGTTATGTTTTGTTATGACACGTCACCTTATAAACCGAAACAATGTCATTAAAACACTTAATCGTTTTAATAAACCAACTATCAAAGCTAAGCTGTATTGTGTTTTAACAAATCCTCAACAGATAATGAGATGGATGAATGAATGAACTCAACTTTTTTTTTTTGTTTTTTTACTTAAAATCGGCTTGTCTACACGTATTAAGGACAAAAAAACGTTACGATTGTTTTGTTTTAAAAGACAGTTAAAAATAATCTTATGTTGTTGTTGTGCATGGTGGAAATCGTGTCATCTCAACTAATGTGTCCAAATAGCTAGCTTTAGCTTCCCCCAGTCAGAGGATGCATACGTGTCCAGTTTATACTCACTCTTGTCGATTTGTCTCTGTAATTTTACCGTCTTCTCCTCCTTTTTCCTCTTTCAATGGGCGAGAATCAGCTGGGACATTAACATTGTTTGCATCTAGTCTGCTTCCTCGCCTGGTTCGCTGCCGAAGCCCCTTGGCCGCCATGATTTTCGGCGCTGCGCCGGGCGCTTCCTTCGGCAGTTTCCGTCGTTTCCGATCATTGACAGACGATCTTCTCAGAACGCAGTAGGCTGATAAATGGCCATGCGAGTAAACCATGATACGAACCCTAACAAGTGCACGATGTTGGCAATTGACTATCATTTATGGTTATACGTTACATACCACTATATGTGGCATGTTATTGCTTTCATACTATATCATAAGTATACTTACAAAAAATCTGGCAACCCTTTTTTTTCCCTTTTAGCAACGATTAGTCCCTCTGGTCTAACTATTACAGCCTCCAAGTTTCCTGTATACAACACATAACACACAGCTACTCATTCACAGTTGCACTTGCTTTTATATTTGATGTAGAATGCTGTAATATATTTTATATAAAAATTAGCATTATTGGTCTGTAAACAAACGCATGCACACGCACACACAAAATGCCTGAATTCTACAGATATAAACATTACAGAACCAGTAGCTGTACATCTGTTTTTATTACAAAAAAATCATACTTTGTGTGACACATCTTGTCAAACTATGATGCACAAATTCACTCAAATGAGATAAGAAAATTAAGACACAAAGAAATGCCCGACTGTAAAGATAACTACAGTTTCTATATTATAGGCGTACAGATAAAGTCATTTACTAATTACCGGCACAAATAGATAAATTATATACTGTATTTTAGATAAATAATTTCCTTGGCTAAAGATTTTGAAACTGTACAGTATGTCTAGATAACTCTAGATAAAAGACAAATCCAGAATCCCTTTTAGACCTTTCTCATATGCATCAGAGCTACCGAACAGTGACTTGCAGCCAAGTTGAGAGCATGGCTTCCAATTGTTTGTGAAAGTGGAGGCACTGCATGTGAGACAGCGCATGTGTGTGTGAATGATAGACTAGTCTGTAGCAGTAACTAGTCTGACTAAGGTCGGGGTGTGAGAATGTATCAATGAGTTTGACTTGTTGAACAGTCCCACAGCTTGCCTCTCTGACCACAGCATAAAACTTCTTCTCATCCCAAGTGGGACCGGTCCAGAAGCTAATATCAAACCTGAAATGCTCTGGAAACAGAGAAAAAGGGGAAAAAGGCTTTCCTGGTGAAGGTCTGACCGAGAACTGCTTATAAAAACGGGGGTCATGTGACCACAGGAGTCGCCAGTCAGGAAGTGAGAACAAGAGAACAGCTAGTAAGTCCAAATTTAGACTAACACACACATTAACAACACTATGGTTTGCCCTCTCTTTAGTTGAGAAGACTTTCCCAACTAAACCCATCGGCTGTGCTACCAGGCATAGGGTGTCTCCTTCTGCAACCACAGAGACCCCATAAGGAGCAAGCAACTTTTCTAGATGTTGACCAAACATTTTGATTGGATCAGACTCAGAGGAGAATAAACCTCTGAGAAAAGCTCATGAAACGCAGGAAGAGCCCAGGTTTTGATAGGCACATTCCTAAACACCACGCTACTAATGCCAAATAGCAAACTTCGAGTGCCATTACAGGTTATGCAGGGCTGCTGTTCTATATACTCTTCTACTTCTGAACATGAAGTTTTCCCTTCTTCCTCACAAAGACTATCTTTGGTTAATGCTTCATGGTTAGTAATAAGATCTTCCAGTTGAGCAACCAGTGATGGACGGAGAAAATAAAGACCACTCTTCTCTTCAGGATCAACATCTAGTAAACATGCAGGTCTCAGCATCTCAGCTCCTTTATTTGTGGCTTTGTCCACTTTTTCCTGACTAACAGATATCTTTTTTTCTTCTGTATTTGTGTTTGTCAAACTGTTTGATTGTGAAAGTGTAGATTTATTTTTTTCAGCTGGAGGATGGTTTTCAGGTGGTGTAAGCAGGTGGATGAAATAGTACTGTGCGCTGTCTATTTCACAGCTGCATTTCTGCACTTGTTTAGCACTAAGAAGAAAGGGGATGGTCTCAGTCATCATGGAGAGAGACCAATTGTCCGCCAATCCTTCAAGAAGAAAGTCCTGTACCAGCCTAACAGGATGAACTGAACCTGAGGAGAGAAATTCCCTGAAGAAAAAAAAGAGAAATAAAACATAAAGTCATCTGATTGAAATCTGCCAACTTATCATTCTATATTTAGATTTTAGAGCACATACCTGAATATGTAATCACTAAGCTCTGCTGGCATCTTGTATTGGACTTTTTTCTGCTCGACAGTCTCCTCCACTATGAGCTTCTGAGCGGAGCTGAACGGTAGACTTCGTGTGAACACGTGGAGACGAGCGTTTCCCACATGAAAGCCTTTATCTTGACTCCTGTAGAATAGCAAAACCATCATCGCTCTACTTATGTAAATACACATTAGGAACCAAATAACCATATGTATTTGCACACTGTCACACTCACCTTTACTTCTTACCTGTATCCGGTGCACTTGTAGTTCGGATATTTCTCATTTTCAAAAGGCTGGACATCACTAAGGACAAGTTGAGCTTCTGCTGCCATGGCAGCAACTTGCCAACTGTTGTGCCACTCTCGTTTGGGCTGGTCAGCTGGTGTACCCCCCTGCCCATTGCAAAGGGAGACATGAACCTCTCCATCTTCAGACAATACCTGAACACAACTAGAGGGACAATGTAGAAGAAGGGTGACTGAGAATTAGTTACTAGTAAAACGTAAGACCACCTTTAACTGAGTGGTCTAATATTTTTTATGATTATGAATTCTGATTGATTTTAATTGATAAGTTGGACAAAACCATCATGATGACTCCTGACAATACAGACATAAAATAAAGAATGGCATTACCTAAAGAAGAAGTTTTTGAGAAGTTCTCTATTCTTCTTAACACCACTCTTTCTCCCACAATGAGGAAAGTTAAACACCACCAGGTCAAATACATGGCCTTTCAGAGGCGTACATTCACCCAGCTTTGTGCAGTCGACCTCAAATAGCACAGTTCCACCTGAATAACACAAGAATGTTGGTAGCATTAGAAAAAAAAACAATTATTAAACAATGTATGTAATGTTTACTGCTTACATGGAGACTCCTCACAGAAAGATCGGAGTCAGCCGAGAATGTTTGAGTCGGCCGGGTTTTGAACTCACAACCTTCTTGCTGTGAGGCAGGAGTGCTAACCACTCTGCCACATGAACCCTCCATATATACACATTGTTCAAAATAATAGCAGTACAATGTGACTAACCAGAATAATCCCGGTTTTTAGTATATGTTTTATTGCTAAGTGGCAAACAAGTTACCAGTAGGTGCAGTAGATTCTCAGAAAACAAACCCAGCATTCATGATATGCACAATCTTAAGGCTGTGCAATTGGGCAATTAGTTGGGCAAAACCAGAGAGACGTCAAAGAAAACAGAAGACAAGCATCAAAATGGATTGAAGAATAACCAGAATGGCAAAGTCTCAGGCAATGATCAGCTCCAGGATGATCAAAGACAGTCTGGAGTTACCTGTAAGTACTGTGACAGTTAGAAGACGTCTGTGTGAAGCTAATCTATTTTCAAGAATCCCCCGCAAAGTCCCTCTGTTAAAAAAAAAGGCATGTGCAGAAGAGGTAACAATTTGCCAAAGAACGCAGTAAAGAGAGTAAAATTGTTCTTTTTGGGTCCAAGGGCCACAGACAGTTTGTGAGACGACCCCCAAACTCTGAATTTAAGCCACAGTACACAGTGAGGACAGTGAACACTGGGGCGGCAGCAGTGGCCGAGACAGTGACCAAGAAATGTAAATGAATTGTGGAATGTTGTTAAAGAATCATGGAGTGGGATAACAGCTGAGAGGTGCCACAAAAGTTGGTGCCACACAGATTTAGTTTTCAGTTTTACTGTGGTCATACAACTATATATATAAATATAATGTACTCTTTTATTATTTATTTTAAAGATAAGGATACATTTGAGCACAAACCTGACTCCCGGATGGTCTGGATGTTGATGGCTGCTCCTTCGTGCCGCAGTGCCTCATCCTGACGCTGCAGGCAAGTGGCCGTAACGCTGGTCTTAGATCCACTCAAGGACTGGCACAGAAACGCAGAAAATGAGAAATTCCCCTCTCCTACCAACAATATAGACCGTGAAGGCGACATGTCCAGGCCAGGTGTTAACACGCGGTTCAAAGAGTTGAATATAGTCCAGTAAAGTTATGCTAGAATCTGGCTCTTTTTATACCACAGCTTCGCAAGGATGAAAGAGATGCGTGGGTGCAAAAGGACCACTTCGGCAAGTCCTCTTCAGTCTTAAATAATATCACCGTAGTTACTGCATATTCCACTGGTCACCGTCAGACTGCAGTATAATACGCTTACTAAATAAGACATGACAAGACAATAATTTCTGTAGAGACATTAAAAAGGAGAGTTTGACCTTCCCTTCCCTCTGCAGACGCTTCTTCGCCTGTAGCTGCTGCTTTCGCTTAAGACGGTGTTGCTGGTACAGTATTCCGGCTGAAACGCAGCTAAAGGAACACTGTTGTGTTAATTTGGGTGCCTAGTGGATATAATATAAAACCCACTATGTATATCTACAGTCATGGTGTTGATCAATGATAGCCTAAATTGTTTATTACATACTAACTTGACAAAGAATGTATATACTCATTTTTAATATCATTCCGTTGTGTTGATGGAGGGACGTAGCGGGAGGGTAGCACTTAACTGAGGAGGGGGAAACCGCAGCATCACTTGATCCGAGCATCTTTTACCATGTTTTTCAGTTTTATTTTAACAAGTAACATCGCTGTCTTTCTAATGTGTAATTCCTAATTCCGTCTCGGATTTTGAGGTGTTTTGCTCAAAGTGGAAGTAAGTAAGCCAAATACTTGTTCAAATATACGTCGGTTTTGCTGATGCTAAGGTCAAGCTAGCTAACACATATATGCACCTGCAACTTGCAGCAAATAGCTACTACCATAACCATAACATCAACACAAAATAACGTGCACATAATTTTGGATATAACAATTAAAATGAAAAAGAAAAGAGAAGAGTTTCCCTTTTTTAATTGAATTGACACTTTTTTCTAAAATTAAACAGATTTTATTCTGTTTCAGGACAGAATAAAACAGGAAATACATTTGTAGGCATCGGCACAGAATTATAGTCATCTATTCTTAATCTCTCTTTGTTTTCCCAGGAAAGGTTTGGCCCACATGGGCAGTGTTCTAGCTCTGTCTTCTGCTCCAGGCCATCAGAAATGGCCATTCTCCACTGAGCCCTCACCTTCTCGCTGGGATGCACATCCTGTTCATTGGGACAGTCCACCACGCTGGGAGAGAAGAGATGGACGCCTACCTAACCCAGGGAGCTTTCACTCTTTGCACAGGAGCTGCAAAGGTACAACATCTTAATAACCTAAAATATTCAAACATGCATTAATCCTTTAAATCCTTTGTTTCTCTGTAGAAGTGTTTCCTCAACAAATTGAAGGAGTTAAGATGATCATCAATAAAACCTTGAGTAGTTTCTTTAAGGTATGTATAATTTTTCAATATTTAATATCACAATGTCTCAAGTAATGCTGACATGTCCTTCTAGGTTAGTCACACTCTCCACCTTAGTGCTGTCAGTCCCTCTTTTTACCGATTTCACGTTGAGCACTTGCAGACAGATGATTACATCAAAGACAAGGTTAGACACAACTCTAAATGTTTTTGTAGATTTATCATGGCTTGTTGTTTGATTAAATAGTTATCATGTGCTGCCACAGCTAAGTTTAATTTGGTTTCATACCTGCAGGATGCCCCTGCATTAATTGGTGAGATGGATTCTTCTGGGAGTCTAAATGCTCATGCTTTGTTGCATCTAACTGAGCATGTTCGAGCCAGAACGGTCTTTCAGGTGTGATACTTGGTTTTGCCTAAGACACATCTATCCAACCAGATATGAAAACATAAGAAAGCTTTATGAATAGAGAATCATCACGTGTTAGCCTTTTATTATTCAGTTTTCCTGCTGTAGACACAACAGTCCCAGTTTGTAACATGGCAGTTTGAAACCGAGTACAGAGGGAACGACTTCACAGCTGCTGTGACTGTAGCCAACCCAGACATTCTCAGAGAGTCAGGTGAGGAAGCTCAAGTGTAACAAATATTTCTATAGCTGGAATTGTTTAGTATTATATTATGTTGGATAGCAGCTGCTCAAATATTCACATTTGTGCCACTCTTCCTTGATTTAATTTGTCATGTTTGTGTCTTTTGTTTCTAGTGATCCTTGTGGCACATTTCTTGCAAAGTGTTTCATCAAGTCTGGTTTTGGGAGGGGAGCTTGTCTACCATAGAGGTCGAACGGAGGAAGGAGGAATTCTTACTTTGGCTGGACAGTACTCAAGTGGGATTTTCCTTTTATTGACAGTTTGCCTTTACTCAGTTGTCTTTTACCTAGAATTGTGTATCTTCTTCACAGGGCCAAACTGGGTGGTGACACTTAATGCTGGGAAGGGAGGTGCTCATGCAAGCTATTATCACAGAGCAAACAAACAGGTATAGAGAAAATACACTGTGGGTTTCTTGTTTTACTACGTTTGCCAAATCTAATTGTGTATTTGCCCACGTTTGCCAATTAGATCCAAGTTGGGGTGGAGTTTGAAGCCAGTACAAGGACTCAGGAGACAACAACTTCATTTGGGTACAAGATAGAACTTCCTGAAGCCAACATGGTTTTCCGTGGTAAACATCAATGTAAATGCATTTTTGTGCAAGATGAACTTTCAGATCAAAATATTAACTGGATATTTTTATGTTGGTCTAGGCATGGTAAACAGTCGGTGTATAATAGGAGGCGTGCTGGAGAAGCGCCTGACCCCACTCCCTGCCACCCTCATTATGGGTGCCTTTGTGAATCACAGAGGGGACAAGCTTCAAGTGGGTCTAGGTGTCAATGTGGGTTAATTTTCTTTATTTACTGGATATCACATTAGAATGAATACATTTAAGAATCAAGTGAAACTCCTAGTTGACATTATGGATACTAATTCCCCAAATGTTTCTTTGTTATGGATTAATATCCTGGCCACCTCTAAAATTGAAGTGATATTCCCCAAAGATAGGACTTAACACTAAGAAGAGTTGGAGGCAGCAGCCTATGTGACTGACTTACTGCTCCACATTGAAAATGCAGCTGTGCAGGGCACTGTCTCCCATAGCTTTTTTTAAAACAGTGACTTAATGTAAAATGTATTGTATATTCAAGTATTTTTTCACTGTATGCGTTAAAGATGATTGTACAAAGATTATATTTAAGGTGCTCTTTGGTTTTAATCCAACACCAATAACCACAAACATTATGTGTCGCAGTAGATTGGTTTTAAAGAAATCTCCCAAATTGTTGATGCTGATGGAAGTTTGGGGATTTATGACTCCTGCAACAGAACCCATTTAAACAGTGTGAGTGGTGAGTTATTGAATGTGTGTCTTTTTTTTTTTTTTTTTTGCCAGAATTTAGTCCTATAAATTGATAACTATTGGATCATCAGAAAAGGTGCTGCTCTAAACATATTGACCTCTAGCTGTATGCACTCTCCATGATCTTATTGAATGCAGGCTTGAGATGTACACAACTACTTATGGAGATCTTCCTGTTGAACATGAAATGTGCAATGTACAATGAATTGTATAGTGTAACATTGTACAGTTTAAACAAGCACCTGTTTACCTGAGATATAATTTAATAAAAACATTATTTTACTTATTGTTATGTAAAAACATTTGTCTAAGCCTGGTTAATGTTCAGTGTAAATATAATTTATTGTGTATAGAGGCATCTAAATCTATCAAAAAGTGTTTTTTCAGACCTCTGGTGTGGAGGGCTTGTGGATATATCTTGTGTAATTCTTTACTTAATATTAACACGTAAAAATTCTCTTTACACTACAATATTGTTTTTATACTTCAAGAATGAGCTTTTTACCTTGAGCAGCCACAGAACAAGATATGAGTAAAAGGTAAAACAAATAGTAAAAGTCTTAAAAAAGTGCCTGTACATTTAATATACGTTTCTAAAATTTCTTTCTGAATACTGATACATTGCACTGTACATCTGTGTGTATACAAATACATCATAAATACATAACATTACTTTCAAATATGAGGTCTGTAAACATTCAAAGTCATTCAAAGCTAATTTCATGTGAAGCTTACCATGTGCATCACCTGGTTGCTCAGTTATTATTATTATTTGTCTCTGAATAATGATGAGAAGAATCCCTTCCCACGTTCGCCCTTGACTCTTAAAGATTTACTTCTCTGCAGTCCTTGTGGAGGGAAGGACAGTTTCTCTTTCTCCATCCCCTTCTGTCTCTCCTCCTCTTTTTGTTGCACTTGTTGATTTATCACTAAACGCATGTCCTCCTGCCAACACATACAACATTTATATGCCACATATGTCATGCTTGTGCATTCATTACTTGTTATATGTTCAGTTCAAAAACAAGCACACACACACACACACACACACACACACACACACACACACACACACACACACACGTACCTGCCAGGCCTCGAGCTCTTGGGACAGCATCACCTTTTGTTTGATGGTGTTGAGAAGCTGATTGGTGAGTGACTCTTTCTCCTGTCGCACTGTTGCCAGCTCACTCTCTAAACAGCTGCACAGATGAAACAAAACAAACAGGGTTCAAGCGGTGAACAACGCAAAAAAGATTTATTGTTAAAATGTTATGCAACAATACCTGTAGCTTGGATTTCCCGGATTACTTCGAAACAGCTTGAGTTCCTCTCTCAGAGACTCCAGCTCTCCTTGTTTAGCTTGAAGCTGTAAATTGCAAATTAATTGTATTACTCTATGTAAAGACACCTAGTCAAGTCAATGATTTGACAAATTAACCATTAATTAATTAATTAACAAATGAATTAGAAACTACATAATTACGTGGTACAATCATAATAACTGTCCATAGATTTGTGCTTTGATGAGAAACTGATGACCATACCTCTTCTTTGAGCAATTGTATTTCTTCATTTCTTGCTTGCACAACTTCTGAGTGAGCGAGGAGAGCTTCTTTAGCCTAAACAACACACAGACATCAACAAAATTAAAATGACAATTAGATATTTAACTGCACAATCAAAAAAAAAACATTACCAATATGTTAGTGATGACTAATGGTTAGTGCACACAAGCTGAAGTTAGACTGTTAAAGGGACAGCTCAGTTTTTGTGGTAGCATAATAAGATAGATAGAGTCATAGTTTGGCAATACATTGGCATGTCATTTTAGAGAACATGACATGCCTATTGCTGTGAGCCTGTGTTTGCTTCTTCAAACTGGGACGCACTGGCAACTATCCACAGTCACACTGAACCATCCGTGTGTGTGTGTCATTGTGTGTACCTGCGACTGCTGAATCTCACTAAGCAAAGATAACGGCCGTATGTGTGTGGTGTCCAGGATACTCTCTTCTCCCAGGCTCAGAGCTTTTTGCTGCAGAGAGCGATTCATGGTACGCAACTCAAAGATCTCTCCCTGCTCCTGCTCTATCTACACACACACACAGACACACACACACACACACACACACACACACACACACACACACACACACACACACACAACAATAAGCAAACAAAGACCAAAGGCTGCAGTGAGTTATGTTAGTGTGTTACTGTATTAGTGATTTCTTGCATTTCCTGTTTATTCAGGTTTCATCTCATTGGATGTCTCTGAACCTCACCTCCGCTTCTCTCTCTTTCAGTTTTAGCTGCAGGTCTGACACTTTTTCTCTCAGTGCCTCTCTTTCCAACCGAAGTCTGTCTGTATCCTCATCAGATGCTTTGAGCTGCATCTCCATGTGGGACAGGCGCTCCAGCAAAACTCTGTTCTGTAAGACACAGCGCCAACCATAGACTCAGTATAACTGCTATGTTACCAGGTTAATACAGGACCATCATATATACATTAACTATATTTACCCCCCATTGTTTCTTGTCTTAATTTCTTTAAATTGTAGAAAAAAAATATATATATTAATTTAAACTAAAACAGTTAATTTGAAAAATGTTGTATTACAGAGACATTGCTAAAATAATATATATATACTAGAATATGCTATAGACTTGTTATGTCCTTTTGTACCACCAGACACTAGAGTCAGGGGTTAGGTAGGCATGCTGGTTGAGACTTGCACATCACTGCCATCACATTCAAAAAATGTGTGCTTTTTAAATACGGTCTAACTACATAAATTTGCTTTACCGTAAATAGGACAAAACTGTTTTAAATACCTCTGCTTGTATGTTTGCCAGCTGTGTGTAACTTATATTTCGGCTAAAAGATGATTCTTCCATCTCTTCTCGCAGAGAACGTAGCTCAGTCCTTAAGGAGTGCTCAAGTGTTACAGCCTATGAAGGGGTGGGAAAAGAAACAGATAAGAAAAGCTATTGTTCACTCTATAAAATAGGACACCCCAAACCTGCTAGTCTACATTGTTTGTGTCAGTGACATAATACCACACACACACAAACCCACACCCACACACACACACACACAAATCTCAGACACAAACACACCCAATGTCATCAGACGTAATTAGGTTTGTAATCTTTGTTGCCATAAGAGCTCTGTGTGAGGTAAACAATACCTAACCTCTGCTAGTTGCTCCACCAGTCGCTGGTTGTGATTGGCCAACTGAGTCAACTGTTCGCTCTCGTCCCTTCGCCGGTCACGTCCCTGGCTCTGATGGTGCTCTAGTTCAGCTCTTAAAGCAGCTAAATCTGTTGTCAGTTCTGCCTCTCTCTGGCCAGAAGTTAGTTCATTCATCTCTAGTTTTCTCTGGAGAACGTGCTTCTCCTGCTGCAAAGCCTAAGCAAAAGAATATTTTGTATTAGTGTAAGTTCTAGCCTCCAGGTTATTATATAGCCTACTAAATTTGTCTTATGTAGGTGTCTGAAAAGGCTGCTGAGTGGGCTAACGTCAAATATGCTTACATACTTCTTGACGACACATGCCAGTCCTAAGGCCTCTGGGACAAATCCGGCCAAAAATATTTATTAATTTTTAAAGCCAATGGCTCTAAAAATGCAACAATACAAGGGTCATAATAAAAATATATGAGAAGTAAATCAATACTAAATCAACAATATTATTCTAAACAGTAACAAAACTGTTAAAACTGTCAGACAGACTGAATCAAATGACTCCTGTTCTGACAATGAATGCTGGACCCCTGAGTTTCACACGGATTGGCAAATTTAGTATCACATTTGTCAGCTGAAAATTTTCATATGACCTTGGTGTTAGTCATAATCATCTCAGTAAAGGAACATACTGTCCTGACTAAACATGTAACAAATGTAGTTCTTTTTTGTTTCATTAAAATGATCAAACTCACCTCCAGCTCCCGCTCCCTGTGCTCCAGAGAGGCTGCCAGCTCCTCGTTCTTCTCCAACAGAGCCTGCCCGAGTTCTGCGGCCAGTATCAAGTCTGTCTCTATCCCTGCCCCGCTGTCGAAGCTGCCGGCCGGGGACGAGGATGAAGGGAGAGCAAAAGACAGGGAGGAGGACGAGGAGAGAGGAAAGAATGAGTCCTCCAGGCTTGGGGAGGGAAGACTAGTTTTCCTTGGAGTGAACATTGTGGTTGTTGTGGGGTTAGGCGTATGAGTCACTTAAAAAACAGGATCCATCTTCAGGTTTTTCAAAGTCCTTCACATTGGGCGGTGATGCTGTAGATTTTCAGTCTCTATTTTCTCACTGCTGTCATTTGAATCTCATTTATAGGCAACCCTGTATGAGACAAAAATATTGCCAGAAAGATTTGGACATGTTTATTTTTTTGGGAAGAAAATATTGTATTTCTTTGTTGACTGAAATAAACTAAACTAAACTCAACTAAAATGCCTATATTATAGTTTTTTTTTCGTAATATAATCCACATCAACTCTTTAAGAAGTGCTTTTGTTTGACGAGCGCTTTTGTTACTTTGACCGAAATACCAGCTCCACTGTTCACTTTCCAACCCCCTCTCTAAATTCCAGCAACTATTGTGTCACAGTGTCCCTATTAATACCATCAAACACTCCTAATTACTGCACTGAATGTCTGAACGGAACTGTTAATTAATTAAGACAACAGCAGTGTCCATCTGCTCAGTGTAACGTTTGCTCTCATCATCACTGAAGCTACAGCAACAACTTTTCAAGATATAAATATGAATAACCGAGTGTCAGATCACTTCGACAACATTTTGTAATCAATTTAAACATGTCACAACAAACATTTTGCCACATTAACCTCAAAGCAATACTGAGTCAAGCCTTACCTGATAGTTTCCAGTCAACTCACTCTGAACAGGTTGTGGCTTCCTGTTTGGTGACTGTGGATGTAAGTGTGTGTGTGTATATGTGGGAGTGTTTGCACAAGGGAGGCTTAGGTGGTTTCCTTGGTAGTGGAAACATACAGCCTGCTACACTCGCTGACTCCACCTCCTGAGTCCAAAAAGATAAGGAATAAACTAAGGGTGGAATTAAAGAGAGATAGTAATGGGAAGATTTCATCAGAAGATGATGAGAGATGTGCTGCCCTGACATCTAGTGGCTGGACAAAGCATACTGAGGTATAAAAGTTGGAGATACACACTTTGGACTTTGGAAACTTTGGACACAAGCAGGGGTCTGACAAATTAGGCCCTCCTCCTTATCCCATGCACTGTTTACCAGCTTCTTGGTTTGAAAGAAGCTCTGTGTGCAGGCAGAAGGGGGTAGGGAGTGTAAGTACAGGGCCTCCTTCTCTGACTAGGCAAATAGACAAGAGAGCAAGAGGAGAAGTCCACCAAAGGATCAAATCTGTGGCTGCCCTTTATTTGCAAAGATGTACTGCCGACTCTTGCTTGCTCCTTTCCTTTGGCTTCTGCTGCTCCTGCCATCTGAAGCTGGACGACAAATGCCTAAACTCTCGGACAAAAAACTTTGTGCTGACTCGGAATGCAGTCGTAAGTAACGTTTATGGTTTAGTGGCTACTGTAGAAATGGCTTTGAACGTGATTACATTAGGTAATCTCAAGCATGTAAAATTGTTTACCTCAAAATAACAAAACATGAACATTGATTCCCTTTAAATTTCCCCAGATCCTATCCTAATAGCACGTGCAGTACAGGACTACTACCCTGGAGATTGTCGGTTCATCCCCATTCGTCAGGGCCAGCTTGTCTATGTCTATGCCATGCTGAAAGACAGAGGGAACCTTTTCTGGGCTGGTAGCGTGAGTATTTTTCTCTCTCTCTGATCATAAACAGTATTTGAAATCAGTTTTTCTGCAAGTGTCTTCTCTTTGCAGGTGCAGGATTCCTACTATGGACAGCAAGAGGCACGGGTTGGGCATTTTCCTAGCAGTGTGGTGGAGGAGTCCCATGCTCTAATGCCAGCCAACACTGAGGTTAAGACAACTGTAAGTTATCGTGCACATCTTAACAATGTATGTCAACGATGGTAAGCCTCCTATTCATGTTACTCTCTTCTATGCAGAAATGGGACTTCTACTGTTACTGACCTGGAAAACGACGATTAAAAGATGATTCTGTTCAGCTGCATGTGTGATCATTTACACAGTTTATAACCTGCACCTTAGTAAACTGATATTTTTATACATATACATACATATATACATACATATAACTTACTCTTAACATACTGTTCTACAATATAATAGTTGTATTCTTATGCCTGTCTTATATGGCATTTTATTGTCTATTAATTACTGATTACAGAATGTATTTTTCAGGCACTGTATGTAAATAACATCAGTATTAGTTGTGTGATAACTGTGACAGAAACAAAATAAAAGACACTGCTGAAGTTTGTACTTTCATTCATACTTTAATACTTTTTCTGTGTTAATAAGCTATGTTTTTTTAATCCACCTTAAAAGCTAATTTTATGCCAGAACAAATGGCTTCACATTCTTCTCAACACATGTTCACAAACAGCATTGGTAGCTGCTTGTAGCCCTATCCATATTCACATAATAACTTTTCACTTTCAACCTCTTTCTCTTGAAAAGCCTGGTCCCAAGTCTGTGCGTGGCTTTGTCATTTGACAGAAATGACGGCAAATGCAGTCTCTTCCTCCTACATAAAAAACTAAATAAAATAACAACATCCAGAAACATACAGTCAGGTTTTTCCTCAAAATTATTTTCTAATCTGTGGGCAATTATGTTCTCAATAACTTATTTTGTCAATCATAATAGTAACTACTTCTGTATTTGTTTATTAGCAGTGCTTTTACTGAAGAAGAATTTTAAATTGGTGCCACCAAACTGCATGAGCTTAGATACAAAATAGCAGCTTTTAGTTTGCTAGCCAAACAGTGTAAGCCTCACTTTAGATGTTTTGTTTTGCCGTCTTCTCATCACAGGAAATAGGAATGTTACGCTCTGACGCACGAGCAGACCGAGGAGCAGTGATAGTCAGGACTCCATCAGAAGACAAGCTGGAGGTGACATCAGCACTGTTCACCCCTGAAGGAAGCTGGTACTTTCGGTAAAACTCCCTTGACACAAAGCCATGGTCGTCCTAAACAAAATAACATACTTAGAAAAAAGACAGTGACAACATAATTATTCACAGTGTACTCCATCTAACCTGTCTGTCTTCGTGTTTGGCATGCACAGTGATAAAATCATCACTGACGTTCACAGACAGCTCCTCGGGGGAGAAATGCTTCACATCCAAGAAAATGACGAAGCGGTCCTTTTCCATATGCATCTGCAGTCAAAGTTATCATTACAGAGAGGTTGATCTCTCTAATTTTTTTTTATGAATCTAGCAACTTGAGATTTCATTTTGTAGGAGTCCACAGAAACAATATATGCATGCATAAAAAAAGCAAACAAATTATCTAACGCAAGCTCACTTCTGATCATATAGAGAGTGGTAAACGAATTGTATATGTATAGATTACATTATAAAGCAAAATTATATAAACTTGTATGTACTCATATTGAAACTATATGCAGGATTTCCAGATGACAACAAGCCAGGCCCTATCCTTTTTAAGAGTTCAACAATAAGTAAAAGTGGGTGAGTGGAAGCACAATGTAAAGCGCTTTGGGTGCCCGAGAAGGGTACAAAATAGTGCTATATAAATGCCATTTACCATCCCAAAGGTAGAAGATTGTTTCATTGTCAAAAGACTTTAAGAGAAGCATAGGCTATATGGCCCACTAGCATCAGTAGTAAAACAAAAATCACTCTGACGTACCTTCTCTTAATCTGTTCCACATTGGTGGAATGATCTATACCTGCTGCTACAAGATCAGCAGATTCTGTAGCCATCTTTAAAAAACTCCTGAAAGCACATCTCTTCCGTCAACACCTGACTGACAAACACTGGATTCTACTTCCTTTCTATCGATTCCTTCTCTTAAGAAAAAAATAAATAAATAAAAATAAAAAAATCCTATCCTTAGCTTTGTATACTGTGCTGGGTTTAAACTGACTAGTTTTGGTGTACTTATGCTTTTACTACCTTGTGTTGTTAAAATTTCTTCCATTGTTTCCCTCACTTGTAACTCGTTTTGGATTAAAGCGTCTGCTAAATGACTAAATGTAAATGTAAACTGATAAAATATTTTTGTGCAACTATAGCACAACAGGTATTGTTGCTTAATGGTGGTATTAAGATCAGAATTTGCACAAACTACAAAGCATTACACTAAATTAGATCAATATGGGATAAATGTCTTTACCTCACTGTGTCCATTTTCAGGAAAGTTGAACCAGCGCATAAATGAAGGTCTTATCCAAGGGAAGGAGAAGGGCCAGATGTGAGGCCAGTCAGTGAAAGGCTCAGCCAGGGAGAGGTAAGATAGTCGATGAGGGAATGCCCGTCGGTACCAGGGGTATTGGATGGGAATATCCATCACGAGAGATGATGTAAAGACTCTTGGTGTGAAGCAGGCTGACCCTTGGTTGTTGGAGATGGGTGCTGTGTTGTTCTGTCATGCATTTATAGGGCATTACATCCGGGCACAGTTTGACTTCTCTACACTCCCTCCCCAAAACAAACTCTCATTGCACACTTTCATAGGGACCATGCCAACGAGCTGATCTTTCTGGAACAATGATGTCAACTGTTTGTTTCTCTATTGCTTTCATTGTTATATGAGTCTGACGGTGACTGGCCTTTCTCTCTCCAACTGTATGCCTCTGTCTCTTTCTCTGCTCAGTCATGAGGTGAAACTGGCTAGGAATACTGCTGATGCTCTGCTGCTCATTCCCCAGGAAATGTCCCAGTCTGGATCTATGATGTGTCTGTACAGGTCTTTATGTGTCTGATTGAGGACAAGCTGCCAGAGCATTAGCCTGTCCTGCTGCGAGTGCCAGAAGCTTTAGATTTGTGAGCAGAGTGGATGTGTGCCTGAATGGAAACTGATGAGTTTGTAGAGGGCAGAATTAGGTGACACCGTATCATTTTACTGTGATCTCATAAGACAAATATGGAGTCTTTTCCAGTGGAAAAAAAAAATGGCTTTATTGCTTGTGTTTCCCCTCTTTATGACAGAATGAATTGTTTGTTGGTTTGTTACTGAAGTATCCTACTACAATTTAACTATTTACCAGACAAACAAGCAAAATAAGGATTGCACAAACACATAAACATAAAAGGCCTACACAATTTAGTTTATTTAAGTTAAATTTGAGAATGTCGTAACACAGTAATCAGAGTTTAGTTTAACATAAATTGTACTTTAATTTGTATTCTTGAACAGATGATGTCAAAGTACATTCTCAAAGTCGTCTTCCGTGGTGTAAATAAATTGGGTTACTTCCGGGATAACGCAGGCCCTGACTTGGTTACCATGGTGACACACCTTCGCCCGGACGCTAACATTGTGCTGTCGGGTTGCACTTGTATTTTTGTTAAGAGGAATATGTCTTAACGCCAATGCCACAAATATGGATTTACCAGCGTCATACTACGGGAAGCTTGATAAAAGAAACCCGGTTATTTTAGGTTTTGTACGAGAAATTAACTCATTCATAGCCGTTATAAAGAGAGTCGCTTCTTCTCCTACAGAGGACAACAATGGCTACGCTAAAGGGTAATTTCACAACAGTCCTCCACTTTCTACTTAACCTCACTTACTTTTGACTTACTTTTCATGTATTTAATTAATTACTTATACAATTATTCCTAAAATGAAACTCAACTTGGTTTGCTTTTTTTTAGTAAGGTACACTGTCATTCATACACAAGCGTTGAGTTTTTACTGTGGCAACATTTTATAGTTGGTTTCATTTATCTGTTTGAAATTTCTGAATACTTTGTAGGGTTAAAATATTGATGGAGATATGGAGAAAATACAAACATAGGCTGCCTCTCAATTTGTACCAGGAGCACATGTTACAGGTTGCAGATTTACTCTTTGAATTAAAGGTAAGTCAATTATTTTATTGCATTTGAAACCAATATGTAGCATAGGAGTAATTTCTTCTCATTCCTCTCATTTGATATTTGATGCGGTGCAGTTTTTTGATATGGCCTTGTGGTATGGCTACAGTCTCCACCTGCAGCAGTTCACCTCTGTGGCTATTCTTGACATTGAGGGAGTGTATCACTTTAAGTCCTGCTTCTTCCCCAAAGGCTTGGACACTGATCAAGACAGCCTTAATATGAAGGTAGCTTGTACTTGTTGTACTCTTTTACATTTTTGACATATTTTAAAGTGAAAGCAAGTAGTTTATGTTTAAGGTCCTTCCATTCACTTGTGGTCCTGGTGTTTATGTGCACAGCTCCGTGCACTGTATGGTTGCACACTCTGTATTTTTGAAAAGGAGAAAAGTTGCAGTGTTCTCAATCGGGAGGGACTTGATAAACTACTGTGTGTGCTGGACTTCATCAGAATCATGATGCAAGTTCTTCAGCAGTATGACAACCTTTGCTGGCAAATATATAATGGTATTTTTTGTTCAATAAAATAAAAACATGTTTTATTCAATGGCCACCATTAAGTAATAATACCTGTTGTGCTATATCTGTTTCATATTATTTTTATGTGCTGCAGGTTCAGTCCTCATGTATAATATCTGCCGATACTTGATGACTATGAATTATAGTGCACAGGTGATCATTTTCACACACCTTAATTATTCAATGTTTGTTAATTATTGTTAAGGTTAATGTTTATTCTGTAACATTGTCATATTGCAATGTACTTGTTTAGGCACTGGAGTACCTCTTGTGGGCAAGTCTCAGTGTAGAGCTGTCCGTCCCGCTAATGACTACTAAATATGTGCCATGGATTGTCACACTCTACTGTGCTGTCTGCCAGTGTTATTATGACAACCAAGCTGCAGTACAAGCAGAGGTACAAGTTTCAATCTGTTCAAACCTAAATTACCTAAATGATGTAACATAAAAAAGATAAGATTACTGCTTTAGATAACTTTTTTTGAATTATTAGTATTATTACCTTTTGAGAGCTTCCTTTGCTTTTAAAGAAGAAAAGTTATAAAATACTGTATAGTATAAATATAAATATAGTAGTGTATTAAACTATGTAAAATATAATTTGGTGACATTGTGACCTTTGAAGATCTCTTCGTGTTAAACTGCTTCCAGGTGTTTGCCAGGAGAGCCCTTGCAAAAATCAATGAGCTTGCAAAGCTAGAGGAGCAAAGTGGAGTTCCTTCCTCCAGAGAGACCCAGAAAACATACAAAGAAGCCTCTGTCAAGGCACAGGATATTTTTATGAGTTTATGTGTAGAGCCAATGCTGTTTCCTAATACCAAAACTATCATGTGATGTATTACAGTGCTAAAGTTATTTTACTCTCTCTATTTTTTTAGTTGGCTGCAATGATTTTCAAGCGGGCGGTGTTTGAAGCGAGAAATAAACCTAAAACCATGTTCCGACTTAAAACAAAAAGTAGTTTGACAGACATACCAAACGTAACTATATCTACAATATTCTTGAAATTGTTTTCATTATTATGCTTTAATGTAAGATGTACTGCAGCCATTAGTCTCAGCAGTATCTTAACAGATTCTCTGTATGTTCCTTAGGCACCATGGCCACGTAACACAACTGAACAAATTCTAACAAGCCTGTTTGAAGGGGGTGCAGCACAATTTTTGGGCATCTTGGAAGCGCTGAGGGACAGCAGCAGACACCCACTGCAGACTGGAGGTCCAGATGAGCATGAGCTGCAGGAGGTGGTTTTGGAACTCTTGGCTGCTGGCATCAGTATATTGTCTGGTTGGTCAAAACATACAATTTCACTTTCCACATAATCAACACAGCAAATATACATTGACTTCAATCTATTATTACATGTTTGTAGGAGTTGAAAGTAAAGGTGAACAAAAGAATGATCATCAGCCATCAGGATCTCTAAGTGCATTGACAACATCATCCACTCTTATAAATTTAGCAATCACAGGTTAGCCACACTATTTTTTAAGTCACAACATTGACATGTATTTTTGTTGGGCTTAGTTTGTTAGAATTTTTTTGTGTTAGATCCACATGTTGTATATGTTACCAGGAGAAAGTAAGATATGCTTTGTGTCTGCGGTGGAGTTCATAAAACTGTTGTATTACAACAAACAGTCAGAAGCCTTTGCTGAGTATTCAAAAGAGATGCTCCAGCTTTTGTCTGTAAGTAACATTTACATAATTGTTTTGCAAATAAAATAGTCTATGTGTAATAAATCTATCATAATATTTGGCATCTTGGACATGTTAAAAGGCATCTCTTTTTAGGGTTTGGAAATCCATTCATTTCGAAAGGCAGAGCTGGAGCTGGCCTTGCTTTACCATTATAACTGTATGCAAAAAGGTACCATCTTTGCTTTATTCAGTGTGACAAATCTATGCAGAAATAGCTTTACATACATCAAATATGATCAAATAAAAATAAATTAATGTTTCCAACAGAAAGACAAAAGACTGTAATGCCAAGTGAAGAGTTTATTGAACTGGTGAAAACCCTGCACAAGTCTGTTTGTGACTCTGCCTCTGTAAGTTTCCTTGTCTTTGCCTGTCTTTGTCCCAGTTTGGGTATCATTTTATGTTAAGGTAAACTGTATATTAGACTTGTTTTTAACTTAAATTTTTGTGCAGGACTCACAGCCCGACAAGGATCTTGTCCTGTCTGTAATATTGTTTGTTTGGGATAAAGTGGCATTTGTGATAGACAGTGCCCAACAGCAACACTCAGAGTTTAGAAAGTTTGATAAGGTATTTTGCATGTGTGTTTTTAACAGTTTCTTATGAATAATGTCTATACACGTTCATTCCCAAGTGAAAGTGCCCATAATCTAAATTCATTTACATTTTCTATCTTTATGAACACATTTGCAGTGGGCTTGGTGTTTGTCCGTGCTGTGTGAAGTGGCCTCTGCCTTTGAGCTGTCCACTGTTTACTGTTGTATAATGACTGCTGAGATGACACAGAAATTAGCCATGCTGCTTGAGAGTGCAGCTAAACACAGTAAACAAAAATATTCTTCAGGTGAATAATCTCCTTCCCATGATATACAGTATAATTTAAATGTTTAACTATATATATACAGAGTTTACACAGTGTATTTATTCTTGTTTTATCTTATATTTTATTTATATTTATTTTATCTAGCAGTAAATGATGCAGAAGGAGATGCTGGGATACCACAGTCTTTCTCTATTTCTGAGGTAAATGCGTGAATCAAAACTGGTCCTGAGATGAAGTGACACAAAATGATACAAACACTACAGTGTGTTGCATTTCTGTGTTTTTTAGGGCTCAAGTACACAGTTGTTTCAGAGGGTGCGTGCTGTGGTGAAAAGAGGTCTCCATGCTTTGTCAAAGGGCTTGAGAGTAATGTTTCCTCGGGATGGCTCAGCAATCACTGACAGTGCCTATGTGCAGGTAAACAGCCACCTTTTGTTAATGTTTGTAAATTTATAATCTTACTGTAGTGTTTAAATTACATAATAATAAATTGCCATACTTTGCTTAAATTGCATTTTTTTTTGTTTTGTTAGAGATTTGGCCCTTCATCACCATCCACTTTTTCATGTTCCTCGGAGGAAGGGTATAATAAACAAAGTGCAATGATTACAAAGGAAAAACAAGAGGACAATGAAGAAAATATAGATGTTACAATGTCCCAACACTCTTGGACCATGGATGAGTTCCTGCTGGCTGTGGATCTTCATCTTCAGCTGGACAACATTTACCAGACAGCTTCACTCAGTTTGTTGCACTTGAACGCAGGTCAGATAACACGCTATAACCTGTCAGAGTGGCTATTGCAGATAATTTAGGAATCATGTTAATTTACAGTTGGAGAGTCTGAACTGTTTGGGTGGATTAAGAAAAACAAGGTGACCAAGGCCCTTTTTCTGATCCAAAAGGCTCAGCTGGACTACAACATGAATCCTGAGCCCATCTATAACATCAAGAATCTACTAGAGGTTGTTCCAAATAACAATAAACGCAACTCATTAACTTGTGTAAAACATGTTTAGCTGACTGCATGTGCTTTTACCAGGAGGCCAGTACTCTGATAGAGAAAGCAGGACTGGAGGAGAAAAAACTTTATATGTCCACTCGTTCAGCAAATCAAACTGCATTAAAAAGCAAGGACAGAGATGCAAAGGATGAAAAAGATCACCCACCACCTCCACCTGTTTTAATTTCCCGCACAGATTACTCTTTAAGCTTTGTTCCTGCACCTTACCACACAAAAGAACAAGTAAGACATGTTTCGTTAGTTTATTAGACTAAACACAGAGGAAGTGCAACAAGACTGATTATTATATCACAGGTTTGCTGGTACCAACTTTTGGGGCGTGTTGCTCAGGGCACTAACCTCAAAGTCAGACTTGGAGACTGCAGTTTGCCAGGAACTGGTTGTTTGGTATGATACATTACTTTATAAATGTTTTGCATTTTTTAAGCATCTTTAGTGTAGTTTTTGTCATTTGAAGTATAAACAGTTCTTTTTTTTATTTTACAGGTACCGGCTGAGTCTGGTCAGTGTGTGCTAAAGGTGGAAGGGTTGGACCCAAACCAGAAGTATGTTTTTGCAGTTGCAGCCTACAACAGCCAAGGCGTCCTACTGGGCCACAGCATCGGAGAAACAACATTCCCACTTTTAGCATCCCCTCCACTGCCCTTGCTCACCACCTGGGCTCTCTTGGCACAGGTACTGTACATATTTAGCAAAAAATATTGCCAGCAAACTTTAGATATCATAGATGATTAACTTTTTTAACCATCTTTGATAGGTGGCATTTCAAACACAGCAATATGATGTAGCCAAGAGAGCATGTAAACAACTTTGGAGCCACTTTACCTGCTCTGAGCCCAGAGCCAATACTATGCAGTATCAGCTTGTCACCACAAGGTAAGACAAAAAACAAACACATCTGCACAAATTTCTTCTTCAAGTTTTTATAACAGCTTGTTTTCTTACTCATTGGTAATTTCAAAGGCTTCATGTCCCAACCTTGCAACACTCGTCTCTCCTCCTTCGCCAGTCACTCTTTGCTTCCATCTTTACTGAAACAGAGATTAACATCCATCAAGGTTCCCTCTATTGTTACTTTAGTGACAGAGGACCGTTTATCTGGGAACAGGTTGAGCAGTACATTCAGTTTCATACTCAAAGTCTTAACCTAAGTCTGAACAGTTTTCTCTCTCATTAGACATGACTCTTTAGAATCTATACTTTTTATTTCTCTGAACAGATTGACAGACTCACTGAGTGTGAGCGGATGTTGGTGGCTATGGAGCTAGTATTGTGGTTAATTGACAGCAGTGATGCCTTACAAGCTGTTGTAGTTTGTTATGGCCTCTTGAGCCCTCTAATCTACCATCAGATCAAATGTCACCATGTGATCCAGGTGAGGCATAATCTCTTAAAAGACATAATTCTTCAGCCTTCATTTGTGAGAACTGTTTAATGTGTTTAGTTGCATCTGATATTTAGGTTTTAACAAAATGCTTAAACGTTCTTGAGGAAAGCTCTGCTCAAATCATACAAAGATGTTCTGGAAGTACATCAGAAATACTCATGCACAGGATAGCCAGCATTACGTACTATCTCTATAAGGTGTGTATGCAAGTTTATGTTTATATAATGTGTCTACATGTCTACTGTGTATGTGCATAAGTGTCTCATCTCACTCATCTCATTGGTTAGTAATCTTATTGACCTTTAAATAATAGCATTAAAACCAAGAAAAACAACTAAGACACCATAATAGACTCACTTTGGTGCACTGCATCTAAAAGTAGAACACATATCAAGTGTAAAACCATTACTATTATTGTATGTTCCTGTGTGTTCCTGACTAGGCATTGCATGGTCTCCAAGAGCATGAGAAAGCCACAGTGTTGATGGACTGTGGTTGCAGGTTAATTCAGGAAGTCTATGATGCTCAACTTCAAAAAAATAAACTCATCAACAAGCCCAAGAGTGTATGTTTTGAAAGAAAGCCAGACAAAGTGGATTTTATTAAAGATGGTGCTATATTTGTACAGTTTGATTTAAAACTAAAGTTTATTGGTTTACATGTATCTGTAGATAAAGAGAGTAGACCCTGTGGTCAAGGAGGAGGCAAAGATGAGTCTTCAGCTGAAGGCACTGCTTGGAAAAAACAAAAACAATGGTATCACCCTTCTCACACATGCAACATTTACATTTTTGGCAAGTTAAAGTATGACTGACTGAAAAATAACTGTGTATTTGGCGTTTCAGAGAGTTTCAGTTCTGTGACTATCAGTGAAGATTATTGCAAAATGTATGATGTTATATCAAGCACCACAATAAAGCGTGCCTATCAAGAAGGTAATTGCCGCTACATACTTTCACATCGTAAATGTGCTTGGTTTGTGTTGAATAAATACAGATGCTCAGAAGTGTGTTCTACATTTAGTGATGAAGCTCAGACAGAAACCACTTTTCATTGAGTCATCAGCTCTGCTGCTCCAGAAAGCCTTAGAAGAAGGACAAGCAACACTGGTCATTGAGTGGGGGCAGAGCTTTTTAGAATTTCTTAGGTATTGTTTCAGCTTATAAATTTTTATTTTCAGAATAGTTTATTCTCATACTGACATGATATATTTTATGTATACAATAACTGATAAAAGAGCGACGTTATCTATACAGTTCTCTGTTTGCCAGGAAAGACTTACGTTTTGGATCTGTGGTTGGAAGTAGTCAAAATAAAAATAAAAGTACTCCTGTAAATAAACCACAGGTATTACTGATTATTGCTGATTATATGGTCTATTTAATAAACCCTTAAATATATAAATGTTGTCTGTGAAAACCCCTCTGCTCAGGATGATACAGGTAGGAAAGTAGGACAAGCCATGGTTCAGAGAGCAAGAACTAACAGGTAAAAACTGTATATCGTAATATGCATTTGATATATATGTTAATACTGAATAATGCTAAATAACTGTGTAATATGTGTTTGTCACTGTGTAGAGAGATATGTGCTATAAAGAACATAAAGCGCTATAAGAAGCAGGTGATGCTAAGAAGGATGCATTGTGAGGAAAGCGTGTGGAAGACCAACCTTAATTACGCTCTAGCTCAGGCACACTTGGTGCTCTTTTACCAGGGACTAGCTCAGCTTCACGAAGGACCCCTGCCTCAAAGGTCTTCTATAACACACACTGGCTAATAAACATGCATATTAAGCCAAATTATTCATTTTGTTTGTGTATCTGTTGAAATAGTAGTGCACCTGTGATTGTTTAGCCCTTATGTCCTGATTATATTTTATATAGGTACAGCCAATTGGATCCTCCTAATTTATCTGTGGCGTTTTCTGGTCTGTCTCTGCGGATGAGGAGAAACTTACAGCAACAACAACCACCTAAAAGTGACATAGTCTTAGAGCGAGACAGAAACAACCATAAAGGTGAGTAAAGTTACAAATCCCCAAAACTTTTCAGAAATACATGGATGCATGATATGTTTCCATATTGTCCTAGCATAATTTTACAATGCAGTGTGGTTTAATTATATTTTTTAGCACACAAAACTGATGACTGTTGCACAGATCTGAGCGATGAGAAAGACGATGATTCCTCTCTACACAATAAACAACAAGCTGTTGACTCCATGTTGGATTCCTTAAATAAAGCTGCTTTGTATCTTCGTCGAGCCATGGTGCTGTTTGCATATCCACACACTGTACCTTAATGGAGAAACAACTTGGCAGTGATAAGTTTACCAATATATTCACATGTGTGTATGTACATTCACTCTTTCAGGTGCTGGCTCACCGCGGAGGACACTGGGCAATTCTGCGGTGTGTGTGCCTAACCATTTGGGACCAATATTGGAGAACTGCTGATATTGTCCAAAGAGACACTCAGCTTACACCCCCTTTCCTCCTTACAGCAGACAAACAATGCAACATTTTCACACCACTGCTTGTGTTGGCAACAGAGCTAGTCATGGATATGTTAAACCAACTAGGGGTGTGTTTTCTTTGCTACACACAAAAACACATCTCAATGTGTCAAGTAAAGTCAGTGTTACAGTTAACCACTGGTCTCTTCTGGTCATGTAGTTGTGGCGTTTTTATGAAAGCGACTTGCCTGAAGAGAAGGTAGAGACCTGTCTCCATTTCTCTGCCCCATTGGATGACACAACAAAGATCGACATGCGTTGGGTTAGGACTTTAGTGCTGCATGCGCTGGAGATGCTACACCACAGCAGCAAATGGGAAAAACTGGCTCATTTGGCTCTACTTTTCAATGCATACACACGGTAAGATTAAAAGAGGACGTTGCAATCACAAAACTGTGGGAATAATGTCAGTGGTGTTATTTTTATGCTTATGAGTAATCCATGCATCTCATTTATTTAAACCATGTATTGCATCCTACATTTTAACTCATTCTGTTTTTCTTTCCCAGGGAGTGTTATGCTTTAATAGTCACACCACTGCTAATCCACGCTCAGAGAAAACTCCTTGAAAGAATCCAGTCGTTTGGAGGACCGGCAGTTCCTCAGCCTCATCATGTCAAGACACAGAAAGTCACTGGATATGAGGTAGCACATAACAAGAACATAATTGATGAACAAAGATATACAGTACATACTGTTGTGTCAACATACTGTTGTAGCACTGTTGTAATTAAGAAAAATAAGTTTATAATTAATTGTTTTACATTTTTATCTTAGGTGACTTACAAGAGCTACGCAGGCTGTCAGTTACTCTGTGGCTGGACTCCGCCACCACAGGAAATGCTCATGCTTCAAAAAGAAGCACTTACCAAAGACCGCACTGGGCTTAAAGGTTGGAATCACTGCTTGTCTTTCAGTTTGCTTACATAACCTGCCATATCCCCAGTTATAAAGAGTGTTAAGAATGTATATATGTATATGTATATGTATGTATATGATGTAATAATGATTGATGAATTATTTTGCAGCAATTAACTAGCATAACTAACATTAATAATTTTTCTTTTTTTAAGATGCTGAAGTACAAAGGTCCATGGCCCTTGTGTGTGTTCCTATGGATGTGGAGGACACATTGTATTGGTATCGTAAAGCTGTTGAGAAAAGATCACATTGTCTTCAGTTCTTTCAGCACAGCCGTACTCTATTGCTGCTCCTCTTGGCAAACACACAGCCTTGTAGGTGATGTGCAGCATCAAGTAGATCAATTATAATAAACAATATCTTAATTTAATGTTTCTGCATATACAGACTACGCAACACAGTTTAGCCGAAGTAAACAGCCCAGCAAATCTGCGAGCCTGGTCACGTTCAATCCCACAATCATTTCTGCAAGTGTCAAACCTCAGGATCTAATGGGGGAGGACTATAGTACTCCAGAAGCTCTGTATAGTCTCCCTGTCAGCCCTGAGTATATACCTGTCATTATTGCAGCATACACCACCTCAATCAGTAATCAAGTTCCTAAATTGTTTAAATGACATCACATTTCAATAAAAATGTTACTGTTATTGTTCTCAACTCAATTCACATTTTGTTTAGACTATTTCCATGACAGCAGATGTGACTCCCTGAGAGTTGTGGCATTGCATGACATTGGAAATCTGCACTACTACAATGGAAATACAAAGTAAGTACATCAGCAGGAATGCCTCATGTATTTTAAATTTAATCACAGAAACAGAATTGCTGTTCTTGCTGATCTCACTGATTCTGTTTTACACTTAGAGCTGCACATTCATGCTGGACTAAAGCAATTAACTGTGCCTTAAAGAGCCCAGATGCTCTAGAAAAATGGGATGGTGTGTCCTTTGGTGGTTGTTCTCTACAACAAAGGCTGAAGCTGTCTGGAATGTGGGGTTGTCTACAAGCTGCTTGCCTCATTGCTAAAATTGCTCAGTAAGTTGCTGGACTTTCTATGTATATCATAAGGAATGCTATAAGTAGTTTAGCTTTTAGTGCTGAATTCTGTTGAGTTTTTTTTTTTTTTTCTAAAGGTATATTGTAACCTCAGACACCAGTCAACGGACAACTGCTGTTTACAATCTGCTCACCTATTCAAGGTATTTCCAAAACTAAAAAAAAAAAAATTATTTACACCCCAGCGTGTGGTTGTAGTCATTTATGTCTCTATTCTTCATCATCAGTGTGTGCTGTGTTGCTCTTTGGCTCAGCCACAGTCTGATCTCCAGTATGTGTCAGACATTGTCATTGATGAATTAATGCCTGGTGTTGAGCTCTTCTCAGACAACTCCAGAGTTCACCTCGGCACCACCGTAACAAGCCTCAATTTCATCTGCCACTGGCTCTTCGTCACAGGCTATTACACCAAGGTATGCACATAGCATATCAAGCACACAACATCCCTAAAGACATGACCACTTTTAATTATTACATTCTATTTTATTCATTTTAATCTTCTGATTTCAGCTCCTTCCCATGTTAGCTTTTTACCATTATCTTGTGGGGACTGTGTGCAGAGATGTGCAGCGCACTGTTGAATGCAAAATACTTAAGGTGAGCATTTTGTGGCCTACTTTATTTTGTTCATCTTTTGCTTCTGGTACTTTAGCTGTGTTTTCCCCATTTTCTACAGATAGGTGCACATACTGAATTAGGTTTGTTTGCTGAAGCTGTAAAAGAGGCTATTGATCTCACAAAAGGAGCAGGGATTCGACTGTCTCATGGTCACTACATCAACAAAGACAAAGACCATGTATTTTAACTTGAATATTTGAGCACTTTTTTCCAAATTGTTGAATCACTATTAGCATTAGTTTTATGGACTGTTTTTATGTTGCAGAATGGAAAGACATTCAACAACAACAAGTCTGTCCTGGACAACATTGAGGTGCAATAACTTAGTATAAATGTCATAAGGCGCTCATAACAAAGTAAACATTTTCTGTTGAAGGAAAATTATTGAACTGTTCAGTGGAGTGGACAAATCAAAACTCTCTCTCTTTTTGCTTAGGCATGAATTAACTGTAAAACGTTTGTATGTTTATAATCTTATTAGGCTTTGGAGGAACTTGTGAATTGTGACTTCACTCCCAGAGTTTGCACACTGTATGGATCCCCATTATGCCTTCGTTATAACCTTGTGCGTGCACAACTTATTTTGGCAATATGTGCCACCATATACAGTTCTCTGCAAGGTTTGTAAAGAAAGTTGTTCACTTTTCTGTTTTTTAGTGTCTGTACTTTGTTTAATTTATTAGTTTTACATATAGTTTAAAACCTTGCACATTTGAACGGATAACATTCATGGAGAAGACTTATTTTTGTTAACATGCCATTTGTTTGACACAGTAATGCAACTTTCAATTGTTTTAGTTCCTGATCCAGATGGAACCAGTGATGACTGTGTCACCTCAGAACAGACAGAGGATCCTGAGTCTAAAGGAATGAAGCCAGAGCAACCAAAAATTCTCAATCTTGAATTGGTTAAAGAGAAGCTCACTCCTGGACAGATAAAGGTACTGAACAGATGCTACATACAAGAGCAGTCTTTCCACTTATACAATATTAGTTTGTGAATAATGCAGAGGTTCTTGTTTGCTTTAGTATCTTTTGCTTGAGGCAGTATCCACCTTATTGAGCTCCATTACAAAGCAGCTCACAGCTACATCCTTATGCCACGTTGAGAAAGTTGAACTGACCGTGGAGTCTAATCTTTTAATGGCTAAGCTCTATTTGCTTAAGGGACAAGCTGTTCTTAGGTACAATGGTTCTACACTATGTCTCAAGAATATGAATGCATTTGTTTACCCAATATAAGTGTTTAAGCTATTTCTTCCTACAGCTCTGAGATGGCAGTGTCATCCTTAATGTTGCTGCAGTCAACCTTTGAAAACATGAATGCATTCAAACCTGGCTCTCAGAAAAAGACTTCTCAATTCCAAGTAGCTATAGCTGAATCTGAAAAGGTAAGTTAGTATGCTATTATTTCACAACAGTGCTGTAAATTTTAAGATTCAGTAAATCTTGAATGTATTTTTACTGTATTGAAAATGAAAATTAGCAGTGGCTATGACATGCATAACACTATCTTAACTACAGGGTAGTAACCAACCTTTTTTGGATGGAGACTTTGTCAAAACCGTCGAGGCCAGTGAGAGAATTGGATTTTCACTGTGGCTGCGCTGCCGACTGACTCTCATCCATGGTCTCACAGCACATGCTCCTGGCAATGGTGTCAGTGTGCCAGGTTGATTCTTGCATTTGCCTCTTTTACTTTTCAAAAACATTAACACATTTTGTTTACTATGTATCAAATATCTTCTATGTCTTTTGTGTTGTCTTTTTAAGGTAATAACATAAACAAGGAAGTGGCTCAAGCAATTAGGGATGGGATTGAAGAATGTACAACATGGGGCGATCCTGACAGTCAAGCTTTATTGATGCTTGAACATGCCAAGTGGGACTCAAATATTAGTAAAACTGACAAATGCACTCTTTTAAAGGTACCAACATTTAGAGAGGGTGCTTGCTGCAGAACCAAATGGGCGGAGCCCTAGCTCTAGCTCCACCTTCCTGGGTGTTCAATTGGCAGCTGTCAGCAGGAAGTAGCTTCCACTAAAACGGATTTCAAAAAGTGCCTCCCTCAGATGCTGTATGACGTTACTTTTTATTAAAACCCTATAAGGGACTCATGTCCTAACCTTAACCACAGTCTGACTCCGGCCCCAACTCTAATCAGGGATAGTGGAATTTGTCTTTCCACTTCAACAATCGCTGCCATTATGGAGATTGAGGTCTAGCTCCTCCCATTAAGAGGTCTAGCACAGCAAGTACCACTTGAACATTTTACAGAACCAACAATTTCCGCAAACTTGTTGGAAAAGTGAATAAGGGAAAATTTGTGTAAACACTGTCTTTGAATATGTCTTTAGGAAATTGTGAGCTTGCTCTCAGTGCGACTGAATATGCCACTACGTTCCACCATCACTTTGGCTCAAGCAACTATGCTACTGAGTGATATGAAGGCACCAGAAAATACTACCTTTCTAAAACTTTCACAAACGTTACTGCAAAATCAGGTATATTAATATCAGGTAAATTATAGACATTTCAATGGAAATTCAAATGTAAAATGTGTATAATCAATATCTGTCTGTTTGATTCACAGATATGTTGTTTTAGTCAGAATATTGTTTTGGATGATGGAGAATTATATTTACCATGTTCCAGCAACATCTGTCTCCCTTTTCTCCACATTTCACATCTTACCACTTCACGCATTGGTAATATCAATAAACATGATTGATTTATGTTTTTCATCAAAGAAGCAACATTGAATGATTCACTGTATTTTAAGCTGAAATGTGTCTGTTTTGCTTTTGTTTGTGCAGGTCAAATCCTTGGATCTTAAACCTGCTGTCAGTCTTCTTATAGCACCATCACATTTTCAAAATGATATGTACAGATGAAAGGTGGTGCTGTTTAAGTACATGACACTATCTAGAATTCAGAGCATCAAAACCTAAATAAAGTATACATTTTCAAAAGTGATCTAAGTGTCTTTTTGGCATTTTCTGCACTTAATGGGTTCAGTTAACATGGTTTTCAGAAGAGGCATTTGTTTTTTTCTGGACATTTTGCTGATGATGAGCAAATTATTATTAATCTCAAACTAATGTTATTAATTAATAATAAGACGCAATAGCCATTCAGAATTTTGAAATATTATGCAGCAATGCCGATGTTTCCGGAAGTCCTTACTCAACACTTTTATTTCGAAGCGGCAAAAAGGAAGTTTTCTGCTGCTGTGCCGTAGACATAGCCTGTGCCTCTGCTGCTCTCAATAATAAACGGGAGCAGTCGACTCTGATAACAACGTTTTCGTTACTAGTTTTGGTTTAGTTGACGTTTAATCCTAGGTTTTATCTTTCAATGAGACTAGTCAGCTAGTCAGCAAACCCAAATGGGGTTTCGGACTGGTTTCGGATGAAAAGATGATCGCCTCACTTTCTAGAGGAAGTTTGCTGGATGATGTTCTTCACGGAGGCTTCAACGAGGTAACGTTTACCTAGTGTTTGTAGCATTTAGTTTGAGTTATTAGCTTTTCGAGTTTGCTAGACTCGTATGATTCTAAGACTTAACATTAATGTAACAAACGTGAAATACCTCTCGCTAACCATAAGTAGAGGAAACGGCGCAACAATCATCTAGTTGCCATAAAATACACTATAACGTTTTGCCTTTGCCGAAAATAGTTTGCATTATTGTCTTCATCTTCTTCTTTAACTAGCTGTACTGTAAACTCAGCACAAGGACAGATTTCTGGTGTTGTCGTGTTTTGTTTGTACATGTAGTATTATGATGTGTTTGAACCAGACTGCGTTCTTTCTTTGTGGTGTTTCCCGGACGACGCGCCTGTCACGTGACTGACTGCCGGTGGTGCACAAATGCATCCTGTGACCCCATTAGGGATGTCACCTTCACAACATATGCTTGCTTTACATTTATTTTCATTTAGTGGTAATAACTGTAAACTAAATCTTAATGTTATTGTGACATGATGATAATTCTCAAAACTATAGATTCAGCTGAAAGCACTCTGCGTTACCACTTGGACAAATGCAGCCCAAACAGTAACACAAATCTGCATAATTATTAACCAACACATACAATGAAATTCAGATTACAGCAGCAATTAAAAATACAAGTGACTAAAAAGTAAGGGGTGGATTGGGCCTACCAGAAATACGACCTATAACTACAACAACAATAATGAGAAGAGCAGTGTAACCATTATACAATACAACACTATTTCACTTTGGATAAGTACAGACACTAGACATAGTTCAACAAACACAAAACATCATAAATTTGGCTCATTGTATGTTTCTGATTGACGCAAAACAGCAGCAACTGGTGACCTATGTGTCCTGGGTGAACTCTCAGCTGCGGAGGAAACCAGGACTCAAGACTATCACTGATCTCAGGCATGACCTGCAGGATGGAGTGGTGCTCACACAACTCATAGAAATAGTTGGTAAATATGGATACACACTGCACAAACATTACACTTACAAATAATGCTGCCCTGGCACATAGCTTTTTTTCTTACATGGCCTGTCTAGTTGTTCATAAACTTGAAGTAGTAAACCACTTTTTAAAACCATATTATTACTTATTTGAAATTTAATGCATTGCAAGACATCAAACATACCATTAGGGTTTATAGAGTGTTATTTAAATGAATCTTGAACATTAGTTTGTCTTACAACTAAGAAGGTTTATGAATTAGAATGTGTACAAAACACACTACAACTCACCAGATGCTGGATCATTGACATTTTTGTTTTCTACTTTCATTCACTTGAAAAGCTGGGGAAGTGCTGGAGGGCGTGTTTGTGGCACCTCAAAACAAAGATGAAAGCAGGAAGAACATAGAGCAAGTGCTGCAGTTCATTTCCTCCAGAAATATACGTATGCCACACATTTCGTCAAGAGGTACAGTAGATTTTAATTGTGTCTCTTACCATTGAGAACTGATGTTTTGGACTTCTGGCTGCTTAATCAGGAATTTAATCCAAATCTTGCTCTTATAATTATAACAACTATATTATAATAATATAACACAATATTGCATGTAATGTTTAATATATGCTTCTTAATTATGTTTTTTGTGATGATGGTATGAACACGATTGAATTTACCCTTGAGGGTAATAAAAACGTATAGCCTACTTTACGTCTTTACAGTGCAAACCACTGAGGGCAGACGACTAAAATAAAATAATTGTTCTCTATTTGCAACTAAGCCAAAATGTTAAATATTTCAATATTGATTGGATGTCATACTCTCCAGTTTTAAATAGTTAATTGTAATTAACTGTGATTAAAAAAAGTGTATGCTTGCTGGTCAAAATCGATTTGTTCTACACCTTATTTAAAAATTTATATGAAAGGCTATTTGCTTATTTTTCTCTGCAGACATTGTTGAGGGCAATTTGAAATCTATCATGAGGATAATTCTGGCATTGGCTGCTCACTTCAAACCTTCAGCCTATCACAGAGCTGCTTCCCGAAATGGGAAGGGCTTAACAAGAGGCCCGGTCAGTCACAACCCTCTGTCCACTGTTGCACTTGCTCAAGGAGCTGCCGCTGCTCTTGCTTCAGCACGAATTGATGCTTCCCAGCCGGCACGTACACCACGTCCTCACAGGTCAATTGGCTTAAACAAACATGTACTTTCACACAATACCAGACACAATGTCCCCATTTTAATTTGTTAGTATTATCCCATGTAACAGTCTTTGTAGGCCTCTGCTGGACAAATGTTTAACCTACAACAGCAATGTCAGATTCAGCATTATGCTTTTTAATTTTTTTTTAGGGATGATGGGGAAAAGAGCGTGTGTGTGCGTGCACTGGTTGAGCAGTATGAGAGAAAAGGTCCTGATGAGCCGGACAATGACAACTCTAGCAGGTAACTAGACATTTGTTTTCAGACATATTTTTGTATCTCAATATCACTGCTTTTATCATGTGTATCATAATTGGATGTTAGGTTTTGTCAATAACAGCAGATGTACAAACAATATTATACTGAGAATACCCTTTCCAAAGCCTAGTTCATAAATTATAGGATGATATCTTGATACTGTGGTCATATAAAAAGACATTAAAGTATCATTAGATTATTCCCATTATTAAATTACATACTGACTTTTGGCATAACAAAAAATATACATAGTTACTGATAATGACTGGGCAAATAGATAAGCTGAAACATGGTAAAGTAATTTTTCTTTTACTTTTTGCCCAACTAGACCGTACAACTCCTGACAAAATCCTAATTCTAGATATAAATACATCTGAATCATTTCTGCTCTTTTGGCTGCAGTTAATTCTCTTTTGAAGTTTTTCTGTCTTTGACACTTTTATCCATACTTTGGGAACAGAAAGCTTAGCACTCTGCACTAGCACTCTGTGAGTGTGGGGTGTGCCAGTGTCCTGTTGCCTGACCGAGCTGGTTTGAGAACGCCATACTTTGTAGTGTCTTGAATGTGTGTAGGAGTAGTTTAAATACATTGGGGCAATAAACAAGAAGATAAGAAAATAGTCTTTATGTAGTTGAAATCACGTGTTTGGTTTAACCACTTTTTTACTACAGTGTTGAAGTTCTGCTGTAACATATCAGGCATTTGAAAGATTAACAAATAATAATAAACTTGTGTTCATTACATGGTGTAGACAAGATATGTTTATATGTTCATTTGTAAATACTTCTAATAAAATCTAATCTAATAATTTGCAACTGGGTAGTTTAAATAGTAGTTTAATAGATCTAAAGGTAAAGGATTAAACAGTACTATCTTAGGCCATTGCTATGACTCTTGTTCACCAATGTGACCCATGGAGAAACTGACTTTAACACAAGTGCACTCGGCAGGCTGCTTGGAAAAGACTAGTAACTGGAGGCAGAGGGGCGGGGAGTCTCTAAAAAAACAATCACAAACTATCATGAGTTTGTTTGGACACAATGTAGACTATGTAGAAGACAAGACAAGAGAGAGACAAGAGTTTTTTATTTGTCACATACACAGTTATATACAGAATATACAACCGGCAGTGAAATGTAGACGCAGTGCAACATATTACATTTATACATAGATAGACACACAAAGATTGCAACTACACCAATGCAGCCATTTCTTCAGGCGCAATGATCTCATGGAAGATGAAATGAGGCATTGTACAGACATAGCAGACATCAAACATCAGACATCAAACATAACTACAGTTGCAGATACAACATAACATACGTAGTCACAACCACAGTCGCCGTTACAACATACGTAACATAGATAGACATCAGACAGGATGAGGATAACAGCACACGTGGTCACGTGATGGGATTTTTGTTGAGGGGAGGGGTGGGTCAAGGGGGTAGAGTAAGAGTCAGACAGATGTCTAATGGCAGACGGGATGTGATAGAAGTGGTAGGAGGCCTTGAGCTGTTTAACGGAACTGTTTGTGAGAGTCCCATGGCCTTGTCCTTGATGCAGTACGGAGAGTACCACTAAGAAAAGATAAGACCCAGCTGCTAGCCAGACTACTAATCGAGAGAGACAAGGGACTGGGGCATAGGTATAGAAGACATCATTTTTAATTTATCCATTTTGATCTTTGGTAATTTATCCGGATCGTACTCAAACAGTTCTGGTTCTCAGCGTCAGGTGCGTGCGTCCGTTTTGTAACTTTAATGTTTCATCCAGTTTTGTGTTCAGACCCGTAATACTGCGTAGCAGCTCGCAGGTCTGATTCCCGATCATATCCACTCTTTTCTCCGTGTTCGCAGTCCGGGCTGAGATGACACGAATCATCTCCTCGAACTGTGCAGCACTCTGCTGTAATCCCTTCAGCTTGTCACTCACATCTCAGAAGCACTGTTTAATTTCAGCAGACAGTGGCTGGGGAGCTTTGAGGGCAGCTGTCTTACAAATTTTCCAATAGTTTAAGGCAGTCCCCAGACCAATAAGCAGGAACCCTACTACCATGAATCCGAAAATAAATATGTCCTCAGCGTCCTCCACGAACAGAACTTCTTGACACAGAACTTGCCAGTTCTTCCAGGCGTCCCGTGTGTAGCCTGCCGCTGAGGTCCCGCCAGGGCAAATGGGTTCTCCCGATGCACCCTTCTTAGGTAAAAAAATTGTGTCAATTGCGCTCAGAGACCTGTTAATTAGATCCATTTCCAGTTTCTTAGTAGCCCAGCAAGCAGTAGATTCAAAGGGGAGAAGTTATGACAAAACAACGAAACAACACGATACAAAAGCACACTGAGGCAGATAACAAGAATGTCTTGAATATGCACAGTCTAAGCCACTTATAGCCCACTATGGGAGGGACATACAATAGATTAAATGGTATGAGTGTTTGTGCACAGCATGTCTTTAGGTCTATGTTATATTTGTTTATAAGATTGAAATGGAAGCTTAATGTAAAGCGCTTTGAGTGCCTACTAGTTGAAAAAGTGCTATATAAATAATAAAAAAAAATAAAAACTAGTGTAATGATTGCTTTTATCTTTACGTTTAAAATCCATGTATAATATTTAGTGATATTTGACTCTTAAGCAATAGTGACTATAGGGTGTCATAATTGTGTTAAATAACTATTGGTTTATAAAAAAAAAAATTTGTAGAATTTGTATTTTTATACAATTGATAATTTGTGACAAATTCTGTGTTGTTAAACTACATCCAGGTTTACAAGTTACTTTGGGTTTTGGTCTTAAGTTGAAAAACAATGCCAACCAATAAAGTCAGCGCTGATAAAACCAACTTTTGAACAATAGAACAAAATCAACACTGTGACTTGAGTCACTTAATACACATATTCATGTAAACATACCAACAGGAAGGAAGTGTGAAGAGGAGTTTGTCCCTCAACATAAACTCACACTGTTGGAATACATTGTAATTAAAGGATTAATCAGTGAGTTTTTTTTCTCTCTATTTTGAGCATTAGCTCTGTTAGTCCATTGTCATCTCCGATACCTGGGCCAGGCATCCTCTCAGAGAGACTCAAAGATGAGCAGCAGCAGCAGAGTGACAGTAAGTTCCCCTCGCCTCAGATATTTCTTAGGACTTAACAGGACAACACATGTTGCACTGATTGGTGTGGACTTTTTGCTTGCAGCCGAGTCAACTCAGGTTGCCGTGAAGACAACGTGGGAGGATTCTATCAGTGAAGCCTTGGAGACAGAGGTGCTAGAGACGCGCAAAATGGTGTCCGCCTTACAGGTACTCACCAATGACTGTATAAATATGGACAACTTCCACCCATTGGTCCCCTATTCATCGATATTGTCCTAAGCACAGGGGAATAAAATGGCGGTTATATCTGGGCTTTTCAGCTTTTACTGCATAGTAAAACAATAGTTTTCAGATAGCCAAAAAGGCCCCATTGGATTTCTTATAATATTTCTGCTTTTGGAGCCTGCCCTCTGGTGGACGGCAGTATATCGCTGTATATTGCTGTATGGTGGCGCCCTTACTTGAGGACCTTTTGTTCCATGAGAGAGGCTTGGAACTCGTTTTTGTTGTTTTTAATAATAATTATTGTTATGCTAGTATTAATATAGCGCTTTTTAAGATACCCAAAGATGCTTTACATAGTTTATTATTGATTCACTCCACATTCACACACTGGTGGTGGTAAGCTACTTTTTTGTAGTCACTGACAGAGAAGTGGCAGCAATTTTGCGCCTATGGACTCTCCGACCATCACCAAACATTCTCGCACATTCACACACAAGTGCCACAGCCAGTGGAGCCAAGGAGGGTTAAGTGTCTTGCCCAAGGACACAACGACAATATGAACTGTAAGAAAAACGGAAATCTAACTTCTAACCTTCCGGTTATAGGATGTCTGCTCTACCACTAAGCCCCTTTTTTTTATTAATAATATTGTACAATTAATCTGTTCAAATGCATTAAAAGGGGACATTTAATAAATTTGACATAATATCTTGTCAATAATAGTGTACAGAAAGAAAGTCACTTATTTATTCATTTATTCAGACAGTTGGCTTAGATTCATTGCGTTACAAGGTGTCAAAATCATAAACCGTAACATTTAGAACTGGATCTATTTTGTGTCTGAAATTAATAAATTTTGGTAGCTGTTTACTGATTGGATTTCTAATCACAAATTGTACTTTTATGGGAAGTCTTTAGATCCAGATTTATTTTAGGTTAAACATTTTTTTCTGGCTAAACATATTATGTGTGTTCTTCCTTGTTTGTAGCAGTACATTGCTAAACTGTTAGACTGACAATTATTTATTATAGTTGCACACTTTGGTACTACCAGACATTGTTTGTTTTAACTTCTCCAGGACTTTCCCAAAACAAGTGCTTCTTTACAAAGTTCAGTCCAATGTCACATGTTGTTACTGTTTTGTAGGCCCTGCTGCTTCATGGTTCGCTGTCTGAGGATGACCAGGATGTGTCTTTTAAACTGGATCAGTGCAACGCTGAACAACAACTGGTAGTGATACCTTCTTTTGAATACAGTTTTCCCTCTACTTTTATGTCTTCTGTTTTCCCTCTTCTGCTTTGCTCTGTTTCACAGCTTTGTGTGTTCAGGGCAGATCACGTTACTGTCTCTTAACTATGGGTCGGGGTGTGCATGTGTGAGACGGTGACACGAGTATCGGTTTCTCTCAGTCGACGTGGATCTCACACACAACATTGTTTGTCTCGTAGATTGTAATTCACAGTCGTTTGGACCAAAGTATGGAGGAGGCTCAGGAGTTGAAGGTAGATTACCTTTTTTCAAATATCTATCTGTTTTCAGAGAACAATACAGTGGATTGTGGTTAACTTGAAATGCTTACTTAAATTAATATTTAATTGAGAGTGTAATGTTTGCTTCAGAGGGAACTGCTACGCTGCAAACAAGAAATGAGAAAGTTACAAGGAGTCAATGTAAGACTCGCCGAAAATTAATTGCTAATATTGTCTAAAGTCAAGCTTGTGTGAAGATATAGTCATTTATGTTGAATTGTAAATGTGCAGGAGGCACAGCAGCAGCGAATGTGCACTCAGGAGACGTCAATCCTGCAAATGAAGCAAGAACTGCTCAGAGCCAGCATGACAAAAGACGAACTCAACAACCAGAATGTATAAATCTGAAATATTTATTCAATTGTATAATAAGTAAAAAACGTATTTTTGTAATGTGTAAGTTTTTTTTTTTTTTTTTACTGATAGGCGGAGCTACAATGGAAGGTAGAAGAATCAAACAGACTGTGGGGTGAGTGCAAGGTAAGATCCGGCTTTGAAGGCAAACGTTTGTATCTATCTGTGTTCCTCATTATTTTCTTGTTAATTTGTTACAGAAGGAGATAGTACAGAAGGACCGACTACTGCAACAACTTAGACACAAACTTGAAGAAAGCCAAAAGCAGCAGGTATGTTAGTCTCAACTTAAAATGTTTTTTTCAGGTTTGCTGTTATAATTGTTTTTCTACCTTTGTCAGAGTGGACTGCAAAGTCAGCTAGAGCTCAAGAGCACAATGCTGCAGGAGCTGATGAGTAGAGAGCTGCAACAGGTATAAACTGCAAAATATTTTCTCTCTAGTTGCTTCTGTACCTTTTTAAGTGAAGAAAAAAGAGAAAGCAGCAGAAAGACAGAAAGTGAAAAACTCCAGTCTCGTTTCTCTTTAGGCAATACAACTGGAATGTCTTAATCATGCAAGCTTTAAGCTATGAATTCACAAGAGCATATAGATTACACCACCTAACGATTGTTTCATTTCAGATTTCCACAGATAACAATGGATTTTCTTACCCAGAAAGTCCAACCACCTCTGTGTCATGTGTGAGTATATTTCACAGAAAAAAACACTAAACAAAAACATGTGTAAATGTTTTGCAAAAGACCAAACAAAAGCGTAGTTTACCATGTGATTGGCTCTCACTGCTGCTAAACTATGAATACAGCTGGATCAATAATTATATTTATATAAACAGCTTACTATGATTTTATCACCTTATATCAATTCTGCATTTACAGTTTCTAAATATTATGTAGGAAATTATAATTAGGCTGTAAATACAATACATACATATCTAAAGCATTTTATTATTTTGCAAATGTGGCTACATTGGATGCATACAGTACCTTCTGCACTCACTTGTGTGTCTAATGTAGTGTTTGTATCTGTGATTTTTTTTTTTTTTTTCAGAAAACGGAGGAGGTGCAGCTGCTCAGAGATGCTCTTAGGAGTTTAAGGAACAACTTCAGAGACCATGACCCACAACAACATACACTGGACACACTGGAGCAAGGAATAGTGTCTCTCATGGACAGACTGCACGTTCTGCACCCATACCAGGTATCCAATCACAATTCTGTTTTATATCTAACAACTTACTTATTACTGTGTTAGTCTTATCTCATAAGCTATGACTATTTATATTTTAACCTCCTTCTTTTGACTATAGGCCTCCTAATCTCTCCTTATTTCTCATGTCTGTAGTAATTGTTTCTGCTTTTTATATGTATTTCAACAGTACATTTTTTGTCTTGTAAACTTTGTTCTAAAAAGATTTCTATAGATATAATTATGATTTAAAATATTTTGCAGGGAAGAGGGAAATCGCCAAGACAAAAAGGTCTGTTTTGGTGCGTTACTAACATCCATCCTCTCATACAACACATTTTGACTAAACTTCTTGTTAATTACAGAGGTCTGTCAACCAACTGGTAGTTCTTCTGCCTCAACTAAATTTCTTTACTTCACTGGAAAATCTCCTACGCCTTCAATGATCCATATACCAAAGAGGTATTATTCATTTAAGGATTTTTGCTTTATAACTAAGTTTGCCAGTTAAAAAAAGTGATCTGGTGAAATTCATTTAAACATAATCTTAAAACCATAATTATACATTTCAGAACTGACAGACTTTTAATAAGAAATGATTGTCTCATACTGCAGACTTGGTGAGGTGACTCTTAAAGACGTTAAGGCAGCTGTGGATCGAGATGGAAACTACAGGTACCATTTCAAAGCACTGGACCCAGAGTTTGGCACTGTGAAAGAGGAGGTAAGAACAGGCCAACAAAAATATATATTCCAGCGGACAGTTACAATAAAACTGACTTGCCTCTTTAACTGTGATTAGGTTTTCCTGGATGGAGCCATTGTTCCTGGCTGGGAAGGAAAGATTGTGGCGTGGTTAGAAGAGGACTATGGTCAAGAAAGGTAACACCAGGTTTATCTATCAGTATGTTTTCAATCAATCTCAAACTTGATTTAATATGTTTTTTTTGTTTTAGACCTGTGTAGCTGTAAAAACTGTAACAAGTTTTCTACTGATTAACGCTGTTCCCCAGAGGCACATGAAGACTCACTATGAGGAGTACATGGGATGAATCGGTTCCTTACTTAAACAGTACTCTCCCTGAGCTGCCCTCATCTAACGGTTACAAGTGGACTGTATAATAAGTACTTAGAGCTGCAGTATCTTCCTGTTACATGAAGATATGTTGTGAATTGTAAATTCAACACAGTTACAGTGTTTAGAATTTGGAAGAGTTGTTGCTGTTTTAACAATATTGCGTAGATCCGTTACTGTAGCGCTTCACAAAGTCTGTTTAGATTCTGGGCTACTGCTTACAAAGTGGTAAGATTTACAGAACCCAAGGGCAATTAAAAAAATTCTTGATATTATTTAAAATATGCCACATGAACATGTCATATGTTGTTACCTGATGCTAAAACTTAGGTTATTGTGTTGTAATAATTGAACAATGTTTAGTGTGTTTCTTAAATATTTTGTACATGTTTCTGTTCTGTTGTCATTGACATGATTAATGTTTTAATAAAATGAGATTATGTTGAGGTTTAAAGACACTGTGGATGTATGACACCTCTAGACATCATGTAAAAGTGCTTAGACTGTATGGATGCATTTGTATGAGAACACCTGCAACTGAAGTATTTGTACATGATGTAGTGTTTAGTTGGCTATAGGTGTCTGTGAATAGGCCAACACTTTGCCTTATTGCAGTTTTAACTTTTTGAAGATCCGAGTGTTCGTTTACTAACAACAGAAATATTTTAAAAGATTTACCTGAATGCCATACATGACTGTATTTTAAAACAGCACATTGTTGGAATGCCATGTTTTGTTTAATGCATCCACCGGTGGCCTACATTAGCATTTTTCAATGTTCAGTTTTGAAATGGAACAAATAAATAATTGTTTTTGTTATTTAAAATGAGTCTTTTGTCTTTTAAATATTCCAAGACCAAAGGAAAGTCACATTTACATCTTTGTTTAACATTTATATCATGCACTTTGAACACACTACAGTAAACTATATTAAATCAATGTATAATATCATAGAGTATGTATCATGCATTTAGCTTCCATTAAAAAGTCTGTAGCCTTCCATTAACAAATAACGTGTATTTGGCAGCCTATATTGCCATCACGTGGTTGTTGTTAGCACTACATTTTATATCTCGTATCCTTCAGATAGCTTTAAATTATTTGTACACCAAAACAGAATTAATCCAACAGTATTAAATGTTTTTATTTGTGAATATGTTTGTGTATTTCTATGTATTTTTCAACTGTCCTGGACACATTCCTGCACGGCCTGTCCGTCCTGGGAGTGGATCCCTCCTTCTGTGGTTCTCCTGAGGTTTCTCTTTTCCCGGCTGGGTTTTTGGGATGTTGTCTCCATTTGCAGTCTGTTAAGCCCTTTGAGGCGACTGTTGTTGTGATATTGAGCTATACAAAAATAAATGTCTTGTCTTGTCTAGTATCACTGTTACTCTTAAAACACCTTCTCTCGGCTCTTTTGGTACGAGTGTTGGAGCTAAGACTAAGAGAATAAAAACTATAAAACCAATGTAAAGTTTGTCTAGGTATAAGTATTTACACAACACGATGTCAACATAAGGTTGCTATAAGAAAAATCTTATTTTAATCATATTATGGAATAATAATCTTTTTGTTAAATTTAAATCTTGAAACAGATCTACTGAAGTAGATGTTTTGAAATGCACTTATTGCCTCTGACTTGACTGTGGGTCCAGTTACAAGGGTTGTATTTAGGCGTACCCATTTAGAACACAGTACATGTCCCATAGAAGGACACGCTGCTCTGTTGCATAAGAAACATATGTGTCTTTCTCTTTATGGTATAGCAAATAACGGTTAAAAATAACAATGTATTCTGTGATTGGTAGCTGCACCATTACCTACAGAACTTCCTGACGTATAGCTAACATGAGACCATGTTTGTCAAACTGCCACTGTATATAAACTGTGTTATCCTAAAAATAAAGTTTTGAGAGAGAGAACCACGAAACCAGCGTGTTGCCTCTTGTCTCTCTTCCTCTGATCAGAGTATTTGTAGCAGCTGTATCGCCGGTAACCGTCAGAGTTTAGAGCTGCCATTATGAAGTGGGTTGCAGACGATATTCTGAATATGATATCATTAGTCAGCAGGAGCTGACAGCGGGCCAAGCGATGCTGGGTAAAAAATAAGTCAGTGAAAGCTGGCTATCGGGTCAGCAAAGCTAGGTAAAAATCTGTATTGGTCAGTGAAAGCTGACTTCAGCCGAACAAAACTGGATAAAGATCTACCGACTAGCTAGAGAAAAACACGTTATTTCAAAGGTCAACCCACGTGTTGTGCTGCTGGTCAACTCAATCCTAAAGTCCTAACCTTTGGCCACACCTCACACAGAAGGGGGCACTTCCTGCACTTGTATCAGTATTTTTCCACTAAGTGTCCAGACAGGGGTGACCAACTGGTTCTAAGTTGTTTCAACAGATGAGGTATTTAGTGTCCTCTACCGACTAGCTAGAGAAAAAACGTTATTTCTTTGCTGTCAGGAGTGGGATCGAGAGCGGGGTTGTCGGACCACGGGCTGGACAACGCACTCAAAGCCCCACCTAACGCACATCTCATCAAGCCTTCCGGCAGCAGACAGACAGCGGCCGTGGAGAAGAGGTGGGACCGAGACTTCCTTGTCAGTCTGGCGGCCCGAGGCCTTGCTCCTGGAGTCCCTGAGACCGAACCACACTTCTAATTGTGTCCGGTAAGTGCCAACCTTTAAAAAAAAAAACGAATATGGAAAAATACATATCCAGGCTCTACTAAAAGGGTTCATATACGGGAAGAAAAGTTGGGATTTCCAGAAGGGGGCAGATTAAGTATTCAACAATTACAACAATTAAGACAAAATATGGAAAACTGTTGGCCTAAAAATAAAAATACACTAATAAAAGTGAAATTAACAATAGAAGATTTGATTTTCTTAAAACAGTAGGAACAAAAAGCAAACCTTAGATTGAATAAAAGCCAAAAAAGAATGTAATAGGACCAAATCTGACTGAAACCAAAAACAAATGTCATGTCAACACTTAGTAAGCCATCAGTAACAGCAGTTACTACGAGACATAGATGTTGAAGAAATCAGAATATCAAATAAAGAGACGGACCAAATGTTTTACAATAGATTAATGGTGAACTTGAAGATCTTTTGATAGATAGTGGTACATCCAAATCAGTTTTATCTACTAAGTGTAAACGGACATACTATTCTATTGTCAAATAAAACTGTGCTTATAATAGGAAATACTAATCAAATGCAATTGGAAGCGGTAACAAGTCCACTTATAGTAGAGAGCCTAGACCAGATTGTGAAACTTTAAATCTGTTTTTTATTTATTTATCTAGAACTTGTCCAATTAATCTGTGTGGGAGAGACTTGAAGAAGAAAATGTGTCTGAAAGGTTAAAATGAGAAACCCAGAACAGCAGCTTGTGTTACACGGACATACCTCTTGTCATTTATATGTTGCAGCTAGATTTGCAACACACAGAGCCAGGACAGACGGTCCTTGACTTGGACCGACAATACACTACTCAGTCAAGATTATTTACAATCTATGGTCAAGACCAATGACTAAAATGTACGGCTTCCGCCCATTGGTCGAGAGACGCCGAGATGCCAAACTGGCAATTGGCCTGCCAGTGCACAGGCCACAACCACCAGAGGGCGCATTTTTATTTTTGGCCATGCGTTTGGAGTAGTAGATGATTTGGGGCATTGTAGCAACAAAGAAATTTTCTAATGGCCATGGGTAAACAAATTTCTAACAGTGAGCGGGTGCAGAAGTTGCTGGATGCAATACTTTTACCTAAAAAAAGAATAAATATAAAAATAGCAGTGGTAAAATGTAAAGCACATACGAAGAAAACAGACCTAAAAAGTCTTGGCAATGCAAAGGCAGATACTGAGGCAAAAAAACAACAAACAAAGCAGCTGAAAGTAAAAGACACATAAATGTTGAGAGTTTAAATAGTGTGTTTACACAGGACTATCAAAATAAACTTGATGGTTTTCACAAGATGGAAAAACTATGCGACCCAAGTTAATGGTATATGAACATTATGTTTACCACGAGCCTGGTTTAAAAGTGCTGCAGAAATAGCACATAAAGATCATGATGGACAAAATAAAATAATAACTCTTATCAGAGGAGTTTGGCGCTGCCCAGGGATACAGCAGGTAGTGGGAAAAGTTTGTCTTAAGTGTTGTATGTGTCCCAGGCACAATGTCAAAACTGTGCAGGGTAAGTTGCAACAAATAAAAAGAGCTCAAGGACCAGGGCATCACTGAATGATGGATTGTATTAAATTAAGTGCATGCCAAGGAACTAAATATATGCTATCAAATAATCACACTAACAACTAATCTTTAAAACTAACGTATGAATTACAAATCGGAGAATACAATACTTTGCTGGCAGAAATCTTTTCTTTTTGCCTAGGCTTGACCTGACCAGACCTGACACGAGGCCACTACACGACCTGGTGCCAGGCGACTATGTGTGGATAAAGAGGTGGAGACGGAAAAATTGGTTGGAGCCAGGGTTCGAGGACCAGTGTGTAACCAGAAGAGATAAATGACCATAACAGAGGGAATTATTCACATGGATTACACTCTACAAGGTGATAAAATAGTTTGCAACTGTAAAATCAAGGTGGGACAATTTAATAGTTTTACGTTTGTATCTGAGCCCTGTGGATAAGAGATTGTTACATGTGTGCCACAAATTGGAGTAGCATTGTACCTGGATTGGTAGACTACCACATGGGAATATATATATTGTAGATGTGTAACATTTCCTTTGGGTTATCGTTTGTCAAAACCCAAGTACGATTGTGACAACTTATAGGAAATTAGTACAATTACCGAGACTCCTCCCTCAGCCAACACTATACATCAGTCACTACCATCTATTGATCTAATACGTCCTGATACAGTACAACCATCAGAACCAGATGAAGACGAAAACCTGGACATATTAACTTTTGAATCTAGATGGAATAAAAGATTAGTTCAACCTCTAGGGTGAAACCAGAAGATTGTGTAATCTGTGTGGTGCCAAGACAAAAGTATATGACTGAAGGAGTAGCTGTAAATAAAAAAGAAACTGGTGATACCTATTGTTATTAAACAATCTGGTTTAGAAACTAAAGTGTATCTTACTGAAATGAGGACCTATTCACTGCACATTGACAAATTCTATCCTATTGTCTCCAGGAATATTTGTATAATGGACTGCATTTTCCTGTCAATGATTAACAAAAATTTTGCCTACATGAATCACATTTGGGAGTCAAAGTGTCCATAGTCCCTTAACACACAAGGAGCCAATTGGACCCTCCAGTTCGAGAGTTCCCCGCAGCGAAGGCTGCTGAGTTCTCCTGTATAAGGGTGGGTTCGGGACGAGCAAGGCTATCTTTCAGTTACCAAACAAAGTGTGTTCAGTGGATGAGAACTACTGATGACTCAGGTAGAGGTAGGTGGTTGGGAGAAATCATTGGCAAACTGGACTGGATGCCGGATATTTTCTTTGCATGTGGTAAAACAGCGACATTAAGAAACAGACCAGGAGTAGATGAGGAGTTTGCTGTACTTATGCTTGTTGGAAATATTACAGTCATCACTAGGGAGGAGAATTGGAAAACCAGGAACAAGAGAAGAGCTGAGGATAAACATTTTTGGGTAACGATGGGTGTGCCACCTGAATTTCAGGCCATTAGAGACCCTCGAGGATGGTCTATGCTTCCCGGAAAACAGTTTCTTTTTCAGGAATAACATCAGCAAAACACAGCAGATGGATTAATTATCTTTATTATACTCAACAAAGAATGGTCAATTCTACAGCTAAATTGTTGCTAGCCATTGAACAAAAACTTACAGATGTCACTAGAACTGTGCTAGAGAATAGAAAAGCACTGGATATTGTGCTGGCTGACAGAGGAGGTCTGTGTACTTTCATGAAAGATGTTGCACCAATGTAAACAATTATCTGACATATCAAATGTTTCTCTTGCTATCCAGAAAATAAAAGATCTCCAGAAGGAATTCTCTAATTTAAATAATCTGTTAAGTAAAGGCTGGTTTGACAAACAGGTCTACTGAAGTAGATGTTTTGAAATGCACTTCTTGTCTCTGACTTGACTGTGGGTCCAGTTACAAGGGTTGTACTTAGGCGTACCCATTTAGAACACAGTACATTGCTATGTCCCATAGAAGGACTGCTCTGTTGCATAAGAAACATATGTATTTCTCTTTATGGTATAGCAATAACGGTATATAACGGTTAAAAATAACAATCTGAATGTATTCTGTGATTGGTAGCTGCACCATTACCTACTGAACTTCCTGACGTATAGCTAACATGAGACCATGTTTGTCACACTGCCACTGTATATAAACTGTGTTATCCTAAAAATAAAGCTTTGAGAGAGAGAACCACGAAACCAGCGTGTTGCCTCTTGTCTCTCTTCCTCTGATCAGAGTATTTGTAGTAAGCTGTATCGCCGGTAACCGTCAGAGTCTAGAGCTGCCATAACGAAGTGGCAACACAATACACACCGTTTTTACGACAATTTATCACACACACGCACAAACTCAATTTCAATCACTCAAAGGTAGGAAATGTAGTAAAGAGTTTCCACTCTCCTCACGAAGAGCAGGTACCACCCTATATATATCTATATCTACCTATCTATAGATCTATATCTATATACATATAGATATATATCTATATGACTAGCGGACGGGAGGGCCCTATATACCAAAAGACAAGGAAATCGCGTATCTATCCTGCCAGGGCAGGTACCACAAACTAAATCCCGTGAGTATAAAATATATAGCTCCCAGAGGTATCCGCTTCTCTTTATATATTATATTATAGGCATTGAAGACATATATACATTTTTCTGAGTAGTTTCTTACTTTCTTTCTTACCTAACAGGCAGTTTTTTCTCTACAGTAAGGTCCGTCCTCGTAGGGGCAGACAGAAACTTTAGTTAACAAGGCTTTCTGCTCACCAAAGGTAGGCTATAAGTACAGCGCCGTTACACAACAGGATGTTAACATAAGGTGTAGTGCTGCTGGTCAACCTGATACCCTAAAAGTCCTAACATTTGGCCACACTTGCATTTGTATCAGTATTTTTCCACTAAGTGTGTCCAGATAGGGGTGACCAACTGGTTCTAAGTGGTTTCAACAGATGAGGTATTTAGCGCCCTTAATCTAGGGTGCAGTATAGAATGCAACGTAAACAACTAACAACTATGAACAGTTATAAAGATGCATTTTAATCGAAAAACCCTAACATTACTATTGTCGTCTTTTGTTATTACAATTGGTATATATTTGTTAGTTTAAAATTGAGCGGTGACATTGAAATTCTGACAGTTTACGACAGTTCTTGCCGACATGCGGTAGGAAAGGTATGAGAGTCGTAAGTGGTGGTGTTTTGAGCAGGGGGAGGTCATTAGAAAGTGAGCAGTAACTACAGGCTTGTATCTTGTGCACTTAAATAGTTGGTTCAGTGGGTTTGTCCGAATCCGGTGTAGGTCAGACCAATTACCCGCAGCTCAGTGTGTAGTCTTTCAAAAGCTCCGAAAATGCTACGTGTTGTCTTGCGGCTCAGGCCGTCTACCAGGCTACCCTACCCCCGTGTCCTCCCCGGGCCTGCGGCTGCCCTTGGGTCTCGCTCTGTGTCCCGAACCGGCTGTCCGAGGCTTCACAGCGGAGCGGCTTCCCGGACAGTGAGCTGGAGTCATGGCCTCAGTCACAAAGGAGTGTTGCGGTGTATCCAACAGACAGGCCGCGGACAGAACCGGTTCTACAGTCTGCCGCCGCACCAGAAGGTACGTCACCGGCATAGGTTGTCATTGTACCCACCAGTGTGAACTGTTAGCATGAACCTCTACATATCTTTGACATTATATATAAATGAGTCTTTATTCTTTTTTGAGTCTTCTGCTGAAAAAAATAGCTTATGAATGTTTTGTCCTTTTACTGTTGTGCATACAATATTTTTGCTCATTTAGCTAAACTAATATTATTAACTAATGAGATCATGGAGTTTTTCTAGTCTGTGGGCCATACTTTTATCAGATGTGTATGCTGAATGGATCTCTAGCTAGCTTCACAAAGGTGTTTCTTATGGGCTCAACCTTATTTTTTTCTAGTGGTCATCTGCTGCTAGAAACAAATAAGGTTATGTGAGCTGAAAGGTCATGTATTTGTAGACTGAAGCATGTGGCAGCTACTGTTGCAACACAACATCAGTCCACATTCATAAGTATGATTATAGTATTGATATAACTGCGTCATTGAAGAAATTATGGTATTATTTGGTAGTATGTTGAAAGTGTGTAGTGTGTTGACAAATGTTGTTGAGTGCTAACTAGATAAAGTGACTGTGTTGCAGTTTTTAATGAGTGAAAATTGGATTGTTATTTTTTTTGTGCATGTGTTAAAAGTGCCATCCATCCATCTTCTACCGCTTATCCGGGGATACCGAGGCGTTCCCAGGCCAGCCAAGAGACAGTACAGATAGTCCCTCCAACGTGTCCTAGGTCTTCCCCGGGGTCTCCTCCCGGTGGGACATGCTCCTAACACCTCCCTAGGGAGGCGTCCAGGAGGCATCCGAAACAGATGCCCAAGCCACCTCAGCTGGCTCCTCTCGATGTGGAGGACTGCTCCTCCACATCATAAGTAGAGCAACTGCTGGCTCTACTTTGAGCTCCTCCTGAGTGACGAGTTCCTCACCCTTTCTCTAAGGGAGCGCTCGCCATCCTATGGAGAAAGCTCATTTCGTCCGCTTGTATCCGGGATCTTGTTCTTTCGGTCATGACCCAAAGCTCATGACCATAGGTGAGAGTAGGAAGATAGATGTTGACCGGTAAATCGAGAGCTTTGCCTTACAGCTTGGCTCCTTTTTCACCACGACAGACCGGTACATCGACCGCATCACTGCAGAAGCTGCACCGATCCGTCTGTCAATCTCACCTTGCCTCCTTCCCTCACTCACTCGTGAACAAGACCCCAAGATACTTGAACTCCTCCACCTGAGGCAGAAGCTCTCCACCAACCTGAAGGGGACAAGTCACCCTTTTCCGACTGAGAACCATGGTCTCAGACTTGGAGGTGCTGATCCTCATTCCAGCCGCTCGGCTGCAAACCGTCCCAGTGCACACTGAAGGTCCTGGCTTGAAAAAGCAGAGATGAGATCCTGGGGTCCCCAAACCAGACTCCCTCCGGGCTCCTGTCTGCGCCTAGAAATCCTGTCCATAAAGATAATGAACAGGACCGGTGACAAAGGGCAGCCCTGCCAGAGACCAACATGCACTGGGAACAGGTCTGACTTACTGCCGGCAATGCGAACCAAGCTCCTGCTCTGGTTGTACAGGAACCCAAATCCTTGAGTGTAAAAAGTGGTTTCTTTCGCTAAATGTTTTTGCTTTGTTAATTGAAATAAAAAGTGAATAGCAATGTCACTAACTAACTCTGAACTTCTCTCCTAAACAGGTGGCGCTTCCTGCACTGTCACCAACCATGCAGACGGGAACAATTGCTCGCTGGGATAAAAAGGAGGGAGACAAAATAAGTGAGGGTGATTTAATTGCTGAGGTAAGAACCACATCACTGTATAGCAAAACTAATGTATAATTGATTTTACAGAACACATCTGTTTGTAGGTGGAGACTGACAAAGCTACAGTAGGCTTTGAGGTGTTTGAGGAGTGTTACATGGCGAAGATCCTTGTTCCTGAAGGAACAAGAGATATTGAAATCGGGGCATGCATCTGCATCACAGTTGAGACGTAAGTTGGCAGTAGCATTATCGGATTAAACATTTAAATTACAGAGAGTTATTTATTAAAGAGCATTGACCTCTTTCACACCATATGTCTCTTAGTGATAAAGACTTAAAACTCATATATTCACACATAAATTATTAGCACTTTATTCTTACTATAGCTAATGTGCTAAAATGTTTGGGATTTTAGTAAATGATAGTAGCCACAAGTAATAGTTTTACCAGTATACAATGAGAACTTCATTCTAGAGGGGTAGGTAAAAAAAAAAAAAAAAAAAGGTTCTTTGGTTTGTTTTGGTTCTTTTTCTTTTTGTTGTACTGATTTTACACAGTACAATCAGTACTGTGTAAAATCAATGTCCAAAAAGGTCACAACCTTATGGGAATTGAGTTTATAATAAATAAATAATATTTGGATGTGATTGATTATATTTGTTGTATGTATGTAATGTAATATATTGATACATTCCCTTACAGACCTGACCTCATTGCAGCATTTAAAGATGTTACGCTGGAATCCATCAAAGCATCAGGGACAGCCCCTTCTGCAGCAGTGTCTGCTCCTCCACCTGCAGCAGTGTCTGCTCCTCCACCTGCTGCGTCACCACCTTCAGCTCCAGGCAGCTCTTATCCCTCTCACACAAAGGTATATACAGAGCATGATGTGTTTTTAGTATGTTTTCTTGTGCAGGCAGGCCAACTGGTCACAGAACTAATTCTCATTCTTTATGTGTACAGAGGCCTCTAAGAGTTTAATAGATTTGTTGCTGAATTATTTTGTTACAGATTACCCTTCCTGCTCTGTCACCCACAATGTCAGTGGGAACTGTACAGCGTTGGGAGAAAAAGGTTGGAGAGAAGCTGAGTGAGGGAGATCTGCTCGCTGAGATTGAGACAGATAAAGCAACCATTGGTAAATCTGCAACCCACGCCAGACCTGAAATACAGTCAAAAGCATATATATTCACTCGCCATGGAATTTCTTTATAGGCTTTGAGGTGATGGAGGAGGGATATTTGGCAAAAATAATAGTGCCACAGGGAACTCGAGATGTCCCACTTGGAACACCAATTTGCATTATTGTAGAAAAAGAAAGTGACATTGCTGCTTTCAAGGATTATGTTGAGACTGGAGTAGGAGAGGTTTCCACACCTCCTCCAGCACCAGTAAGTCAGACGCAAACATACAGGCAAACAGGCCATTTACAGCATTAAATTTGTTAATGCTTGTCAATAATCCTCACAGGTTGCTGCACCAGCTTCTGCTGCCGCCCCTCATGCCCCTACAGCTGCTGCCCCTACAGCTGCTGCCCCTACAGCTGCTGCCCCAGGATGGGCCGTGTCAGTGCCAGCCCACTTGCCAAGAGACTTGCTGCTGAGAAAGGAATTGACCTGGCACAGATTTCAGGTCAAAAAAAAGAAGTGAAGAGAATGTTAAACCAGAAACATAATATTCAAAATATTTTCTTCAACTTAAACTGTTTCAGGGTCTGGTCCAGATGGACGCATTACCAGGAAGGATATTGAGAGCTTTGTTCCCCCTAAAGCTGCACCTGTAAGTCAAGCTCTGAATGTTTGTTTTTTGGTTAATAAAATTAGCGTCTTGAGAACTGGGTAGTAACTGAAAAAATTTTGAACTTTTTCATTTGATAACGGTGGATAATGTTCATGCCTGTTTATGACTCTTGTTAACAGGCTGCTGCTGCTCCACCTCCTGCTGCAGTGCCAACTCCAGCTGCTGCTGTGGCTCCAGCTGGGACCTTCACAGACACCCCAGTCAGCAACATCCGCAAAGTGAGAGCATGCACACACCTGACCTGTACTTTCACTTGTGTTTAGCGAGACTTTATTCAAACTCACAACATTTAGAGTTAATAAGTGACACACATCCTGTGAGCACAGTACAGTGCAATGTTGGGGCATTGACTGCTGGATTTAAGAGTGTAGTTCTGTTGGCTTTGACCTGAGCCTCCACATCTTACCCTTCAGACAGACGCATCATTTATCAACACACCTGAATTACACTTCATTCATTCATCTTTGCGATGAATTATAGATCGAAACTGAAGAGCAAACATTCATCTTTCCCACAGGTCATTGCTCAGAGGTTGACGCAGTCCAAGCAAACCACCCCTCACTATTATCTGTCAGTAGATGTCAACATGGACCAAGTGCTGGAGCTTCGAAAAGAACTCAATGAGGTGAGTGTTTGCTTGGATGTGAACATGTAACAGAAACCTTAATTTTTCTTTTGATGTCATACATTTCAAAGTAAATCTTAGGTTATTTATGTTCTGTGGTTCTGAAATGCTCCTCACTGCAGGAGGTGAAAGCACAGGATATCAAGCTTAGTGTGAATGACTTTATCATCAAAGCCAGTGCTCTGGCCTGCCTCAAAGTTCCTGAGTGTAACTCCTCCTGGATGGAAACGTTCATTCGCCAGTGAGTACACACAAACTCCCAAATGCATGTTAAACAATGTTTTTCTTATAGGTATGGTCCAGTCGTATACCTATTATTATGCACCCATCTATACCTCTAAACTTCAAAATCTTGTAGATTAATCACCATCCAGAAAACAATGGAACGGAGAGAAATGGTTAACAACTAATACAAGAGGAAAAAACCTATCTAACCAATCTAACAATGTCTTGTTTACCCATGTCTAAATGGACAAAGTTGAAAATTAGCTCTCGTGCTATAACACTCAAACAATGCATATAATTTGGTCCAATGTGTTTGTGTTAATGTTAAATAAATTTAAATGTATGACAGTATAATATACTGTATGGTTTTTGTTTTGCAGTGTCACTTTGTACTGATGGACACTTTTAATTTTGCTGCCTGTAATAATTTAGTTGCACTCTACTACCAATCAGGGGCAGTCAAAAGACATAAAATCCATTTTTCTCTATAAATCAAAGTAAGGGCAAACAAGCTTTGGCTTGAATTTGGCATCAGTATTGATTTGTGTTTGTATTTCCAGAAATCATGTGGTAGACATGTGTGTAGCAGTGAGTACAACAACTGGTCTTATCGCACCCATAGTGTTCAATGCCCACATCAAAGGACTGGCCGCAATTAACTCTAATGTAACATCTTTGGCCGCTAAAGCCAGAGAAGGCAAACTGCAGCCACATGAGTTTCAGGTAAAATACATCTGTGGTCTTTTAAATTTTAAGTTAGTGCCCCCTGTACTAACACATTTTGATATCTTTTTTTTTTTTTTTACCAGGGAGGTACATTCACCATTTCTAATTTGGGAATGTTTGGTATCAAGAATTTCTCAGCGATAATCAACCCTTCCCAGGCCTGTATTCTCGCTGTTGGAGGCTCAGAAAAGCGGCTTCTTCCTGCTGACAATGAAAAAGGGTCAGTTCAACCAAATAGAACAGGTTGAACACACATATTTAGTTTGTGCTGATGGTTTTACTGTTGGCTTTTGCAGGTTTGATGTGTCCAGTATGATATCAGTGACATTGAGCTGTGACCATCGTGTGGTGGACGGTGCAGTCGGTGCACAGTGGCTCGCAGAGTTTCGGAAATTCTTGGAAAAACCTGTCAACATGTTGTTGTGATTGGAATGTAAATGGCATAAAAACTGCAGCGAATGGTCACTCCCTTTACTGAAGTGGTTCGGATTCTTTTGTGATTGGCCAGTCTGAAACAGGTCACTCCCAGTTATTCTTAAGTGGACAAGGCAGTCTTTACTCTACTTACATTCTCTCTAACTGTTTTTTTGTTTTCTTCTCGCCTTCTTTCTAAATCACACCCTATTTATTAAGGCCCCAACTCAAAAGAGACATAAAATTAGGTATAATTTTAATTGAAACTGGCAGCACTACCACGGAACAAAGAACAGAGTTACATTTCCAGCCAGGGTACATATTTATTTCAAACAGCGTGAGTTTGTATAGACCTTTTATCTGTCTTTGTGTAGAATTGATAAGCTACCTTTTGTGTTGTAGTCTTGACAATGGTTACTCCATCTGTTAAAAAAAATGTAATAAAAAGATGCAGCTCATGGTCTTTCTACTATGAAATATGCATGTACATATGCATATGCTTGCATATGTATTACAGGTGCGTTGTGTACATTGTTCTCTAGAAAAGACACAATGCTGTTTATAAGGCAAATGGCTGTACACACACCATTTAACATCCGTCTAGAATGAACAACCCTAACCCTGGCACATTGTTCTGCCAGTTCTCTCTGTTCTGCACATATATTTATTTCCCTGTCTCAAACTGAAACCCCTTCAACGTATTCTGTATTTTACAGATTAAATGCACAACGTTGGTTCTGAAATCTTGTGTCATTTGAATAAACTGAGAAGTCAACTTGGTGCCAATATTTTCTGCTCTCTGGTTTATTAAACGTTAGGTAGATATGCAAGACATTTGCAGTAAATTTGAGGGTATTCTGTATATGCTCTAAATGGTTATTTGAAAGTCACAGAGCACTTAAAAGTGGGTTGGCCTCACATCTTATGGACTTGTAAATAGTAAGACTTGTTCATTACATTTTTTTGGTAATTTCCATAACTACATATAATAGACGGTTACTTTGCACTATGTGTCCTTGCCCCTACTTTACTGTTTAACTCAACTTTCTTTTTTTTTTTTCTTTTTTTTTTAAGCTACACTTTTAAGTTGGTTTCTTTTCCAGAACAATACTCAAACTGTAAAGTCTGTTCTTTTTACCACAATTTACATTTTGGTCAAGTTTTCTGTATTTTAAATGCCATGACAAATGTTTTTATTTTCACCTAAAGTAAAGAGATGTATATTGAGTAATTAAAATGCCTCTAAAGTATAACTCAACAACTGTCTATATGTGATTAATGTCTATCTATAATGGCTATATATTGTATGGGGCTGCAGAATGTGGGTCTTAAGCTAAAGTTTGGTTTTGTGAAAAAGTTCTGGAAATTCATAATGGCAAGATTTCAGTTTGCCCACAGGTCAGAAGAGGATGAAGACTTAATCACTAATGACTTAATGCATGAGTCAGATTTACTCTCTGAATTTTAACCTGCGAGCCATAACACTGTCTCCAAATCTTTGTGCAATGACTTGCTGCTGTTTGATGTCACCAAGAGGCTTGATGACAGTAAAATTGAATAAAAAATTAAAGAGGAAATATAAAAAAGACTTGTTTACACTTAATTGAAGGTTTACAAAAATATCATTCAAACTGTAGATTAGTAGGTTAAGTGATCCGCTCGATGGGGCTTTTCTGTGTGGAGTTTGCATGTTGCTTGGTGGGTTTTCACCCACCAAAATCAAAACATGCTGGGCGCCCCCTTGTGGCTGCTGCCGACAATAAATTCCTTCAATAAAACAATTATTTTTTTTTTTTACCACAAAGGTATAAATGTCCAAGTAATTTTGATGCTTACTTGAAATTACAAGAATAACTGAATTTTGTTGTACAGTGTGCAAAAACACAGGCTGGTTGAAAAACCCTATTTATCATGGCTACATCCATATTTCAGTTTTGCTGTTGAATGATAGAGCCCTATGTTAAAGTTTTCAACACAAATGTAAAATGTTGCCGAGCATCATCATTAGTTTAGCGTTGACCACTGTATCCATGGCAACAACTACAGGTCACGCAGCAGTCAAAGATCAAATCCAAAGATTACTGGACCCTTGATCAACTGTAAAGATGGGTCTACCAGAGCTTGTTGCCAGTGAAAGTGGATGCGACAGAGAATAGGCCTGTAAACGGAGAGGAGGAGGTTTCTCCATAACTTAATCATGCATGCCTTGTTTTTTGGCGACGGAGTTTGCACACAGCAGGGCGGTAGTTTCTCTCAGCCATGGCTTCTGTGGGGAAATGGATGCTCTGGGCTCTCTCTGTGCATCTCTACACTCTGCAGATTGGTGAGTCTTGACTTGGCTCAGTTATGTACTTCTGATCAACCGAATGGTTTAGCGTTAGTTAACTACAGGGCAGACAAATCTGCTACATTTTGAAGTTAGTTTGTAGTAAGTTTTCTACTCTAGGCTGTTTGCTGGTATAGAAGGATTTTCTGCTGTATCATTTCTTGAGTTTTTTTTTATTAGAATAAGGGAATATTTTAATAAAAGTCACAGTCTAAATTGAATTAAGGTTGTTTTTTCTTAAGTCCAACAAAGTTCAAATTAATACTATATAATATTTGTCCATGAAAACCTTTTGAATCCTAATTACAGTTTCAGATATGATTATTAGTTATGAGTTTCAGAGAGAGCTATGCAGCACACAATAACCTACATACATTATATTGTGTTTGCTGACCTCATCCTATTAAAGCCGACTGTTCCCCTGTCTGTGACTGGTTTGGCTCACTGTCAGAGCTGACAAAAGTAATTAACAACCAATATGCCAGCGAATTCCCACACACTACAAAAGGCCTGGGGTGACAGGGAGGAGGGGCAGCCAGTCAGTCATTATTTTACCCTCAAAAACCACTGTGGCACTGTGCTGTAATAATCATAATAAATGTTTACAGCTGCTCTGAGGGTAACCGTGAGGGAGTCCAGTCTGGAGGTGGTCCAAGGGGATTTTGTCACCCTTCCCTGCTCCTTCTTCACGTCCAGCCCACTCTCTAAACTCAACGTTATTTGGACACTAGCCCCTTTCTCAGGACCCAAAAACCCAATACAGGTCAGTTGTAAATCAGAGTTTTGTGTAAATGGCGTATCTATTTAATTAATTTTTTTTTTTTTGGTCTTATGTCTTGGCCAGGTGATCGTTTATGACCATGGACAAGTGATGGTAGACCCTTCACTCATCGGCAGAGTGGGATTCACAGGTACATGACCAAGCAGTCCACAATTACAGCTATAAAATCCAGACAGACAATAAAAACTATGTTGGAGCAAAAGCCAGCAATGCAGTAAGGAAACAGACCTACAATACTATACATATTATGCCAACACCATATGCCATTACCATCTGACCAAAACGACAAGATGTGCCAATAGTGTGAAAAACAATAAGAAAAAACACCTACACTCCAGATAAGAACATGAGAAGCTTGAGATGACACAATATTTAGTTACACAAGGATAATCCTAGTTTTCAGTGATAATTTGAACATGTCATAATTACAATTATCGAGCCCCACAGGTATTCCCTGGAGCGCAGATATTGTCCTGAATGACACACGACAATCTGATGCTGGTGTTTACCGCTGCATGGTCAACAACCCTCCAGAGACTGCAGACCCAGGCATAGGAGAACTGGTGCTCAGTGTTTTGGGTAAGTGTGTTTTTTCTCTACAGAAGTAAGGGCTGTATATTTATGCACTAACTTCATCCACTGTTGTAGCACCACCCTCGCTGCCTGTTTGTCAGTGGGATGGGGATGTTGGTGTGGGTGGAAGTGTGACACTGTCCTGCACTGTGGAGGAGGGCATCCCCACTCCAGAGATTCGCTGGGTCAAGCTGAACCCAGAGGAAATGTCACTACCCATCAACATGGAAGGTGTGTAAAACTAAATGAGAAAACTGCATCATGGAAGAAGCCTGTGTAAACTTAAACCCTCTAAGAACTGTGGATGAGAGGTAAACTTTGTCTAGATGGTTACTTCTATTTTAGTATACCAGGACTGAAATACATAAGCTATCCTAAGATGTTTGAATCCCGTCTTTGTTCCTCTTTAAATGGACCTCAAGACCCATTTGGGAAGTCGACCTGAAGTTTAGAAAGAGCTGTTAAATCTCTTTGTGTCACTCACAGGGGACACGTCGGTCTCAGTGCAAATCGTCAATGTGTCATCTCAGACCTCTGGTCTGTATCGCTGCTCTGCTACAAACCTCTTAGGAACTGAGAACTGCTATGTCAACTTGTCCATCTACAGGAGTAAGCGCCTCTTTGTTGACCTATAATCCTCTCAGGCTGCTTTATCCTCAGTAGTTTGTTGTTCATTTGTCAGAGTCTGATCGCTGTTTGTCTGTGAGCAGCCCCGGACACTTCCTCTGGGATCCTGCAGGGAGTGCTGCTGACATTATCAATGAGCCTTGTGCTGCTGGCGCTGCTGCTGCTCATCTTGTGGCTGCACCGCACGGGACAGGACGGGAGATGGAGGGACAGCAAGGAAGATGAGGAATGTTACAATGAAATACGGTACACACCTTCGCTGATGAAGCGCTCCTTTGTTTGATGAGAGCACAATATATATATTTTAAATCGGGTGTTCAACCTTAAGATAAAAGGGCTGTGATGTTTTTGTTTGGCCTTTATGCGTATTAAACCAGGCAGTGTTCTATAGCTCTGTAAACCCAATGTAGGAGGGGATGTTTTCTTGTTTTTCTTTGTCAACAAGTGTTGCTGGATGTGCAGCACGCATTAACAACTTGAACAACAATAAAGTGTCTAAAGTTCATTCAAAAGACAGCAAACCGGAATTTTGAGATTTCTCTGCTGGGGAGTGCCGTTTCATTGTACGCCTTTAAATTAGAAGCTGTATATTTCCCATTCTTTTCTAGTAGACAGTGTTATATTTTGTTGTGTCCATATTTAGACTCCACCAATGTGGTACTGTATGGCTCATGTACAAAATTTACATAATTGTATAAAATGGAGTTTCACATGGCCATTAGAAGAGTTAACATTATTCATAGATTTGCTACTCAACACTAGTTTTTACATACTTCTACTTCAAACATGATCCAAAGAAGATATGGCTCATCAGATTAGCAAAAGAAAATAACAAATTACATCCAAGATGTTAGTGTATTGAGTGACTTATAAAACTCAGTGGGAAGTTGAGGGCAAAGAATGATGTGTGTTATGTTTAGTTTACCAATATGACTGCAAAAGTAAAGAAAAAGACCTGTTTTATTTGCAAACATAGACACAGAAACCTTTAATTTAAACAGGAGGGAAAAAACACATATAAAACTGTACATAACATTAAACATCAACTTTAAGCTCTTAAATAAAAGACCCCCTCCCAAAAAAAAAAAAAAAGTTAATAAATGATAACAAAGTGGGATGGTGTATGATACACTTGTGCAAAAGAAGTGTTAATAGATTCTTCCTAAACTGCACATTTGGATGTGAAGAGTGCCTCTCCACTGAGCTCTCCTGTTGTGGGTAATAAACTCAACACCCACAGAAAAAGCCTCAACATAGTGTCTTCAATGTAAAACCCAAAATCCAATAATAAAATAGATCTGTATTTTTTAAATATATATTTATATACGAAACATGCTGTACATATTTTAGGATATTGAGACATCCCTTTTTACTGACACCTCTGTCTGACCATTTTTTTGTGCTTTCCTCACTCGGCAAAAATATAGGAAATTGAAAATTAAGTAACAAAATGCCTCCCTGTTGCTTTGGATACAAGATGAGAAAAACAGAAAACAGCACTGATTCAAAAGTCTGTTTTTCCTGAGTTAAGGGAGTTGACATGGGATACAGACATCTTTTCCAGTCTGCTGCATAAGCCACAGACTGGGCCACAAACAGACAAGGGAGAAGAAATGTATTGTTGCTATATCTGTCCCTCATTTAAATCTAAATTAAAATTCAAATGTTGGTAATGATAGAGTAGACACGCGTTGAAGCTTCAGCAGCAAAATATGCAGAATCCAGAGGAACCAATCCAGAGGAACCAAACACTAAAGGGAGACACTTTTATAACATGGAAGAGTCGCAGGTCTCAACTTCTAACAGCTAGTTATCACCCTTTTAGTTTTCTCCCTTTGGAAAAAAAGTCATCCCGCAGAAGACGACAAGTCAATTTCTTTCACGTTAAAGACCCTGAGTAGGCTGGCCTCCTTTCAAGATTCCTACAGCGGAACTCAATGTCTGAGAGATTATTTGGGGAGAAAACTAGTAACGCACCATCGCCTTGTGGCAAAAGGATTTACACTATGGCACAAAGTTATTTCAAAATCGTTCAGCCACTGCAGGCGAATTGCTACATGGGAATATCCCAACAAAATTGAGTACCTGGTGAGACACTTTGGGCCATAGTTTGGCCAACTTCCTTTTTTTATAATCTAGTTCGACCCATTAAAACTTGGTATTACCTGTTTTTCACAGTGGCGACAGAGTGCAAAAGTGGGAAAGAAGCTAACTCAAAGCCACTTCTCAGGATTACTTCCAGTTACATTAGACACTAAAAAGACCATTTGTGAGATGATACAGTGTGACAACACCGAATCCTTTCAGCTGGAGGTTGAGGTGGGTTACAGTTGACAGGAGGCAGATTTTCACTTGATATAACACCACACCATACAGACAAACCCCTTTAGAGATATATGTTAGACAATATTAAGCAAATAAATATTACACTTTTATTTTCAGTAATTATTCAACTTCATCCAACTAAAACGCTGGATTGGACTGTTGTGAAAACAGCAGTAGTGGGTAGTTTAGTAGGAGATGCAGAAGCAGTAGTATAGTATCAGGAGGGGCCATACTGCAGGCAAAGAAACAGAACAGTGCCCCTTCGAGTAGCCTGGGTCCTCGCTGCCAACAATGTCTGAATCTGATTAGAGTTCTTGATCACGTATCCCATGGAAACCGTTCATCATAGACAAGTCAAGTAAAACAAAATTGATATCCACTCACCAAAATCAAAAGGGCTTCCTGACACCCAGCTTTGTTTGCAATAATTTCACACTCAGTCAAATCGTTGTCAGTTCAATCCTGATCACTGGGGTCAAGCTCTGTCAAGTCATCCTAGTCACATTCAGGGCTACGTTCAGGCCTAAATAGACTGTAAACCGGTGATAAAAGCACCACTTATCTGAGATTGGAAGGGATTATTTCCTGAAAAATGCTCCAAGACAGAAAACTGTGGGCAACAGGCCAGAGAAGGTGAAATACTGTGAAGATACCTTTTTGTTTAATATGTATAAAGTGAAGGTAGAACTACTAGAATAGGTCAAAATGTGCACCAAAGTGTCTGACTCACACTTTAAACACAGCAAGGATTGTGAAACAAGGCTCATTATGGTATCCATGGATCCTTCACCTCCACACAGCAATAAAACAGGTCTTTGTTTAAACTATGAAAAACGCAGCAGATGTCAAGGGAGAAAAGTCAGAGGCAATGCTCGATTCTCCATATAGAAAAATAAACAATCCTCAAGGAAATATATCCCTTTAAATTGCACTGGCCTTTTGTGGCTTGTCAATACAGTTACAACTTTGAGAATGCATGTTAGGAGTCAATTTGTTAGCTTACTTTGGAATAATTGGCATTTATCGAAAGTTATTCAGCTGTTTTGGCTGAGACAGTGAAGAAGGATCTTTAAGCTGACCCAGTATGAGACTAGTAGGTGCAGGGGGGATCTGAAAAAAGAAGAATGAAGAATAGATTCTGAAGACTGGACTGGTGATGTGAGCCAGGCTCAGTCCAGTCCACACTACAATGTGCTTTCATGGCGAGAAAATCACTCCTGGTGCAGACTCAGCGCAGGTGCTCAAGTAAAGGCAGCTCTGTGGATTCTTCTTGAGGCAAAGGAGGGGCTCCTACATTTAGCAAGGTCGGATCTAATGTCTGAGTGGCTCCCAGAGGGTCTTGTATAGGACTAGACTCCTGCCGGGCTGTAGAAGCAGTGGGCTGTAAAAACAAGACAATGTTCAGCCAAGAACCCATACAAATTAAACACATTTTAAATACTAGAATCCACAAGAACCCAGAGGGGGCACCTACCTGTGTGCGTATAGTTTGAACTGTTGCTACATCCCCCTCCACTGCAGCTGATCCATTAAAGCCCTTTCTGCCTGAAAAACTCCATTTGCCGAAGTGGCTCTCGAAGTGCAGAGCGCTGCCAGCCCGCTGGCCTGCTCTGTGACCAGAGTTCTCTAAGAAGCCCACCCCGCAGAAGCGCTCTGGCCCTGGCAGAGAAGGAGGGGCCACTATGGTGCTGAAGGAAAGCTGGGAGCTGGACAGTTGCTGACCAAACAGCCCCTGGATGGAAGAGGTTCGCTGCAGAGAGGTGAGCAGCCCTGCCTCCATCCTGCCCTCAGATTGGCTAAGCAGAGCTAATGGCAGCGGTTGGGGGTTATGTGGCCAATTCTGGGGTCCCAAAGGGTTGTCTGTCCCTTCAAAAAAAATGAAATTACGCAAGTTACTTAATGAAACACGCACTGATATAACATAATAGTGTGCTAAAAATGTTTAAAAACTCTTGGTCCAGTTAAGTTTAGCCGTCAATCTTCTAATTACTAGTTTATTTATTGACCTTACTATCTAAAAAAAAAAAAAAAAATTGGGCATTGTGATGCTTTGAATAACACTTTAAGATAAAAACACTTCACTTCATGTCAGTAAAACAATGTATGCATTTCCTAATAGCATTACTAAAATAGGTGTTTACCTACTAAAGCTGCATAGTGATTGCTGAGGCTTACCCATGGAGGGCTGCAGAGTGGTGATGTGTGGCTGAGGCAGGCTGGATGCTGGTGTGCTCTGAGTGGTGTGAATGGCCGGGTTTGTCGAGATTGAGGTAGAGCCCCCTCCACAATCAGAGTCCTCAATGTTTCCTCCGCTGTTACATCCAGCACCACAGCCTTTCTGTAACCTGTCCAGACACAAAGCCATGGTTTATATACTCCTCAATAATTTAGTACTTGGGCACAGACTTTATTGATCCACAAGGGAAATGGCTTGGTCGCAGTAGCTCAATAGCACCATTTCCATATCTTTTCCAAAACCTCTAAATTTTCTGGTGCTTGGAAAATACATTTTAGAATAACACAATCCTCAAACTCTTTGAATTTTGTTAGACTGTAAACTCGAATGGCACTACGATGCTGTACCTGTCCCAGCTGCTAATGAGCCAGGTGTAAATGTTGTGAGGGCTGACAGGACCACCCCACACAGTGCGCAGCTGGCTATGGCCTCCAGCGTATGAAGTGGTGAGTGGAGACACATAGATGGGATATCCAATGGGCTGGTCGCATGAAGAGTTGATCATATTTCTCAAGGCCTGTTTGGCGTTTTGAATGCTGCCTCGTTCTGGATTTCGATTTCGCAGGAAAACCAGCTCCTGCTGTTGCCCTGCCCAAAGCCCACGCACACACTCTCTGTTCACCTGTGGAGGCAGCGCAAACAGGTCAGGGCCAGGCCACAGAAAAACATTATAACTTACTGTATAAGGTTGAGTTTACACATGCACAGATAGACACGCATTTTTTTCAGCCCGCAAAACAGATGTTTAAAAGGAATTTCACAATCTACTTAAAATAATTACAGACATTTGGATACAAAAATAAAATAAAAAAAGGGAAAAAAGAAACCTTGATGACTCTGAAGCTGAGGAACCTCTTATTCAACATGATAATCTTATATTCGTCACTGCCATCGTCCATGATGTGCCTCAGTGCCAACAGAGAGGGCATGTTGGCCAAAATAGCACTGCGCCACACTGGGTCGCCCTCATGTGAGATCAACATCTTCTCTTCATTGGCAGTAATAGCGTCATACAAAATCATAGGGTCCTCGTACTCATCCGGAGACGTAAAATGGTCCTACAGAAAATGTACAGATAAATAATTTCTCCATATTAGGATTATTATTACAATAAACATTTAAATGCCAGCTGTCATCTCAAATATTACCTGATGCAATTTGAGGGACATCCGCACGCCCGGGGCTACTACCCGATTTAACAAGTCCATATCGGCAAAGACCCATTCATCCCTGGGAGATGTGATGCGAAAGTCTCCTTTAAAGAGTGCATGGAGACCATAAAGGAATGGCTCCAAGCTGTCAACAAAGCAGAATAATAGTTACAATCATTTGGTCAGAAGTATGAGGAATTGTCCAAAAATAGTTAGTGATTATTATTCCTACCTCGCAGACATGCTGTGGGAGGCTGTGCCGAGGGCCCGTCTCCCGAGAATACACAATCCAAAGCAGAGGTTAACAAGTGGGGCATCTCTTTCACTAGACGCCGGCTGAAAAACAAAAACACACTCACATCAAGGACCACTCGATGCTTTGAAATCCATAATTTCTACCATATTAGATTTAAATTGTAGAACAGTTTAGTGTTTTAGTAAGGTGTACATTATGAAGCGTAATGCAACTCTTGTAGAATCTCACCGTTTGACGTCTGCTATTGCAATACTGAATCCAGTCCAAGTATACCATGCAGAAAGACGATGGAGTGATGCCGGATGCCCTGTGGTCATAGTCCTCATCAATGTTCAGGTTGAAGGTGGGGTCACTGTCAACGTAGTTAGCCCCAAAACAAGGCCGCAGAGCCTCTTGAATTGTCTCATTTGTCAGCCACTCTTCCAGTTTAGGGGAACGACTAACATAGTAGATAATACTCTGGGGAAACAAAAACAAGAATAAAAAAAATGATATGCATAAAGCAGTCTAAAGTAATATTCACTACATTGTAGAAAGAAATGACATACCTTGACGTAGTATGTGATGAGAATCTTACGAAGATCAAATACTTGCAACATGGAAGCTGCGTTATTGTCACTGATGCTGTAGCCCTCTAGAACATATTTAGTAGCAGCCACTTCCCAGGCGAGCCAGCGCTGGCCAAAGGCAGCATTGAATGACAACATGTGTGGCAAGTGGCCAGGTTCACAGCAGCAGCAGCCCTCATCCTCCTCTACCCCCTCTGTGATCGCCTCTACCTCCCTTTGCTGACAATAAGTCCCTAGACACAAACAAGACAAGATTTTCTGCATAAGATAGTCTCCAAATAGCACTGGGTGTTCTTTATTTAGATGTAATGCTTTCATGATGAAAGCATTACATTACAGCAATTTGAAACATAATATTAAGATAACAGGATTTTAGAATACCAAAGACATGTTAAATAATTGGACTTTTAGTCAGACTTGGCTTTCAGTAAAAAAGCCCAGATATTTGGGTCCATATACAGATGTAAATTACATTATACATTATTATTTTTCTCACTCCAGTACACCTAGAGGATTGCAGACAAAAAATACAGTTTTCAAATTTCCTCCCACTTTTATGTTCCTTTGTTGCTTACCTCTGAACTCTAAGCCCCTGAGCTGAAAGGTGATCAGGCCATTGCCAATCTCAATAATATGCACCAGAGCATTGAGGTAGTCTGAGGCAAGGATGAAACAGTCGCCCGTGCTGTAGTTGCCCCAACGGCCAAGCAGTAGGTCTCCACACAGACTGTGCTGCAGAGAACGAGTCAGGTGCTCGTAGAAAATGGAGTTCAGGTTGTTGTCATCAGCACCTAAAAGAAAGAGACCATGATCATATAGTTAGGCCATAATAAAACATAAGGATATATAGACAGGTAGAAAGAGGAAGGGGCACTGTACCTGGGTTTCGGTCCAACTGAGTTGCAAGTCTGGTGTTGGAATGATCAACCCGCTTAGTGCTGCAAACATGACATGACATAGTATGATTAAAAAGGATAAAAATAATTTGTAGAGGAACTAGTGTAAGATTAGCACTGACACCTAAAGCTCTAACATACTTGTAGTCCCTTTCCCAGAATTTGACAGGTCTTGTGTATGACGTGACAAACACTGCGCTTCCTAAAACGGGATTTAGCGGGGTGGAGAAAAAGGCAGAGAAAATAGCCTGCACAAAGCACTGCAGAGTCTGAAATATTCAATGTTAAGGGCATCATCTTACTAAAAAAATACTTTGATGTACTTATACGTCAAGCAACTTATCTGATGAATCACTTTGATTTAAAACAAACAAAAGGATACGAGGCACAGCAAATGGTTGAGCAAAGGCGTGAAAAGCCGAGCCCCAGGTGATCTGCCATGGAGCAATGTACGTCAAAACAAATCGCAGTTTGTACAGCAGGTCCCACATCTACAAGTTTAATGGACAAAGAAACAAACAAACAATCTTAAATCAAGGTTGTTGTCAAGTATTAAAATGATCATTGAATAGAGGTTATGTATAAAATAATGAGGGACGAGGGACACATTACATATGTATCTTACCTTGCTAAAGAGAATAGACATGAAGTAGTAATCAATTAAAAAGGTCTCAGAGAAGTGTGGATAGTCAAAGTGGAAGAACAATGTAGTGAAGCAGAGTGTGACGTATTGCTGTGAAGGGGTACAGAAGGACGACCGCAGCAGTTTCATTCCAGCTACTGAGATGAAGAGAGCTCGGCTGCTGTAAGAGAACAAACCAAGAAAAGGTTGTTGGTTACTTAAATGACACATGCAAGTTAAGAAAAGCTTTTTACTTTCCAACAATTAAAAACAGACACATCATCTCTAATGTAAATGTAATTGGAGGTGCCAATCATCATGGAAAGTTCTGTGTGGATTTGGATATTCCCCAACCAACATAACATTATTGCATCCTTGCAATGGCAGCATGGTCTGCACCATGCAACTGGATACTGTCAGTATCCAGTGAATAGCTATAGCTGTACCATTAAGTCAAAGAGGATGTTCTATGAATCACAGATCAAATAAAAAAAATATTTCATAAAACCCCTGTTTTATCAATGCAAATCCTTGTGTACATTTTGTTATTGTGAGAACAACTGAACAAATTTGAAATTTGTGTATAGCCTAAAGTTATTTAGCGCCCCCCAAGAAAGAAAAAGTGTAATGAATGGATGAAAACGCTTACTAAATGTCATAGTCCTTATGTTGTTGGCCCACAGTTCGAGCATCTGTCGTCAGAGAGTTCAGCACCACAGCTGGGTAGATGAAATATTTCTCCACACACTGAAGCCACGCATATAGTTTCTCAAACCACATTAACTGGGCAGCATCTGGAAAAAACACATGCCTGTCAGTACTTTCTTTTAAAGCATAAAAATAGTTTTATTTTAATATTAAGTTCAATAATATTTTCTTTCATAAATGGCTTGCATTTCTGATTTCTTACCTCGAACCTCAAACTGACTGTACTCTTTTGATCGGAGCACAGGGTGTGCTAGGCAGAACCAGGGCAGTTGTTTTCGAAGTTGAGGCAAGAGATAGTGCGTAATAAAGCCCACAACTCCTGCCAGGATGTACAACACAAAGCTGAGTGCAGGCTGTAAATTCAGAGAAAAAGGAAAACATGAGCATAGAGGTCATTTGTTGTCATTTCCACTTGTATTGCTATAATATCAAGATCATAAATTATGCTTTGACTAACTTGAAGAGCAATAAAAACTGTGCTGGCGCTAATGGCAAAGGTAATCACAGCCATGAGGGGACACATGACAAGATCTGAATGAAGAATTTCCTTCTACAAAGAGAGGACATTGGTTATTTTATTAAATTAAAAGCAAAATAAAAATGCATATGGTGCAATCAAGCAAAGCAAATCTTTACCACAGAGTTATGCAGCTTCTCAGGAAGGGGGTCCTTGATCTCCACAGGGGGTTCTTCTGGTGTTCGGTTCTCGAGCTCCGGGAAATAATTTTGACCGCACCAGTGACCTAAAAGTAGAAGAAAAAAATGCAGACTATAAAGCAAAAAAGGCAAAACTGTAAGAAACTACTAAAATATGGTTGTGAACTAATGTTGAGCTTGTGTGTAGTTAATTCTTATTGTATGGGTAATAATGTTAATGGTGGGATGTTAATGTAGTCCTTTTATTGTGTGTGTTTTTTCCCACAGCACTCTGTAGTTAATTTGGCAACATTGGCAATATGTACCCCGACCACCATGACTTTTATTTTATATAAGAACCATACGTAGACATGTCAAAAGATATGTTGTGGGGTGAACAAACGTTGTGGTGCATTTGTGTAGGAATCCAGATCAATTAAGGAGGGCTATAATTAACGCATGTTTATACGTGGGACTACTGTGGAACCGTTTTGTTTTTTCCTATTATCTCCTCTGATTTCAGTGTGAGCATTTTGAAAACCTCTAATATTTAAAGTTTTTACTATGTATTAAGTTGAGAAACACTAACCACAGGATGGTGGGATCACTGCTCTGACGACTGAGATGGTAAGATAAAGCCAGAAGTAGGCCACAAAAAACAGAGAACAATACTGGCACATGGGCATCCCCCCAAGGTGCCTACCAGACAAAAGATATGAAAAGTCAATGTAAATATATGTATTACAGTACAACAGTCATTTCTCAGTCTAACTTACACTGATTGCACCAAGGCAAAATCCATACAGCAGTGCAGCCACTAACACACTGCGCATGAGGCTGAATATAGATGATAAGGGGCTTGTTGTGGCTGGTAGGAAAAAAAAAAAACTCAATATACATCAATATGTGCAGTTTCTTTTAAATGTAAAAATATCCTTTTCACTAAGCACTATGGTGCAATGCACCCATTTCTTACCAGTTCCACCAAAAATATGCATGTCGATCTGCTCAAGCAGACACATAATAAAGGTGTTGACCTGAGGTAGCAACCCAAACAGGAAAATGACCGGGAAACACAAGGCAAACACTGTTGAATAAAACAAAGCAGTTTTTAAAATGAAGGAAACTGAAATACAACCACATACAACTTATGTTGGAAAAACACTTGACATTTAATTAGATTATACGGTGTTTGTAGGACATACTTCATATTTTCTACGAAAGTACCTATCATGTAGTGTTGTCACGACACTGGAACTTCTAACTTCGATATGATACCTTCAAAAATATCGATATTCGATACCATTTTCGATACCGAAGGGAAAACAACTGTCACAATATTATAATTTTTTTTATAAATATATAACATATATAAAATATAACATGTCTATATAGAACATGACAATGAGGTATATTTTACATTAACAAAAATGACTTGAGGTAGTGCAGGGGTCTTCAATTAAAATCAACCAAGGTCTGCTTAGTTAACTTTCCAAACCGTGAGGGGTCCGGAAACTTTTTTATAAAAAAAGGATATGTGTTTGAATATAATTCTTTAAAGTAAAGTCTCATTTATTCCACACCTACAGTCTCTTAAACAATATGGAGATGAATGTTGATAATCCACTGTTTTCTGTATTGTATCCTTTGTTTACATGAGGAGGATGTTTGAGTGTTTAGCTTTCACCGACAGCTCACAGACAAAAGGAAAAAACTACAAAATCAAAAGATGCTAAAGCTAAAGCTCAGGACCTGGTGGTTTATTAACAACAGTCTGGAATCCTGCATATAATGCCTAATACTCCTTCATGTGTGAGAACATTTTAAATACAAAATCATCAATTCAAGCCAAAACATATTTGTTAAACAAATATGACAAAGACGCCTGTCATAATTGATCTCTTTCTATTGTCATTCCTCTGAAAACAACAGGAACAAGGGAAAATGCACTGAGCATTTCTTTAGCATTATCTGTTGCCAATAATTAACTGTTATCGTTTAATTAGCAGGTTCATCTTTAAACATTTTCAAAATTTAGAATAGAAATAATTATTTCCTGTATTTTCTTCGTGTGGGGTAATATTTTAATTAAAATGCTTACGATTAGTTCTGCAACAAGATTTAGGATTCACACCGAAACTGACACAACTTAAGGAAGACTTAACCTGTGTCACTCATCTCCAAACCCTCCTTTCACACCTTTTCTGTTTCTTAACTGTTTCACCCATATGAACATGTGTTGGGTTCAAATGAACGCAAATTGCGTGAGCCAATTACTCACGTTGTTTGTAAATGAGGTCAAATATGCAACAATCGAGTCAATACTTAACCTACGACAGAATAAAGAAGTTGACAGACAAATGTATAACTCACCACATTAGACGTCCTCACTTTTCTCCGAGTCTTTTAACCCTGACATGAAAACGGTCCAGTCCTGGTTCAGTTCTGGATTCATTCTCTGATTATCAAAGCAGCCAGGACTAGAGAATAAAGGGCTGTTGTTCAGCTTTGACACTGACACGGAGCTGTATTTTCTGATTAAAATAAACGTTCCCTCTCCGTCCATAACGTCAGTGAACCTTTATTATGTTTTGCCAAGGCATAACTTTTTATGCCTCCTGATAATGAGTTGGAAACTCATTATCAGGCTACGCTAAACAAAAATTGAAATTTGATGATTTTCCCGCTGCTCTGTCCGTAACCATAGTAACCCGAGGACCCGCGCGTGTAGACGTAGCTGTCCTAGAAGTGCCGGTTCCAAAATATGTTTTACACAATGCGCTTGTAATTATGAATGTCTTGCGGTCCAGATCTCGGTTCACTTTTTGAAGACCCCTGAGGTAGTGCACTTGTTCAAAGACCTCTCAGATTGTCATACATTCAGAAACCAATAGTGCAAGTAAAAAAAAAAAACCTCATGTATTTTCAAGTAAAATCCAAAGCTCAGCTGGTATCGATACTTTGGGAAATGAGTATCGTATCGTTTGAGATATTCCAGTATCGATATTTATCAAAATATCAATATTTTTGACAACACTACTATCATGTATACCCTAGTAGGATAAAAAAGGATAGTCATACAAAATAGTGATAAATAAAAAAAGAAAACAAAGAACTGACCAATGAGCACATCCCTGACACAGAGCAGGAAGTGTGTAGAGAAGAAGGTGACACCATAAAGAGTGAAGGGTTGCAGAGTGCCAGAACGACTCGATAGGTCAAAGATCCAGATCAGCAAACAGCACAAGCAAAAGTAGACTGGTCGACTGTATACAATTATCCAGTTATGGCCCTGTTAAAAAAAATAAAAAGAGGTAAAGTCCTACACATTGGCCCACACACTAACACCATCACAACTAATACAATTTACAAAATTTGTTTTTCTAACATATACTTACATGCATTGGAGAGGCTGCATCTGGTTGTACACTCTGAAATGCAACAAAAACACGTTTACCAACCATGACTTAATGTGTCTATGGTACAAGTATTAATAATGCACGCTAAGATACACAAGATAGCAATTTTCAGCCAGTATTTGCCCTTGATTAACCAGACGTTCCAGTACATTTACAAGTTTACAAGTTACATACAAGTTTATTACCTTCAGTAAAGAGTACTGGCAGCTGGCAATGACCAAGCAGAACTGGAAGACCCAGATGTCCCTGAAAAAGTCCTGGAGAAGGAGCAGAAACCCAAGAAAGGCCACCAGACTGGCGAGCACCACAGCAAACACATTTTCTCCCACTCGGCGATTTCTAGAGAAATAAGGAAAGCATACACAATTACTAACAGCTAGCTTATGCCATTATTTTCTCAACAAAGATATAATGATGTTTTTAACAAAGAATTGGAGACATCATTATTGAACATCTTCAAAAATAACCTGTCCAGTAGGGCCAGAAGAGCCAGCCGGTCATATCGAACCCTCAGCCATTTTCCAGGCAGCACCCAGAAACGATAATAATGTTTAGGCTTGGCTTTCTCCTCAATCATTAGTGTGTTTTCCTGGGATTCTTGTAGAGATTCATGATCCAGATCAAACTGAAAACAAAACCAAAACATTACAAATTTACATAAAAACTTGGAAGGAACAGTCTGTGGTTGACTGTAGAAAAAGTACTACCATTGTAACAAATGTAACACTGCTAACCTCTGGCATTTCTAGTGGCACCCTGCGCACCTGCATCCCCTGTAAAACCACAGGCCTGGGCTGGAGCATGGATAGGACTGGAGCACCCTCCTGGACCTCAGTAGATGTGAAACTAGAGGATTGGGACTGTCTTTCTCTTTCCCTATAAGTGCAAGATCAGGACATTTACAATAATTAAGCTTCTTTGCTTTTGAAAATCTTTAACACTCCTATCAGAAATAATAAAAGCCTTTAAAACTAAAAACTTACTGTACTGGGTCTTCATAACCACCACCAGCAGGTCCAAATGTATAGGATCGTTTAATTCCTTTAAAAAAAAAAAAATAAAAATGGGAAAGTGCAAAACGCATTTACCTTATTATGCAACAAAGAATAGACTTTTTAATAGAATCTGTATTAAAATGACTGAGGTACAGTTATGTCTATCCATTAATTAAATGTGACGCAAAAAACGTACCACTCTCATCAAAGAAATAATGCACTGCACCCTCAGATGTGTCATCAAATGTGGAGGCCTCGTGGATTCCATTGCGGGGCAGCAGCAGGGACGAGGCGAACTGTAAGGCTGAAGGAAGCGCGCGAGTACGTGAATGTGATGAGGTCCGAGCCCGCTGGAGGTCCTGGAGGCTACAGCAAGGAAAAAAAGTGTTTTTTTTATTTACACACCACTTTATATATGAATATTTTTGAATATACGTACAAAAAGAACCCATTTATATCGTTAGTCATTTGGTGCTTTAAATGTCAAATGTTTGGACAGTAGTTTGCACTTGAAGTTAGACACTCAACAAAGACCAGGCATCAGCTCCATCATTCTAAGTTGCTGCTTAGTCAACTAACCTGGGAGGTGATCCCATTGTAGATGGAGGAGGTGTAGGATTGCTACCAGCATTGTGTCTTCTTCGAATGGCCTGGGTCCTCTTAACACTGCTGACCGAGTCATGTTTGCCTCCATCCTCTGCAGCCAAGGCTGGAGAAGGGTTATTGGTTACATCATGGTGTCAAAATGCATGATACAAGGCACTGTGTGGATACACACAGATACAAGGCACTGTGTGGATACACACAGATACCAATACTTTGTTTTAATTTCTTTTGTTAGAGAAAAACATAAAAGCAACAGACTTTTATTTATTTATATTATTACTGATCAACTATATGCATGCACCTTTTGAATCCATGAATTTCATTTCACTTTGCTACAATTCTTTGCATTGTAGCAAAGAGCTAATAGGGTTGCTCATTTCAGAACAATATTTACACTAATACTAGTTGGAAAAAAATTAAGTGAACCCCCCAAGACCATCTCACCTCCTCCCACAGCTCCCTCTTCCACAAGCTCCCCTGCTCGCCAGCTCACTTGGTTGCCAGTCCAGGAGCCCCCAAGGGAATCCAGCCGATGATGAGGTCCAGGAAAACCATCAGTGTGGACAGTGCGCGCCTCCAGGTCTGACTTAGAGATAGTGAGAGCGCGAGGTGCGGGAGTTGAGGTGGAGGGCATTGTAAGCAGAGTAGAAGGCATAGCAGCTGAGCTGCTCTGGCCTCCACCTGCCCCATCCATACTTAGCACTCTTGCATGAGTCTTAGCACTCGCTGTACTAGCAGAGCGTTGAGCAGCACGAGAATGTGATGGGCCAGCAGTTTCAGGTAGTTCCCCTTCTCGTGAAGTGGGCAGTTGAGCAGCAGGGGGGAGAGGGGATGCAATGCCAGTGTTTGTGAGGTCTGGGGAATAGCAAGAGGTAGAGGAACTTGAGTCATCATCGTCATCATCGTCTGAGCTGTATCTGCGCTGTGATCCCAGACTCGAGCCAGCACTCATATCACTGCCATCGTCCTCATCACTGGAATCCTCAAAAAGGCTTTCACTGTAGGCCTTAGCCCCCAGTCTGTTACGCACAGGGATGTAATCTCTGTGATTTTGATGTCGCCTGTAAGAGCCACAGTCAAAACTGCTGCTCCCGGCCCCAGCTCGTCTCCGAGGGGCTTTCCTTCGCCCCGGTCTGTGACCCACACCACCAGCCCGCAGCAGCTTTAAGTCTTTAGGGCGCACAACCTGCTGGGCCTGTAGAGGAGGCTGGTCTGACAGTAAGAAGGGGGCAGATGATATGGGTAAGGATGGTTCAGAACACACCAGTCCCAGGGCCAGCCCTGTGGGCACTGAAGTGGTTTGCCGTGGTGGTGGAAGCGGAGGAACCAGGATTGGTCTGTCTAACTCACAAACCTCGGAGTGGCCACTACTAGAAGGAGAAGAGTTTTGAAGAGGAGGGGGGAGTGCAAGGTCAGGTACAGAAGGCAGGTCCTCGCCTTCCACAAGTGTCCTGTCTAGCCCCTGATTGAGGGAGTAATCTTTGGAAGGGGAGCGAAGCAGTACACTGTCAGAAAGGTTGTCAGTGTCACTGCCCCCCTGTCCTCCTGGATCCTCGGCAGGCTCTAGTAGGTTTGAACCCAACGCTGGTGCTGGTGCAGATATTTGTCCATCTGTATGTCGTGGGTGGCCAAAAGAAGGGCTTTCCAGCTGAGTTGAATCAGTTTTTTCGCTGCGGTAGCTGCTAACAGTGCTTAGGGTCTCCCGGTCTGTGGTGGCTCCCCCAGCACTAAAACAGCTGTCTGTGGATCCTGCAGTAAGTGCAACACCACTGCGGCTGCCTGGGTGCTCAGTCCCTGGTGCAAAAGCAACAGGGTCAAGCCCCAAACCCAGAAAATTCTCACTTAACTCGTCACTTAAGCTGCTCTTTATGAGGGGGCTAAGGGGAGTGTCCCCCAGGCTTTCAGATTCAGCAGATGGTCCCAGTGGAGAATATGCCCTCAGTCCATTATCATCACAACTCGCTTTACACAGTTGCTCTTGCAACACCTCAACATCATGCTGTTCTTTCTCTCCACCGTCCTCCTGGCTGGAGGGTGAAGGGGGGATAGACAAGCATTCCCTATGTTCTCTGAATCCAGCCACTATTCCTGATACTCCCATCAGTCCTAGGAACTCTCCACTGAGTGCAGCATCAATGCAAGACTGGCCCACATTAGGAGCCCCTGCAGAGTGAGAGAGAGCACAATTAGACTGTACCACTTTTTTATACATTTGAATATACAGTGTACAGGTGTAAAATAAGATTGAGTAGTTTATCATTTAACAGTACTTGTTTACTGTACACAACAAAAATCTTATCAGTAGCAGACTTACTCATGGTATCCTGGGAACTCTGGCGTAGGACCTCCCGGTGAGCTGAGGTCACAATAACGTTATTGCTTCCTTGCTCTCTCATTAGCTCCTTAATATCTGAAGTAAAAATTTAAAATTTACAATTTCAACTTCATCTGCTGCTCCTTATTTTAATTAGGAAACAGAAGATTAAGACCTCTTGGTTTTGGACTATAGATTCTTACCCTTAGTCCCCCCTGGGTCCTCAAGTTGGGGTAAGAACTCCTAAAAGAGAAAAGAGCATTCAATTTAATTCTAATAAAAGGGATGTGTGAGATACCAGACAATAGTTTCAATGTGATTTAAAGCAGAAAACTGTACTCACTGACACCTGGTTCAGACCAAACAGAGAGTGCTGAGAGCTACAGCGTACTGGTGGCGTTGAGTTGACCTTCCTAAATACCGTCATCTCTACACCAACATGACTATCCCTGCAACAAACACATAAAAAAAAAATTAAACACTTTTGTATGTGCGCCAGTGGAGGAAGGACTGTCCTGTCAGTGACCATGGAGGAGAGTTGCAAAGATCTGTGTTATCTTACCTGCGTGGATTTCCATCGTTCCCACCTGAACCTTCTTCTCCTTCTTCTGTCCTTGGAGCTTCAGCTGTAAGTGAGGCCTGCTTCTTCTCTACAATTTCCCCAAGATCAAACATGGCATGAAGTCGATAGTTCACCACCTTAATGGCAGTGAAAAAGACTGCTACCACAGCAGAGTACACACCTGCAACCAACAAGCTAGGAGGCAGGGCCTGAGTGGAGGAAAAGAAGAAAAAAAATTATGGCATTAAGCGCATAACACATACATTCACACATGATGTTGTGAATATTAATGCTTGCAATATTTGAATTACATCTTAGGAACTAAATACATACACCATAATAATAAAAATCTATATTATAATGCTGCCTTTATATATTCAGCTACTACAAATTTGGCTTAAATGTTAAATAAAAGTATATTTGGTCAGTCGTACTGTACTAACCATGTACAGCAGAAAGGGGAAGGCCAGAAGAAATATCCAAAGGTAAAGGTGGAAGCAGTTGGAGAAGGTGCTCTGGTGGGGGTCCACATACCAGCCTCCGGTGAGTGAAGCCCACACACCTTGCCGCAATATCTGAAGAGCCTGGGATCCCATCTTCTCCTTATGGTTTAGGCGACCAAAGCTGTAGCTCAAAAACTGGGCAGCAGTTCGAGCCACAGTATCTTGTTACTACAATGGCACTTCCATTGGGTATGGCAATGTGGCCAAATCTGTTTCACAGCACAGTAGTTGTGTGTACTGGATATGTATTCCTTAGTTGTGGTTAAGAGTCCTTGCATATTTTTGTTCCATTATGTACTCCTGTTCTGCCCCCACATTGCCACACTCTTGCCTAATCCTTGTTGGGTAATAAAGAATGTGACTTTTTGGCACATTGGCAACCCACCGAATGTATGAAACAACATTCATCTGTAAAAAGAAAAGAGAATTATTATTAAAAATAGGAACAAATACTATAATTGATAATATTATAATATCAACACTTAAATTGTGATACCGTATAATATTAAGTATATGCTTAATATGGGAGATTATAATATTATTACAATATTATTTAGTTTTATTCTATTAAGTAAACAGCAACATACTTAACATATTAGTGTAGCTGCAGAGATGGACTCCTACTAAACATTATAAACGATGACTTACAGTTCCCTTCCCCATTGCACCTACTACACGCTGCTGGACATGAGTAACAAATTTTGTTTACGCATGTCTTGCATAAGGAAATCACAATAAAATTTGTTTTGTCACCAATACGAAGACCATTAGTTTACTGTACATTTTTCCCATTACGCCTAGGCCTTTGCAGTGCCAGCTAGATTAAGTTTGCTGATTGACTTTAGCAATAGATCATTTAGCTTCGCTGCAATATATCAGGATGCCATGTAGCTGCATCTGTTTCAAATCATTAGAATTTTTTTTAGCGACTGTCAAATTAACATCTCCAAAGGTATACACAACAAAGGCAAGAGAAACCGAAGCTAACGATTGAACTGACAGAAACAGAAAGTCTTAGCAATCCATCATTATATTGCTAAAAGCTAGTCACCGGGTAATGCTAGGCCCCACATATCAACATTTGGGAAATACCCTCTTCGTTGACTGTGTGTATTTAACGCCATGCCTCAACATCATGTTACCGTTTATCTGTGGTGTTAATGTTAGCTGATTGGTCATTAATGCTCGACCTCTTTAGGGTTGCTGTCCAACATAAAACGTTTCCATATTTGGAGCCTAGAATAGCTCATACTTAGCATTAGCTTCAGCCTCATATCCTCTTTCCTTCCGCATCCAGTTCTGGTCAAATCTCAGCGCTGTGCTTCAGGATGCTGAGAAGTCTGTCCAAAAACTATAGCTTCCTTCCCTACATATAAACATATCGTTATTTTTGTAAAGACCCTCACCCTCTTTGGCATTAAAACTTGACAGACACGCATCGGCAACAGAAGACCTTGGTCATCATGAAAGACAGCTGTTTCTTGGCATAAACTGTGCTTGGGTATTTCAACAAGGTTTCAACAAGCTAGCTAAGTGGAGGCTAACAACCAGTTGACACAACCAGGAAAAAAAAAACAGCAATTCCCAAGGCGCTGATTGGCTAGCGCTCATTACGTCATTGAAAATTTCTCCTTAACCATAAATGTACTCGCTGTTCAGCCGAGTTTGAATAATATTGATTGATAAATACTTGTTAATATGATTATTCTTTCTGGATTTCATATTTAAAAATGATAAAATATTAGTTGTAACGTTTTATTGTTTTTTAAAGCTCCACCTTCCACCAAATCTAACCAACTACTATTACTACTACTAATAATACTAATAATATCAATAATATTAATAATGTAAAATCGTATGTATTATTTAAAAGATAAGAGTAAACACCTCCTTATATAGAAAACAAGGATAACATGCAAACAGGCCATGGCCATTCAGTCTACATCTTTGGCCCTTGATATTACTGACATCACTTCCAATGCACTGCCACAGACCTTTATAGAAAGATTAGAACATATTAAATATAATATATACAATTATATGAATAATATTGTGATGGAGATGGGGCTCTGTGTTGGAAAGTGTGTGTATGTTATAATGTTGTCAGTGGTTATCTTACGTTAGTCTGCAATAGTCAGCTGTAGCTTCTCATATACTGTAACCACTCTCTCTCTGATTCCTTATGTCACCGCTCCTCACCTTGCCTACAGGATTATCCTATATGAGGTACAAGTCAGGACGAATAGACGAAGAAGATAGATGGCCTCAAGTAAAATTACTTTTTTTCTAAAACCATACTCCCAGAGGACATCTACACACTACCTGATGTTCCAATGATAAAGTGAAGATGACTTTTTCTTCTCTACACGTTACACTTCCTTATGATCTCACCAGGGGGTAGTCAAACTACACAATTTCTGCCACACATGCAGCCAATTATACAGTATATAGATACAATCAGAGAATGATTTGGGTTAGTTTTTTGCATGTCTGAGTGAAAGAGTGTATTATTTTGTATTATGTGCTGAAAGCACCCAAATCCCTCTGTGTTAGTTGATGTGAGGTGCAAAAAGCTGAGCACACTTTGGCATGCACCCAGCAGCAGTTGGACTGGTTTAATGAGGTTATTTGGTTTAAGGTCTTTAGCCATACATAGTTCAAAGGGTTATTTATAATGATTACCTGACAGCAGTAATGGAAAATGCAGAAACATTTAAATTCCTCATAGATAATGGACACACAGGCCTTACTAACACACCAGAACAATGCTGCACCTGTGAGAGAGGGATAGGAAGCAGACAGAGAATAGATAATGATGAAACTCACGCGTAAGAGACGTATTTTAAAAACACATCATGACTTGTAATTTGTGTAAAATGTGTTTTTTACATGTTCGACATGTCATATTTCTTGTCAGCTAAAATGACTGAATGGAATTTAGTAAGCTATGCACCTTTTACCCAAATTTTATCCCTAAATGTTGTTGACCCAATAGTAATAATAAAAACATTGATAGCTCCTTCAAAACAAAGAACAAAATAAACAAAAACAAGACAATTCCTACTTATATTTGTCAAACCTGTTATAGACACAAACAAAATAGACCTATCTGCAGTTATAATAAAAACATTTTTTGAATTTGGATAAAACTCACTATATTTAAAGTGTAAAGCAACTTAATTTTCAAATTGTTCATTCCAGTTTGAGTAGTAGCTAAGATTTATTATTTTTATTTTTTAAGTAATCTTTTCTACAGTTTTACATGTTTTAATGTTAAAACAATTACACTTACACTTAGTGTAAGACAATATGAAATGTGTTGAGGCCATGAGTTTTTAGGTTGGTCCATCTTGAGAGTGAGCCAATTAAAATTACTGTCTTAAAACTTATACAATCAGCCTTTTTCTCCTTCTCCTGTTTTTGGCTGTGATCATGTTTCCTGTTTCTCTACAGAAACAGTCCCGCCCCCTTTTCCCTCCAGGTTAATTGCTATTGGCTCTTCACTGCACATACACGCCCAGTCATCATTGGTTTAGGGTTTAAACTTGAGTTTATAGAAAATGTTGAAACCCAGTGTCGTGCAACAGATAAACCCAAAGTTACCCAGTTTGGATGTTTGTTTGGTTTTATCAACTCCAACTTACTCTAAGTTTGTCTAACCAGTTTCTAGCAACAGCCCTCAGGACTTCATCTACTAGGCACAGAAGACGGCAATTGCTAAATATTTTGCTAATAACAACTTTCAGGACATAAAGCAATAATCTGTAAAATATATATTCATCTTCTTTCACTTATCCTTGAGTTTAGGAAGATGCCAGCTGCCCGTTGCATTTGGTAAAACCTAAACCATTGCCATAAAGACCATTCACACTTTTGTTTTTCTATAGACAGTTTACTGCACTCTCCAAAGTCCCAGTTGCATGTCTTCATTTGAAAGGAGCATGCTAGACCTGAAAAAAAGCCCCCAGCTGCTTAGGAGATTATATGAAAGCTCCACACAGAAAGGGTATGGCCAACCTGCCAAGAGATTAAAACCACTACCACTCTGAGGTGTACAATTGTCCTGAAGAAGCAAAACACAACACAGCGGTATACAAAGTATATAATCAAGTGTATTTTCATCTTTATCCACGTTCTGTACACATATCCATTTCACATGAACACTATACAATAGCAATGAGTGAGGAATGGAATTTTTCTGAGCACAGAGCCGCTCATGTCGAATGGCACTTTCATAAAAATAAGGGAATATCACAGAGCATGAATAATTAAAATGAAGACATAACCAAACAAAGAAAATGGCTTTACATGATCCGATCCAATGTGTAACAAATTCAGCACATATAAAATGCAACAACACAAAACATTTGTTGTTGTTCCATCCTTGTGTTTTCTTTTCATAATCAGTTATTTAAATAATGCAAAAAACGAATTATATTTGCAGCCGTCAGAGGAAAGTGTGCTTTTGTCTGGATTGAAGTAAAAGGCAATCTAAAATGTAACATGTTATAAGGACTGATAATAGATACATTGAAATATCAGAGAAATATCAATACAATTCACAAACCTTCAATTGTTCATCTCATAGAATAGTCTTTAGTAACTGATAGAAAAAACAATACATGTCTGGCTCCTTTACAAGGAATATCTATGTATCCAAGATATGTTTACATTTTCAGTGTGCTTTTGCATTATCCCATAACCGACAAAGAAAAACACTAGTGACTCAGCCTCGTAATGTCTGAGGCAGTCCTTTTCACCAGAAAGGAAATCCCATTAAATGTGATTCACAAAAACTCCTGAAGAAAGTTCGGGCTGCGGCGGTTTGGTATTATAACAGCTGTGGGGCAAGGCATGGCAGAGCATCTTGGGCTGTAATTCTTCTTTGTGGTGGTTCTCCTGCATTCGTTTGGCCTCCAGCCAACCTCTATATGTACACACAAGAAATGTTTACAGAGAAATACTTTCACCAACGTGGACTGACTTCTTCCCTACTCCAAATGGCATGGCACACTTATGATACCTCACATGAAAAATGGTCTTATCCATCACAGAGTAAAACTCATTTGCTCAGGTAATTCCAGTTATTATATAATCCATTTAAACTGCCATTTTTTCCACCAAAGAGGTAAATGTCATGCGTCATTTGTGATGCACCAGCAATTTGACATCGTCTCTTGTAGACATCAGAATGATTGGGGAGTTATAAAACCACATAATTTGAACGCTGCAAATGGGATGTCTTACCCAAATAAAACCTTTCTTTTTGAGAAATACTGGGGTGCTCTTGTCTTATCTACCATACAAATTCAATAACTGGTCTGTTCTGCCTGATAGATCATAATTGGGACACTGGAATCTGAGACTGAACGTTACAAAGAAGTACAAAGAAAACATTTAGGCAAATCTGTCCGGATATCCTCAGCACTTTGTTCACTGAGTCCTATCCATGCTATATACAAAGCCAGAGTGGTTATGCCTCTTCTGAGCTCAATAAAAACATAAAAATGACACACATACAAAGAACTGGTGAATGCAGTCTTAGTGTGACACGAAGGATGAGTCAGATCTTTTGAACACGAACAGGGACCGCGCAACCTTGACTTTTAAGGAATATACAACTGTTCAGACATTTGCTCTGAACAGCTGATAGTTGTTGTGGTCTGTGATACTTCTCTGATGGTCACCTGACAAATACGGGAAAAGAAAAGCATCTTTTGTCCACACTATAACTATTCTTAGACGTAATACTCTTTGTCCTTGTTCTTTTTGCCCTTTGTAATTGCCTTTGCCACAGAGGCTGTCGGTGTGTTTTTGTCTTTTACCACTGCTCCGTTGCCCTCCACAGTGGAGTTGTTAGCAAAACCATGGCTCTGGTCGGCCGGATAGGAGCCCTCATCCCGGTTGCGGTACTTGTACATGGCATAGAGAAGAATTAGAATGCAGAGAGCTGCAGCAGCCACAATACCGACCACCATCCCGGTGGTGCTACTGGACTCCCTAATGACCTCCACGGCGCCCGGTGGGTTCTTTTCATCTGAGGCTGTGGGGTTGGCTGTGGGCACATGGGGAAAATTGGGTGGGTAAGTTAGTCCTGGTGTGTTTCGAGGGGGTGGAGGAGCAGGGGGCAGAAGCACCTGGTCGCGGGTGTTCATTTTGCCTGCGGGGATGTGGAGCTGGTCAGGGTTGGTGGTTGGGACATAAGGAGGTAAAGGGCGGGGTTTGTGGACTCCAACCTCACCGGCACCGGCAGCTGGGGGTGGAGGAAGGACTGTCCTGTCAGTGACCATGGGGGAGTTTTTACGGTAAAAGTCCTCGTCGTCTGATTCGGTCATTTCCCCCGAGCCGAAGGCGGACACCTCCACAGGGTCACCGCAGTCCTCCTGGTCTGGAGGACACGAGGGGTGGAGGGGAAGGATCAAGGACTCTTTGGTGGTCTCGAATGGGGACAGGAGAGTGGGGGGAGGAGGGATGACGGGGAAACGGGTGGCGATAGATGGGGGCTCAAGGGAATCCACTGTTATTATAGGCAACACTAATTCACCTCCTAGAAAAGAAACAGAGAAGGTAGGGTAAGCTACAATAATATTAGCTGTGCTTATTCAGTAGAGAGAGAGTTTGCTCATGATGCAAAAAAACAATACATACTCTATAATATTAGCTGGCAAACATAATGTGCATTCTTACAATATACTATATATATTTCATATGTAAAGTGAGAAGTATTGAATGGTATACAGTGTTGGTGTGCGTGGGTGTGCAGGAAAATCAAAGTTGATTTTATCTTCTTCAAAGGAAACAATGAGGTAAAGATATACAAGAACAATATGACTAATATTAGCTGGTCAATAAGGAATGTCAAACATTCTACATTCTGTACTATACTATCCATATTTTCATACTGTAGTGTAAATTATTTGGCATGAGTAAAATTTTGAATGGAGAGAAAATGTAGTAGAAAAACAATATTATACAAAGACAAGAGCTCACATGTAAACACAAACATACAAGATGGCCCATGTAAGGCAGCAGCTAAATAAAGAGAAAATGAAGAGCACACATGAACAAAAAAACAAATTTGTTAAAATGCCATGTAGCGTTATCTGCAGCAAGAGGTAGAGAAGTGAGAAGTCATCAACACAGGTTCTTATGTTCTTTTTGCAACATGAATATTTCCTTGTAAAAATGTAGGATACTACATTCACATAATTTGACCAACATGAGACGGCAAATGGCAAAAAATAGGCATGTTACACAATGGTGCTATTGCAAAATACTGTTTACACCAGAAATGAATAAATATCAAATAAATAAGAGTATGATTTATTGTAATTATTATAAGTCAAAATTTAAGTTTTTAATGATTGTGTTACAAATACAACATGAAAAAAATCAAATTAATACAAAATTTAGTTTCAATGTTTTCTTTTGTTTGGGAAACACATTAAGTTTTGGATTGTGACAGATGGCACAAAGTAAAAATATTTTACCTTTAGGAAGCATTCCTCTCTTTTGTCTCTTTGAGGAGACTTGAGTTTCCCCCTAACTCTAATCCTACTCTTAGGTCACACTCCTATTTTAGTCCTCAGACTTTCATTTTCATTAGTATTTGAGTCACACTTTGCAGGGCCAGTCAACAACAAACACTCCTGATAAGGTCATATTAATAATTGAGGCGCTCGTAATAAGGGCACACTCTTCGTTCGAGCCACAGCTTGTACGAGCCTGATCTACTGTCATCCACCCTTAATGACTGCAGTCCTCTTCCACACGTTCTCCTTTAATGACTTTTAGATATGATTTAAAAGCTAGGCTCATATTGTAAATTGGAACTGGTTGCGTTTATAACAGCGATCCAAATGAGACCAGCTGTTTAACAGAGCCCAGGGATAAATGACTCTAATCAGAAGTGTCTATTGAGGGTCAACTAATACACATAAAAGTTATTAAAAATTACTGTCTGTTATGCTCAAAATAATATGATGTTGCAGGAATCTGGATTTTAGTTGTTGTGTCAAAAAAAATCACATAGACTCTGGATTACTTTGGGAGAGTCTGAGTGTCTCATTTAAATATGTTAATGTTGTGTTTAAACAGGAGTTGGATGAGAATGTTCAATATGCTGTCATGGCTGACCCACCTGTTCCTGGCTCACACTCCTCCAGGTCCTCGTCATCGCTGGGACACTCAGCCGACGCCACCAAAATGTCATCCGAGTTCATCGGCTGAGGAGGAAAGAGAGACAATATTGTTCATAGTTTCATCTAAAAGGAAAGATTTGTTCCACTTTGTATATCTTTTTTCATATAACTGTCTCTAGTGAGCACTGAAGCACTTTAGTGTTTCTCCTTAAAGCAACACGAGCGCACACGAACGCACATCAGACACGGTCCAAGACACTGCTGCTTTTACCCCTGTGGCTGACTACATGCAAATATTTTCAAACAATTTTTAGTAAGCTGTGGCAAATTCTTCAGTGGCATCAGATGCAATTTGTATTATGTACATGTCTGATGTGATATATATTTGATAAAAAGACTGGAACTTCTTTAAATTAAACGCACCCTAGTACAAAAGCTGTATTCAGGACACAATGCTGGGTCTACAAAGCTTTTCTTCACATAAATATTATTATTACACTCCTAATAAAATTTACAGATGCACATCATCAGAGCTATTGAGAGTAACTCAGATTCCCATATTTAGATTTATTCAGCAGTAAAAGTCAATACTATCACATAGAAGGCTGTAATAGCTTGAGCTGTCCGCACATCTCAGTTAGAAAGAGTGCACAAGTCTTCTAAAAACACAAGCAATTCATTACTCTAAAGCAATGTGCTTGGATTTCATCAGAATAGCCTTCGTTTAGATCAGTTTATCTCTGAAACAATACACGTTTGAGAAAGTCCTCATGGAAATATAACTTTTAAAACCTCAATCAAAGTTTTCCATAACACATCTTGTAAAAGATTTAGATTTTGTAGAGCCAGATAGATTTTCAGACAATGATAGAAATGTATTTTTGTACTAGTTTGGCCACGTGTGGTGAGCGTTAGTATGTATCAGAGTTGAAGTTGTATGTTACATGTAGTTTTGTCTGGACTATTTTTATTTTTACGTTTATTTTCTACTAATATCAAGTCATTTTGATTGGCTGCACCACCCTCCATCGTTAGATTATCTTATTGAAATCACAGTAGGTATATTAATATTATGCTTTCTTTTATTAAGATATATGGAGTAAGTGAGTACTTCTGATCTAGTGTAAAGTTGTATGTGTACAGGGCAATAACAATGGGTGAAGCCTTTTTTTGCTTCCAGCAATTTTAGCTGTAGGCAAAAGACGTGAGTGCACTTTGGGCACAAATTTGGAACCAGCACTATTTAAGGCTTAAATGGTGCCCAAGGCGTCCACTTGTGTCCGAGATTATTCTAAACTTGCTGACCTTTGAGATGCTCTCCCTCAGACTTGGCGAGCGCTGCCGGCGGGTGGTTGTAGTGGCCATTGTGGTGGTCGTTTCCATGATGGTGGTAGACATGTCGGACACGGCTAACGGCGTGGCGGACGTGGTGTCTGTGGTCACTGCCAATAGTGAGTCTCCCACCAAACGCAGGTTCCCTTCTACTTGAACACTTGGGTCGTTCTCTGCTGCCAGTTTGAGCACCTGCAGACCATTGTAGTAAAGGCCTGAGATCTGCCCCTGGAACGGCCGCCCCTTGTCATTACCGCCGATTTTAATGGCCGCCTGGCTGTTAAAGATGGTCAACTGTCTCCCTACAGCCAGCAGAGAAAGAGAAGGAGAGAGAAGAGGTGGGAAGAGGGTGACAGCAGATTAGAGGAGTGAGTATGAAAAGATGAACAATATGAATAAATCAAGTGAGCGTTTGTTATAGTTAAAGTTAGATGCATTTATTTATTCTGATTTCATGTTAATGGGGAAAGGTTTAAAAACCTGAGGTTGACACATGCAAGTTAATATGTATTTAGATAACTATTTAAATGTTTTTGTTGGTCAAGTCTAATAATTGTCATTACATAAGTTGTCTGCAGGGAAAGTGGGACAGATGTTTATTCTTGGAGTTTTAATTATCTCATAGGATAGACAGAGCGATGATGTATATCTTATGACTTTGTTAAAAACATTGTCACTGCAGCCTTGTACGACTGAAAACTTCATCACCAATTAGCCATTTAAACATGTCAGGTGAGATTTCCCCCAAGCCCAGTCACCTCACCTCCAGAAGTATCTAATAGTGCCATTGTCAGCACTTTCACTGATAAGCCGTGTTACTTCAAAGGAGGAGCAGTGCAGTAATGGGCCCATCTCAGGAGAATACTTATTAGCAAAGTTAATGGCTGCAAACAGTGATCCGCTTGAACAGCCCGCCAGAGCTGTTGCGTGAGAGAGTAGTGTGTTCACTGCAGAACAAGGTAACAGTACAAGAAGGCAGGCAGCAGGGGTAAGGGAGTTCAGGCTTTAGGGTTAAGATTTAGAGTTTAGATGGAATTATGTCACAAGTTTATACAAGGTTCATTTTAGTTATTTTAATAGAATGATTACAAACATTATCTAATTAAACACAGTGGTTAAGAGGGATGTTAGAGAGTTAGACAAGGGTTATGTGTTTTTAATTTCGTTTAAAAAAGGTGCAGCATCTCCACAAGGACGACAAAAAAGAAACAGCAAAAAGCCATTCCCCTGTAGATTAACCTTAACACACTCATTATTAGGCACAGTGGTCAAAGTCATGCTTTAAATTAGGTCAAATTTAAAAGGAAAATGAGTTTAGATAATACAATGTGTCAATCTTGTCAACCTTGTTTTCTGACACTGCACCTCTTTGAGGAAAGGTTATTTAGTGGTTATTGATTTATTAATTGATTTTTGTTACCTTTATCGAGTAGCCAATCGTCAACTACCCGACCAAGTCTGTATGGGATTCTTTGTCTAGCAATAGCCAGTCGTTCATTATCATAGTGTCCTTCAAAGAATTTGGAGAGACAGATTAAAGGTTAATGTCTGCAAGCGGAAACATCACATGGTTAGAAACAGGTTTAACAAGTTATCAGTTTTAACCCAAGTCTGAGTTAAAAGAAACTTGTGCTTTAATTCTCTAGTTAGTACGACTGAAACTGTAAACTCTAATTAGTGTAAAGTTTAGGCTATTTATAATGTGCTACTCTAGTTAGTGTTATTTAGTTAATTTTATGAAAAGCATTATATCACTTTACAGAAATTTTACATACTGTACAGAAAGAGAAGTTAAACATGCAGTAAATACCGGAAAACAACAGTCAATTTAACATTACATTCTGCAGTTACAGCAAAACACTGAACTCAGCAGAGAGCCCAAGACACACCCCACTCATCTCCACAGTGCACTTTGAGATGTGCTTTTTTTGGGCATCTCCCACAGGAAGCATATTGTCATAGTCCAAGACTGGTGGGAGCTGTAGTCACTGAATTTTAACACAACAATAGAAAATGTGTTGTATTTATGGAAAGTGTTCAGAGTGTGAAATAAATATTTGTTTAAGAACATAAAGTAGAATGTGGAAAGTGCACAAGATTCAAGCATTAAGTGAGGCAGGTCTGGTCTTAGACCCTCAAGGCAGCACATCGATGAACACAAGAACATTTTTATCAATAGACTGCAATGTGGGAATCATTTATCAATGCCACAATGTCAATGGATACCTTCTGAATGAGTACTACATTCAAGTCATTCTGCCATCATTTTGTAAATTTCCTCATATTGTGCATGTGAAGTATGAGTAAATGTCATCTGTGATGATACGTAGACATGGGTAAAATGAATGCATTATAGGATTAAAATTAAAGCGTTAGACTGAATGTCATTCAAATTGAGGCTTACCTACAGAACGTGTCACTGTCAGCTTTTATGTTAATGCTACAAAACACAGAAGCTGCATATACAGTGATATAGCGCTTCAGTCTCTTGTATGTGATTGCAGATCTTTGCTTGGCCATTTACCAATGAAGTCATGTGACAAATTCTGACAAAGAGTCGCAACATGTTCGTGACCGGCTAGAACAGACAGTTCGGATTCACGGTGACATGGCTGGATGGGCACAGGACACCAGCTGAATGCGGTTGGTCCCACTGTGCCAGATGGGGCACCTGTTCTGAGCTAACAAGATGATTGACTCAGAACAGGGAAAATGTGTCATGCAGTAAGAACTTTTTTAATGTGGCCCGTGTGATGCTTCATGGTCATCAATTTAATATCCAATCAACTATAGTATAGACTAGTAGGGCTGTATCAAAACAAGGAAAATTTGTCTTGGGCTCTTACCCATGCTACAGTCTCCACAGTTTATTCAGAAGCAGAACACAAAGCCATACAGTGTGTATACGAGTAGGATCATTAAGGATCCTACTGGCCCATTTGACAGTAGCCTGTTTAAAGAAAGTCTGCAGAGATGTGTGTTTCTTCAGTCCAATCATTTTTTAAGCAGTGTTCATAGTCTGGAACAGCTTTGTTTTTGTAACAAACGTATAGACCCCTAATGAGAATTTTCCTTAAGCTGAAAAAAAAACCTCTACTTTTTATCGGTTATTTATTGGATGGCTTTTAAACATTTGACTCACGGTGTAGCGCCTGTAAAGTCCGAATGGGCCCATGTCACATAGTTGGTGGTTGAATAAGAGTGGAAGAGTGGAAACTGGACAAATCATGACTAGAGAGTGTTGTAATGAGAGTAGCATGTGCCCTACAGTAAATTTGATGAAGTGATATTCAGGTAATGGCTGCTGCCTCTGCACTGAAGTGTGTGTATGGTGAGACATTTGATGTAAGATTTTAGAAAGTCAAGGGTACATTTTCACTGTTTCTGTGTTTGTATTCACAGAGTGACTCCCTTCAGAGCAAAAGTGTGATGGATGATGAAAACGGAGTGACGCAAAAGCCGCATGACTTTGCATTAATACAACTCCACAGACTGTAGATGGGCTCAAAATCATTATGTAGATTTATCATTATTAGTTAATAGGGAAATGTATAGTTTTGTTTGGTATTTTGGAACCAAAGCTTGGATAGTTTGGTGTAGGGGTAATGTTCATCAATAAAAAAATACAATTAAGCAGTAAATACACAAAATAACTGTAGTGTATTCATTGCTGAATTTATAGTGTGGAAAAATCAATAAATGGCTTACAAGTAATCACATTGCTCGATGTAAAGGTGAATAAAACAAATCACTTGGCATATAGCCAGCAAACACTTTTGCACATTATGGTCCTGTATAAAGATTTATGTGTGGTGTTTGACATGTAATCCTGTCCCTTGGCATCTGTATGTGATGTATGGCCGCCATGCTGGGCCCATTTATCTTACCTGGAGGGTAGCGCTCAATGACCGGATGGTTGTCCACTTGGAGAGTGGCATTGCCACCACTGCGTGTGAAGCGCACAACGTGGTACTTTCCATCGTTTACCAGGACAGCGGGCTCATCGATGATAATGTCATCAGTTCCCACATTGAAGATGACACCGATTTTCCCTTGATCCTGGAGGTGAAAAGAATATGACTAAAATAATGCTGTGAACAAAAAACAGAGAAGTGCAGAGTGTGCTGTGAGAGTATGAAGAGGTGGCTGTATGTGCTTTAGCTGACAGAGACAAAAACCTTGTTAAAGCAGTCAAAGCATATCTCTTGTGACATGGACAGTATGTTTAGCGCTTTCTTTAGGCTCCAATGAGGTCTCCCTCGGCAGTGAGCTCAGCGTTCCTGATGTGAATCTCACTTGACACAATCTCGCTGTTTCTCTTATGGTTGACCAACTTCTCTCCTGTCAGCCTGGCTCTACTCTTGCAAACCCCTCTCAAAGGCCATACTGCTTCTTGAGACGGCCTTTGGGTTGTTCTAATAAGAAACATTGGAAACAAACTGCTCTTGTAGGCATGGGATGCCCTGCAGTCACTCTAAATTCAACACCAGATCAAAGTGCTGATGTGGCTGTGACAAAGGCTTCACTTAAATACTGAGTAACACCACAAACAACAGAATGTAAATATTATGAGACAGTGGCCCTAATTTAAAGTTGCATAAAAACAGGTACAGATCTGTGTAAAAGTGGCCGTACGACAGAGCGAGCATGGGATTTATGAAACTGTTCATACCATACCAATCCGAGAGTATACACAACCGGTTGTTTAAAAAACCAGAGGACTGAAACTGGTGTGATTTGAATGAAGCGCCCCTAAATATGCACTGTTCAGCTGGACTCGCCCATAGAGTTTACGACAAATAAATACTCCAAGATGAAAGGTTATATTGTTATTCGTAACTTTTTTTGCTGACAACCAAACCACATTTCAGGCTTAAATACTTGAAGAAAGTATATATTTGATGTGTAACTGTTACGTATAGGTACATGGTAACTCTTATTTTAAGGAGAAACGTTTAATATATAAACAATCCAAGTCCTAGATCAAGCCCCAGACCCAGGGTTGCTAGTCGCCACAATCCAGTCTCAGTGGAGGCAGTGGGGGGCACCCGCTGAGTCCGATACTTATTATAGTGAATGAACGACTGCCCTTTTGCAAAGTCCATTTTCCATAAGAAGAAAAGAGAAAATATAGACAGGTCTGTTACAGAGTGAACTTCTAGCCTACATGCAAGCAATTCTTTTTCACAGTGGGCTCAGTCTTCAGCCGGTTGTGTGCCTTTAAGCTGCCGCGGCCAGCTTTGGCGGAACCTGGCGTCTGAGAGGGATTTAGCAAGGAGAGGTGTGGGATATTGACCGCTGTACTGTATATAAAATGCTAAACTATTGTTACAGAGGACTATTATATGGAATATTTTCAAAATAACAATGCGTTGTTAGTTCTAACTAATGGTTTTGCTGCTCAGCTCGGTGTGGACTTTAAACCTGCGTATATGTACACCACCTCCTGACCTGGCGTGGAATTTGAGCCAAAACCATTGCGTGGAAATTGTCGTACACCCAAAACTTTGCCGTCCACACATTTGAAAAAAAACCTCCCTTCCCCCAAAATATTTTTTACAACATAAAATAAAAACAGGTGTTTGTGACAGTCATTTTGAACACTCATATTAGGTTAATATATGAACCAAACATACAGAAGCAGGATAGGAATCCATACTGTTGTTGTAAGTTTATATACCCTGGCCATTTTTTTGGGAATAAGAATGATAACACAAACACCTTTTCTTTCACTCATAGTTAGAGGTTGGATGAAGCCATTTATTGTAAAACAACTGTGTTTACTCTTTGAAAATCATAATGACAACAGAATCTACCCAAATGAACCTGGCCTTGTTGACTTCTCTCAAAATGTAACATTTATGGTTGTGGCCAAAAAGTTAAATTTTGGTCTCATCCCTCCATGACTTTGTTCCAGAAGTTTTGAGGCTTGTCTCTGTGCTGTTTGAGGTATTTTAAGCACAATGCTTTGTGGCATTTGCGTAGTAATGGCTTTCTCAACCAAGCAGACCATTTTTCTTCAAGTGCCTCCTTATTGTGTATTTCGAGAGTCCTGTATTTCAGCTAAAGTTATGTGTGTTTTGTTTTTGTTTCCCAAACTATTTTCCTGGCAGTTGTGGCTGAAATATTTGTTGATCTACCCAACCATGGTTTGGTTTCAATAGAATCCTTCATTATGAAGCCTGCTGATTGGCATTCTCAATTCCTTGGAAAATCCTTTCCTGTTTTATACAGTTGATTTACCTTTTCCAGCAGATCCTTTGACAATTATTTTGCTTTTCCCATGACTCAGAATATAGAATTGTCAGTGCAGCACTTGATGAAAGATGCAAGGGTCTGTCATGAGCCCAGAAACTCACTGACCTTTTACACACACACACACACTCTGATTACAAGCAAACAGATCACAGGTGTGCATGTTAGCCAAGATATGTAAAATTATGAGTTTGCCTCTGAATAGTATCGCATCTAGAACATGTCTAATCATGTCTAATAATGCAATGGTCTATGCTTCTGCTATTACTCAAAGGAAACTAGTTAGTTAGTATTATCCTAGGCTATGAATCAGTCATCATTAATTATTTATTTAGACCCCACACTAATCCAGCAGCTGCATTCACTTCATCATACCTTCAGCAGAGAGCACAGAGGAAGTAAACACTGAACTTATGTCAGAGTGTTTCAGTGGAGCCCAGGAGACGACGGGCACAGAATTTACCGACCTCTCTGACACTATGTAAATATTTACAATAAGGCTTGTCTTACAATCCTCATGACACCCAGCCCGAAGAAGAGCTGCTTCTGATATGCACACTTTAATAAAACCGACTGTTCCCTTACGCTCACACTTCGAATGGTGCTTTACAAGTTTACACAGTTTACAGAGTTTTTCTATCTTTAGTGTTGGCTTCGACTGTGCTGTGTAAAACCTGCTCTTTTAACTAATCCATGATGTAAGATACAGAAAAAAAATCCTTAAAAACAGAATGTTATACTGTATGGTGACATGTCTGACTTTGAGTCAGTATTGTTTCTACTTTATTGTAAACTTTACTGAAAGTTTTACCCCTTTATTGGCCATTTTGGGTCTTGTTTGAGCTCTTATAAATGAAGACTTTTATTAAATGTGGTACTGTTTTTTCTTTTTCTTTTCTTTCTTTTAAGCAACTGTTCAAGAATCTAGTCACTTTTTAAATGTAGACAATAAGAAAAACATAATAACAGTGCAAGGTGACTGTGTGAATGCGCAGCATCTTACATCATTCACACATCATTTACGGTTTTAGTTTTTTAGCTTTATGTATGGATCCTGACACTATAATTTCATTTCCATTTTATTGGATTACAGTTAATTTTCCCGAGAAGCACAGTGATAAGTATTTCTTATGCAGTTACAGGTCAATGCATGTCAGACTCTTCCTGTGTCCTCTACTCAAGAGTTACAGCATCTCAGGGGCTCATGCGTCCCATCACTGTGCTCTCCACTCACGTCCGGCTTACTGCATAAGTGTTATTATTTTAAAGAAAAACAGCCCTGAAGCACCTTTAACTGAATGCTAGTGCTAGTGCAAAATATAAAAATAAACCCATTCTTTTAAATGTTCTGCTGCACAATGAAAATTTGTTTTTGAAGCTGTACAAATAAGGTCATTACTCAAAGATCTTTTTAATCAAATCAAGGGCAAATCTGATATATTTGTCATGTGTCATTACATTGAACCTAGATCATTTCTCATTAATAGTTATAATATTTTTTGAAACACCAATCTCCATGCCCTTCACCAAACATTAGCCTAGCAGCCATGAGTTTGTCATTGGTGGTGTGACTGGACTTAGTGGAATTAGTAATAACTAAAGCAACCCCAACTCTTTTTATATTTTGGATGAAATATTGCAATATTTTCTCAAATGCTTAGTCATATTATGGTGTGCTGTAAGCATTAAGTTTATTATTAAATGTTGTACTTTTCTGACTGGAGCTTAATGCCCATCCAAAACGTTACATAAAACTGAACAAGCAGAAAGCACTTCTCTGTCTTCATGACCCTGTCACATGATACATCTGAATTAAATACTTCTGCACATAATCATGGCTGTATTATCTCTTGGTAGAAGCCAACTGTCTTTTGGAAATCTTCTCTGAAGATGTTAGGCAGCAGGTGGGAGTTGTTGTTGGGAGACAAGGCATGCTTACAGCCGATGAGTCTATCATTTCATTTCCCAGAGGAATATAAAGTATTTTTCCTCCTCGCTGTCTTCATTAAACATCAGGCAAAGATAAAGGGAAACTTGTATTGAACCTAAGACATTCTATTAAAGCAGACCCACAAACAATGTGCACAATATTGTATGGAAAAAACAGGTCATTATAAATAATTGACAAAGATTTATATTGCTCTGTGTTGTATAATGTAAGCCATTTTCTAATTCCTTTGAATTGTTTGACATTTCTGTGAAGGAAAACTTGTTAAAATGAAAATGGAGTTTAATATTGAAGAAATGTAATGTAGGCTAATCTGTGGGAAACTTCCTAGACGTTTACATGAAATTTTAGTTGTACAGCAGCCAGATTCAAATTTGTACCTAACGTATGCATCATGAATTAGAAATGAGGAAAGCCACAAACATAAGCACATAAAGATGGATGGCTGCGCTCTAACCTTCAAACTTTTAGCAAAGTACTTGGCAGACTGCACACATTTTAAAAAGATTACTTCCTATTTGTATGTATAGAGAGTTTACATTAAAAAAGCTGAATATTAGTACACAAATCCACTCTGTGGGTTACCTAAAGTTCACACGTTCAATTTATCCACTCAGAACATACAATTACAGTGGCAATTAGAGTAGTATTTTTCACCCTCCACTTTTGTTTTATCTTTGAGTGTCTCATTAAAACATGACCATTGGAAAGTACTGGTTAATATGCTCTTCAGTGAATAGGGCAATGCTTTGTTTCTTGAGCTCCGCAGGAATTAATCTTTGAAGTTGGCGTGTATTTAACATTTTCAAACTAACCCTTATGTAGTTTGCACATTCAAGTCACGTTATTATTTGAACATGTTGAGTTGTCTGTAAATATAGTGATGGAACAGTTAATTATGTGGAAATAGATATCTAGCTGTATCCGTCTAATCTTAGGGTTCAAACTTTTAATGAAGAGTTGTCAAATTGTCACTTGTGTGAAAATCGCTTTATTAAAATTTGCACTTTTTATTAAGACTTCACTTTTATCATGGTATTATTATGTCTTCATTCCTTCAGTTTTTAGGCACCTTTAAAATAAGTCTGACCAGTCCTCTCTCCTCTGTCTTTTAGTTTTCCATTCATTGCATAGAATAAATAAACATAAAAACATACTGTGATAGAAATAGGTATAAAACCGATTTAATGACCACCAAGGACACCCTGATCCGATTTTGTAAAGCCTGGAGACGCACAAAAAAAAAGCCAAACCCCAGACCTTCAGCATCAGTGTGATTCCTTGCGGCTGAACATTAATAAGGTGTCAAAGTAAGCAATCTGTCAGGGTGTAAGGACCTGGCAGATGGTGTAAAAAAACCTTTTCAAGCAGTGTTGCTCACAGGCAGCAGTCTTTGCATTTACTATAAGCAGTTGGAGGCTGATGGGAGCTCTTTAAGGAAATACTCTTTAAAGGTAACTTCTGAAGCTCACGCAGTTGTGGGGCCCGATAGTACGGCTCACAAAAAGATCATATTTATAGTTGATTTGCCATCTTTTACATGACGCAGGCGTGGACGAGCAGCCATTGTAGGCGTTCTGAGGCAGGATCTGGCGCAAGAAAGACTTAGGGCTGATAACACTGTATTTGAAGGAATCGAAGGAGCGCGCTATTTGAGATTTATAACTTAAACAATTATAACATCAAAAATTTAGAGTGTCTCTAAAATGTATTGAAAATTTATTTTTACTAGTCTAAATACAAATAAAAACGAGTGAACACCATGTTTTAACTGTGTGAAGGGCACATGACGGCTGTATTTATGCAAAGACAATGGCATATAGCATATAGGCCGACTCAAACATTCTCGGCCGACTCTTTCTGTGAGGAGTCTGCATGTCCTCCTGCATGTTCTCTCCGGGTACTCCGGCTTCCTCCCACCGTCCAAACACATGCATGTACAAGTTAATTGGCAACTCTAAAAGTGTCCCTAGTGAATGAATGTGAGAGTGATTAGCTGTCTGTCACTGTCTGTCTCTAAATGTCTAAATGTCAGCCTGCGACTAACTGGCCACTGTCCAGCCTATCCCAAAGCTGCTGGGATAGGCTCCAGCCACTCGCGACCCCTAACGGGACTAAGTAGTAGAAAATGAATGAATGTCTAAAGAGTAGATTATTGTGTGTAGCCTATGTTCTAAGTCCTCATGTTCATATTATGAGAATGGGCTCTACACAAGTCTTTATGCAGTCACTAAAAAAAGTAAATATGCGCTCGACTTTATTCACCTTTAGGCAGTTGCTCCGTGTCTGCGATTGCTTCCTGATGTAGATCTACAATTGAACCCAGTGAGGTTGTCTCTGTTTGTCCTATAATTTATTATCTATTATACTTATAAACCACTCTATTGCTTAATTTAATTCAGTAAAACACAAGCATAACAAGTCCCTTGTGAACGTGTGAGTTTCTATAAATATATATGACAGTGAGTCTGATTGATGGTGTCTCTGTCTGATTCTCTAGCTCCTCCATTTATATTGTATTCAAGGTGGATTTATTTTGTGCATTGTTCAGACATGACACACATCAGTTACTCGAGTAAAATAACATATATTAATACCTGCTGTTATTCATGAAATACAAGTCATTTGGCATCTTTGAAATACATCCCTTGATGATGAGACAGTCCTTTTGGGTTCACCAGTGAAATTAATCATTAAAACATCTAAAATGACCAAAGCCTGGGCTTTCACTTCTGGCATACGACATTTGACTTGTCAATCAAAAAAAAAAGAAGAAACTCCGCCTGACTTTGCCATGTCCAGCCTTTCTTTAAACAATGCACCAGCTTTGGACACGTCATAAAATGAAATAACAGCATATTTCCATCAGTATTGCTAATGTACCAATTTTTCATGTTAGGCATATGAATAGTTGTTATGTTGTAATGGTTGCTATGTCAAATGTTTATTCAAAAAGATCTTTCCAGTTTCCTAAATTCTGTGGAATTTCTATAAATAAATCATTATGTGATAGAACATGTGTAATTAATTGCATATTCGACTTGTTGTGGGCAACCAATAATTAAGATAGCTGCAGCAAAGTTACGCAACTGTGTGAGCAATCAGCACATACTAAACCAAAAGCCATAATCTATGTAATTTGGTTTATAAAAGTTATAATCCTAAATGCACTCTTTCACCATAAAAATAACATTGAATAATTTCCCATTCATTGTAATAATGATAAATAATAAAATGTTGTATTCGTTTTGAAACTGATATGAGTAATATTGCTCAGAGTTGTGTGAATCATTTTTATTTATTAATATTCAGATGTGGAATTCACTGTTGATACTGAAAATGTTAACTGATCAGTGACGAGTGCCACTTGAATCATCACTTGATCATACAACAGTGAAAGCAGGGAAAAAACGACTGCATAAAAATAATAAGGATGAGCATTAGAGCAATAATTTTTAAGAATATTACCAGACTGCTGACTTTTAAAACCAATAAAAATGTAAAAATGAACCAAATGCATTATGCACATTTGTCATGTCTCCTTTTCCTAAAATGAAAGATGAAACAGAAATAAAAAATTAAAAGCTGCTTGGTGTTTATTAATAGTTTGTACTTGCTATTGTATGTTTAAATATCTCACGCTGCCTGCATTGGATGTGCATTTGAACTCTCTGACATGCTTACATTATGCCCTATGCTTTTGCAACAGGTGCGTTTTAATTATTAAAGCACCCGGCCTCTCGACAGATCTCTCCTCTGTTTTTCATCCGAGCACATCTGTCCTGTGGCTGGATGCACATTTCAATCATGAAAAGACTCAACTGGCGCCAGCTGCTGACGACTCACTTGCTTTCACCGACAAAGACATGTTTATCCTCAACTTGATTGGATTTTCTCCCATTTGTTCTGATTAATTATCCAAGTCAGTGATTCTCAAACCTTTTTCACCGCATACCATCTCAGAAAATATTTGTCTCTTCAAATACCGCTTACTCTTCTGTGTTTTATAATTGAGGAGAATAATTGAAGGAAATGGAGACTACTAAGAGAAGTCAGGTGCTTAATCTACAATAGTTTAAAATGTGTCAATATATATTTTGTTTATTCTGACTGTAAGCTACAGAAATTTACCAGTCCTTAAGTGGTCTAAACAAGGACTAAGGCGATGATTAAGGCCAAAACTAAACACACAAACACAATGTGGTGACAGATTAACTTTTAGTTGGACTTTAATTGGTCTAAAGCAGTTTTAGTTTGATTTCTGCCAGGCTTTATGGTCTTGGAAATGTTTTTAGTGAGACATTAACATATTTTAGCGGCTTTTAGTTGGACTTTAATTGCCTCAAATGGTTTTAGCTGGTTATTTAGTTTAGTTTGACAAAATAAAATGGATGTCAACAAAATGTGCTTTAAAAAAAGAAGCCAAACAAAAATTTAACAAACTTCTAAGACTTCCTAAATACTATACAAGAAAGTCAAAGGACCACCAGTGGTCCTTGTACCACAGTTTGAGAACCACTGATCTAAGTAGAATAATGTGTAATATTTCTACTATGTTATGGGACATTAGTGTGAATGGACCACTCAATATAGAATATTGTTTGGATTTTTTTATGTCACACATATATTATAGAGAGTTGATGGACACCTTTTCACTGAAGGGAAAGAATTTAATTCCTCCATCAGTACAATTTGTACCACTACTGTGCAAATGTTCTGGGCAAAAATTTGATTAGATTAGCCCCAAATTTATTCTGCAGCAGGACAACGAGCAAACATCAATGAGTCTGGGATTACATGACGAGAAAGTGTGATTTGAGGAGCCTACATTGACAGAGGATATGTAGTTAGTAAGGGTGTGGCAAGATCTCGTGCCATAAGATCTCACGACATCAAAACGTGACTAGGTTTCTTGTGAACGTGAAAAACTGTTGTGTGATTTTAGCATGATAGGGGTGAAATTTGTTTTTCAAAATGCCATTGTTAAACCGCAACATTTTGGTTTCCTGGTGGAAATAACAAAACGGCGAGCGGGAATATGTAAACAATGTAAGAAAACAATGGCGTACACTCTGGCAAACACGAGCACCATGAAAAGACAAATACAGAACAACCACAGCGAGCGTTCAACCAGCCATGATGTAAATAGTGGAGAAATCTCGTCTTGTTTTTGTGAACCTTCTTGTATTGTGAGATTTGTGTTTTGTCTTGTGAGATTTGTGTCTCGACGTCACACTTATAGTCTCCAAATGTTTAATGCTACCTGCCTGTCGTGTTCATTTGATTTAGACTTTTCTTCTCATTTCTCACTTTGCATTTTGTAAATGGACAAAACAAGCATTTAAATATTACGTGAGACAGGAGAAATAAATAATTAATCTTCAAGTAGCAATTCTGCTATTGTAAACACATTGTCATTGCTCCACTTAGCTGCCCATTCATTAGCATTCCTCCAAGTGAGCACAACAAAGCAATGCATTATACAATATACTGCTCAATGACAGTATCTTGACTTGGTACCATCTGTGGAGTGTGTCCTTACTATGTGCAGCTGCAGAAAGTCTCCAAGCCCATGGGTACTCTCCACTCGCACCAAGATGGCGTCCCTCTGTTGCGTGCTGAAGCCCACGGCCAGACGGTCAGCGCGGGTGCTCGGTCGCTCGTTGGGGGCCCAGGTGTATGTGATGAGAGCCCCTCCTTTCCCAAAGATATATGTGGTCCCAGCTGGAAAAGAGCAAAGGGAGAGAACGTCAGCAGTGAAGGCGGTGGTAATTGCAAAGTTATGAGTTCCTACGACACATTGTGACATGTACCTGGCTCTAGAGGTGGAAAATGCATTGTGAAAGTGCATGTAAGTTCATTAGCAACTGTTTGATGCTGTGTGAAAACCGTGACTGTTCTGCAAGTGTGGATGCTTAACTTTTCTGGCATCTAGCTTTATTTCAACTTGGGCTATTAGACATCATAGCTGGTGGACACAACAAAGAAGTCTTTAATGTAGATGGAATGAGTAGATGCTACTGTGCCATTTTTCAAGATGGCCACCATGATTGCCATTTTTGACTTGAAATGTGGTCTGTATCACAACACACATCTGTGTATAACCTTAACTTCATTCCTCATTGACTTCTCTCTGTCATCAATTAGGAAGTAGCTTTCTAAAGGGATGGTAAACTGGATAATATGGTACTATTTTTATGTTATTTTGGTGTTAAATGTTGTAATGGCCTTGGCACAAAAGAGAATAATGTGAGTACTATCTCCTGGTTCTCATCTGAGTTATTAGGCCAAAAAAAAGTGTGTCCCTGTAATTAAATAAATATGTAATTAAACACTAATGTGAGGGCGTATTGTTCGTGCTGCTTGTACTCTCGCTTTATCTGGTGTGCGCCAGGATGTATTCTGTTCACAATTCAATTTAAGGATGCATACCTGCCTTCATCATTTAGCAGATTGTGAGCTTATCACTCAGGACACAGTTAGCGCAAGGAATACACAGGTCAGACTACAAACTCTCTAATTACTTAAAGGTTTTAATAAAGAGGACTAACAAGTAAAACATTTTTCAGCTTCTCATAATATGTCTATCTTTAATTATCCACAGAATAATTTTCAAGTTTTTCTGTCTGCTAGTGATGAATGAGGCTTATTGGTGTTAATTTATCATTTACATTTGCGATACTTGAGAAGATCCCCAGAGGCTCATGTGAAATTCCACATGCTGATCGGCTTGTAAATGAGACACCTAATATAAGCCCAATCCTTCAGGCACTACATGTCAAAATTGATCTGCAAATTCTTACACCTGTCTAAACTAAAAAAATAGTTGAGATTGAGGTGTTGAGAAGGAGGGTTGGTGTTTCGAACAGGCTGCAGATAAATATGACAGACATATGCTGGTAATTATATAGGAAGCAGACTGGGCTGGAATTACCTTTGATGGTACATAAATATGATGTTCAGTGCTTGTTTTAGCCTCTAAGAGCCCCATGTTCGAACAACACATGCTTTTTTCACTTGCCAAATCCCTATGGTGAAGCCGAAAGAAACACTCAAAACAAAATTGTAGCCTCCATTTCAACCTTGGAAAAAGACTTGAGTACTCTTCTTCAAGGAGTAATAGGCACTCGTGGAAATGTTTCTTATTGACAACAACTACAGCTTGAATGGTTTCTTAGTGTAAAAACACCTTGTACTGACTTAAAGTTTATTAAAGAGCTGCTACTTCTATATATTAACGTCTGCTTAACACCTGACTGTGTTTTGTGCAACCATTGTGCTCCATGTTTAGGCAATTAAAAAAGAATGTGTCTGGCCAGTTTTCTGTTCAGTAACATTCTGTGACATTATGACTTCAGTGCTCAATAGAGAAACAATTGAAAATGTTACCAATTACATGATTTGCAACAGTTTTTGGTAAACCTGGTTGGCTTAACAAGGTCAGCATCATCTTAATGTTTATTACAATCCACTGTGTTCAAGCTCAAAGGTTTTGCTTGTGTCATACATTTAAGTGGTTGTATTTCTGTTTTTGTTTCAACCATTTCACAACAGATCCTGTCCTTACTAGCACCACTACTGGCCACTTGCAGTACTGCAGTACCTCTCTAAGATAAAACTGATATGTGAAATAATGAGACTGTGGGACATCATATAGACTTGATTATCAGGGTTTTTAACAGATAAGAAGGATCAGGGACCAATAAAAGCAGTTTGCAATGGTGTTTTTGAGGGGAGTGGGGAGAAGTGATTGGCGCATAAGAGAATGAGATTTTGGCTATTGCAGCTTTAACATGCACAGCTTAGTCGAGCTACATTTCTATCTCGATGAACCTGTGCAGGACAGTGGACAAGATGGATACACGGGAGGGAATCGAGTTATAGAGCCAGCTACGTTACGTTCATGACTCAGCATCTGACTGAGCTTTGGCCGCTTTTGACTTTACCGTTTGTTTATTTTTCTGCTGTGCTCTGCCAGCATTGTGCAAATAAAATGAACATGATCTACTCGACCAAGATACATTTGATTTTCAGTGATTCCAGCTGGAAAAGGACATTTTTAATGCATTTTAAAAGTCTGAACTGAGGTCATGTAAGTGTATGGCTGTTATGACACGTGCAACTGGCAAAATATGAATTATGTTATTTAGATGACTGTAATTTTAGATGACACTGGACCTGCAAAAAATGTGTCTTAAAAACGACATGCTCTAAGCCAACATTAAGAGAAAACACACACTGTAAATGCATGTTACTTCATCTCATGATTATTGAATTATATATGTTTTGTTATCCCCACTGAATGTTCACATGTGTATTTGGTATATTTGGTGTATTTGGTTACATTACCATTGTTTCACTTCTATTTCATTAAAATAAAGAATTAAACATGAGAATTTGTATCGTTGTGTTTTTAACAATGGAATTACATGATACAAGGATTGAAACTGAGCCTGAATGCATTTACCTTCTAAGTCCATCTATTTCTATAAATATCATCTAAGCTCCTGAACTGTAGTGCAATGTGACATTGTTGGACCAAAGGTTATAGCAATGCGGCCTTTAACGTGAATAAAACATGTATTGCTGGCACACCTGGAACTACTAGACAACCGAACCCTGCATAAGTCATAACGCTCTTCGCTATTCCTTCTCCATTCTTTCGCCTCCTATCACTGCTCATCTGCGAGCGCTGCATCAAATAAAGCAAGTTGTAAATCAGTCCTGTTGAGATTAGTACTATAAAGCTCTCCCTTAAAAGCAGTTATCTCTCCGCGGCTCTATCTCTTCCTCTTTCCGCTGAGTGTCTCCGGGGAGTGCTCGTCTCTTATGGCCCTGCGATACATCTGTGTCGGAGTAACATGGCTCCCAGGGAGATTCTCACAGGAATGGACACTGTAAACCACACAGACGTTAGTGGGGAAGCCTCGTAATTAAATGCACTGTATAGAGGCTTTGTAACACTCATGGTTGGTCCCGTGTGCGGCAATAAAACCGTGCAGCAGTAGACTTTAAAATGTAAGTCTCATCCAAGAGTCAGTGGGCTACAGAACACCTTAGATCAGTGATGTCCCGCCCAATTTGAGTAAGATCAACTATTGACTAATTTGAATTAAATTAGACATGTTTGAATATAATGTTTAAACACAACAAATCATTTTATCTGTTTTTTTTACAACCTTCTTCTTATTATTATTATAAACTATCACCAATAATAAGTACACAGGCCAACATTTAAACAATCAATTGTAAAGGCACACATTTGATACACAGGGCTCGAGTGTGATATGTATGCATTAGATGTTCTGTTTTTCTTTAAGAACATTGGACTCGACGTCATCTTCTCACAGCTCTTTATACAACAATTGCACCAATATAGATTGCCTATTTGTGCCAAAATGCATACAACCCACTCACAGCATCCTGTCCTTTTTCATTTACAGCCTGCTGAACACACAAGAGACAACGTGGCACTGCACTCAGGACTTGCAAAACACACCAAGACACTGCTGGTAATTTGCATAATGCACAACCGTTTTCAGGGTGATAACTGAGGCCTCTGCGCTGGCTGCCATTGCAGAGTCGCATGGCTGGGGGGAGACAATGACGAGGTATATGCACCCCCTGATAATGTTAGGATGCATCATTTTTGACTAAGAGCTGAGAAGTAATCATGAATCACACTTGGCAACTTGCATCAGCTGTGGCGCCACAAAGACGAGGAGGAATAGGCAAAGTCCAGTCACATAATTGCTTTATAAAGTATTTTGGGTGATTATGATGCTTATACTGGTAAAGGTTCACAGTTGAGCCCTTTTTCCAGTAAGTGAACAGTTGTGAATAACCTGCCAGTGGGATAAATGACAAGTTCCTACGTGTGGTACAGCGTACAGTTTGCAGTGAAGGCCAAAACTGAACACTTTGTAGGATGGCAATAGCAGTGTAGTGGAAAACAAAACTGATCGATTACATAGATAAACTCACATTAATCTTTAAAGTGTGAGTCGTTCTGCGAAAATGGGAAGTTATGTAGGAACATAAACTGTGAATTTGTCATCTGACTTATGACAGTTAAAGCGGATTTCTTGCACAGACTATTAAATGCATCTCAGGGAAATGATTCAAATGAATAGTGCCGCCCAGAGCTTGACAAGACAGATATGTGGTTGTTGGGTTAAAATATGTTCCTTAAGTCCAAATCTGGCATCGTCTCCTTAGAGCAGTAAATACAGCAATAAGACGTCAAATCAATCAAGTCAATGTGGATCAATTAAAATCCACACTGCATCTTTGAGCGTGCACTCTGAGGCAGCAGCTGAAATGTTATAGTTGATCTGTTGTTCCCTCGCCTCTATTGCAACGATGGATCCACAGTGTCAGCTTGAAAATTGCACGCCCGCAGCCCAGTGTGCCTCAAACAACCCCCTTTCTTCCATTACAACGTGAAGCCTTTTCTCTCGTTTGGCATTTTGATATTTGAATCATGGCAGAAACGTTCAAGTCAAACGCAACACTAAAATACTGTATTCTCCCTCACTGTGTGGCACAAGAGACACTGCCCATTAATTCAACCAAAAAGCTTTGCGGTGACAAAGGGATAGTGCTCAGGGTGTGGTGTTGTATGTCCTGACCTTTAGCGCTGCAGCTTTTACACATGGAGAAATGTATTCATTGTATATGAAATGTGGATTTATTGATACATATTTACGCAATATACGCACTTAAAGTGGTTCAAACAATTACCTGATACAATATGATATATAATATATATGATGAGCTACATATTTAATATCTTTAGAAGCATTGTGTACATTTGTCTAACGCATCTTTAGTAAAAAGGCTGTGGATGGGAGCTTAGCATTAACATGTGGCTTGTAGCCTTGGATCTCAAGCACCTTTCCATAAAATATGCATGTTTATATAATGGAAAAGTATGGTAACAGTATCATGATTTCATAATGGCTGCTAAAAAGTCTTAGCTTAGTAGCTTTATAAAAAAATGAATTTTGTAGTATTATTGCCAAATCCACTTAGCCTACATTTATTTGTGACCTTGACTAAAATGCATTAAGAATCTCTTGCAATTTATATATATATATTATATATATATATTTTTTTTTTACAGTGAAAAAGAAAAAAGTTGTTTAGGATGGAGCTTTGCTAAAAAAAACTCCACTATGGCAGACACATCTTTCTCTTGATAAAACCCCTTTCCTGTCGCCATACTGCATTTCATTATCGTCTCATTTCTTCCTTACAAAGTGATAATTATACTGCTGATAACAAAGCATTAAAAGTGTCTAATACACCCTATTTAACTAGATCATTTTTTTTCCTTAATGAAAGGTTTTATCTCAGGATCCACAAATCAAAATGGCCTTATGGTCCTTGAAGTCTTGTTTGCTTGATTTGTTTTGTCACATGTAATCTTTTTCAATGGCAGAAATGAAACTTTTTTGCAAACCCAAGTACAACATGTACTGAAAAGTGGTTGTGGAAAAATCTCAAAGATATGTTCATACATGTTGGAAACAAACATGTTGAACATAGAGACAGTGTTTACCTATGAATTTCCATCTCTGTGTTTACATTAGCTCTCACTGAAGGCCATGTTGCTTTAATTACAACATATTCAGCTCAGTTTAACACCAAACCTTCAGAATTAAACCAGTGCTGAACAAGTTGCTGCAGATTCCTCGAGACCTTGGGAGCAAATTTTACAGAGAACAGATTCATATTCTTCATATCTTTTAGGATATTCTGCTTTTATCCAGCGAGGATTGAAACGCAGAGCACAATGATGCCTTTCTGATTTGAGCTTTAAACTCCATACAATTGCAATAAGGGTACAAAACAATTCATATCGATATAAATAAAAGGTTTAAGGTATAATATTGTTGATGGTCCACTTTTCTTTTGAATCTGTCAAAGCAATCGGCCTGTTCCCCTTGACTTACACTTTATCTAAAGCCACATTAGTAAATATAATTGAGGGCCAGCGACATTGGCTAGCTTTGACCAGTTACACTATCTGAAAACAAACAAGCTTCATATGTATCCATAAACCAAATTCACAATTGAAAACCTTATTTGTTGCAACAACTGACACTAGTTTGTTTCTACAGCTTGTACTTCCCAGTTTTGTCGCGTTTGTGTGGACGCCTGCGCTGCTATCATCCTTCAGGGTAATGCAATATGTGACCTGAGAAAATAGAGCACTCACTGATAGACCTTTCGATGGCCTTGTCCTCTTGCTTTCTCTTGCAGGAGCAAAAAAACAACAACTAGACGCTACATCTGATGATAGTGAGCCACTATACAACATTGCAACATTGATCTCTGGATAAAGTTTCCTTGGTTAAAGCATGAGCAGTGTAGAAATATTGAATTGTGCAGCAAGATACGGTCAGTGAAAGCACCATTTCCGCCTGTATGTCTCGAGAAGCATTAGCTGCATACAGACGGTTCTTGTACTGACATAGGAGCCTTTGAAATTGCAGTGTTAAATATGTGAGAGAAAAGGGAACAGGAAGTGGGGCCATCTGCAGTGTGCTCGAAGCGAGAGTGCACAGGGTCTTCTGGACTTGGGGTCACACACTGGTCAGGGCTCTCACGCTGCAGTGGAAACCCAGATTTGTTTGGCGGAATGCTGTATAAAACATGTTTTGGAAAATGAAATTGGCGCAGTGAAGAAGCAGCACACCCACCACTAGTCGAGGACAGTTTGAGAAATCACGACATGGCAGGTTACAATACCAACTGTGTGAGCAGGTCTTTTACGTAAGAGCTCAGCCTACCTTGGTAAGAGTTCAGTGTGTTATCACTGAGGATGTTCAAGTATTTGTTTTAAACATGGACACTTCATTTGGTAACCATGCCAACACAGAAATGATATCCCCTCTCAGTTAATTAAACTGGGTAGATAGAAACGTCTGAAGAGAAAACCCCAGTGCTAGTGTTCCTCTGTGAAGTTATTTCATTTCAGTATTTTGCAACTGCAGCAACAATTTTCATTTTACTCTTAAATTACTTAAGAGTGAAAAACGGCCCTTGCAGTGTCCTGATAGTTGAGTAGCAGTATAACTCAAATAAACTGTAAAAACTATTCATATCTGATAAACTTCTAAGGGCTAAATTAAAACACTGTTGAATCAAACTTCAGTAAATAAGTAAACAGGCTTTCACAGGTATAAATGTAAATTTCCAAATGAAATAATGTTGGGATTGACTGTGTTGTTGTATGTGTGTGGCCAAACCTTTTTATGCCTCGTTTTAAATGTAATAGCCTGGCTAGAAACTACGTCCTGTTACAACTTTGAAGTTATTTCATTTGCGTGTTTTGCAGCAGCAGCAACATTTCCATTCCACAGGAAAAATGAGTCTCTAAATTGAAAAAATGCAAATTGGGGGCTTTTTTAGCAGATGTTACTAAGAAAACCATATATACCACTAGATTGGTTCCCAAGATTCATATGAGAGATTGGTGATAATGAGCTATACATACATTAAAGCTGTGTGGTGATTAGGAGGTGAGGTATTTATTTATTGTTTATGTCAAGTCATGCATGTCCATTCTACATTAAACATGAACAAAAAGAAACAGCAAGAAGATTAATCTTTTATAACCGGCTCCTTTAACTAAACAATTAAAAACTATATAGATAAAAACATTATGTTATCACTCAAACAATTCCAGAGTTTTACTTCATATACAGAGACACACTTTTTTTTTAACGTAGTCCTTGCAAATGCATTCAGGAAACAATATTTTCTTTTACAGCTAACATCCTCTGAAACAGAATTAAATAGATTTTGAACAGTTTTGAGGTGATTGTCTCTGTTTGGTTTGGAATATGAGTAATACAATTGTTAAATCCACTAGATCTTTGAACTTGAGCTGTTTGGAGTTGATAAACATGCTACTGGTTTGATTCTAATTGCTTTTTTTTTTGTAACAGAAACATAGGCTTTGTGTTGTTACCGCAGACCTCAGTGCAGTAATTTAAATACGGCAGAATCAAAGAACAATACAGGATCTGCAAAGAAGCTATAATCAAACAAATCTTTTCATTTACATAATCTATGTGAGCTTCCCAATTTTAATCTTTCATCTAAAATAACATCTAGAAACTTAACTTCTCTCACTTTTGTTTATAACATCATCATCAATAGCTATTCTCACATTTATATTCTTTTTAATTACCAAAAATCATGTAGTTTGTTTTAATCCAGTTTAAAAATATTTGTATTAAACCAATTCCTCACTTTAGTCATTTCCTCTCTTGTACTTTCTGATATTCCCATTATCTCTAAAAATGCATTAAGATTATTTGTAATTTACTATAACTATACTAATCAGTGTGCTGCCTTTCTAGCTAATAGAAAAATCAGTCTATGGTACAAAACAATGTTTAAAAAGAACTAAATGTTACTTAAAGAAACAGAATAGTGCTGCACAACATCAGAAATTGATGACAAAGGGTAATAGGTAGTCAACTCTCAAGTCTCTGGACCTCCACTGTGCTTTTATTAACCTGAGTTTGACAATACTGTATTTATACCAAGGCAGCTCTTGTGGAGGAGTTAACCAAACGCTGTTAACGGTGCACCACACTGTATGCACTAACATGTGTTTAGGATGATGACTGTGTGCATTGCAGCTGGGTAGGTGGCCTATAAATAGCCATAGCCCTTGGTACACAGACGTCTTTGGATAGCCTTGACGCTAACAAGCAAATCTTGGAGATTAATGGATGTGTCCCAAAATTAGATTTCCCTATTCATCAATATGGCACTTGTGACTGTTTTCCAAAGGACACATGTGAGCTTTTGTGAAACGTTACATAACCGCTCGGTACTGGAGATGGACAAATTGCCAATTACCGTTAACCATCTTTTCAACGTTCCAGGCAGTGCATTATTGTGGACATGACTTGAATAGCTCTGAAGCATATACTCGAGCACTACCTACAGGAGCATATCTACAATAAAAGTAATTGAAAATTTATCAGCGCGTTCTTTGAAGTGTTTTTTACAGGCCTGTTTGATTGTAGCCTGTGCCGCTCCTGGAAAAGGCCGGAGTGGAATGATATAGCTATAATAGCACAGATGTAATTCATCACATTTTTTGGCCCCATTACAAAACTGCTGCGATGAAAAAGACACTACAAATCTATCAGGCCTATTTTTATGGAACATAAAAGTGAGTCTTAGGACTGAAATTTCAAAGTGAAACATAAAAGTGGCAATGACTCCGTTGTCAGCATTATAAAGGAGCCAATTTAAGTAGCATAACCATAATCTGACGCACACTGTAAAGGAAAGATCCATTCATTTGATCATTTAATTGATTGCACATTACATATATGTCCAGAAATCCTTTAGATATAACACAGAAATGTGTTCTATTTAAAGCCACTCATAATGCTGACATGTTAAAAAAAGCCGGCCACTATAGCAGCCACCTTTGGCACATAGCATAATGCTACTTAATAAACACAATCTCATAGAAAAAGATAAAAAGAATTGCTGTTAGAATTCATCACAGCACTGATGTATGCTGTCTCTGCATCCTGGACAGCAGCATGGGGAAAGGCCAAGCTGCACTGATCCTGATGGGCAGATAAAGCCATTTAATGATCCACAAACCTCTAGTAAAGCATTCATTATGCAGCTGGATTTCACCAGACAGACACCGCAGACCAAATTCCCCTGTAGACAGACAAATCTACTGAAACAATTACACATGCGTTCCCTTACCACTGTGAATTTTCCCACAGCTTGAACACGCTCATACCCATTAATTATTTCTAATGCTGTTGAGTGAAAATAGCACTTATTGGTGAGTTGGCGGACGAGTGAAACACCTTACCATGTCCTCCTCTGGTGAGGAACGGCATCCTGTTGATGGCAATAGGAACGGTGCCATGTTTATTGTGGAAATGGTGGACGTGGTGCGTGGTGCTGAGACTAGACGACACACGTGCCGTCCCGGTCTGAATGGGGAGTACAGTGAGCAGGGCAAACCACAAGAACAGTCTGGAGCAGTACATGAGGCCCATGCCAAGGCTAAAGCTCGGCTGTCCCAGCACAGGGGCACCACAGAGTACTGGAGCCATGTAGATCAGATCTGCATGTGTCCCAGGTCGACGAGATGGCCCAGAGATGGTCTCACTGGGCATGTCAGTGGCAATCTGCCCCCATTCCTTTCCTGATCCCTTAGTTTGGTTAGGAAACAGCCAAACTATTTATCCTATCAAAAAGATCCAGAATTTTCAAACCCAGTCAATCTGCAATAAATTTTCTAACTGGAAGCAACTTATACTGGGCCTTGTGTTTTCATTTTGCATAGAGTCACACCTGCCTTTGAAAGTGATCTTCAGAAAAAAGTAAGAGGAGTTTATCCCACATAAAAGTGCATCCAAATAAAAAATAGAGATTAATCCAGCAGCAATCTCAGGCAGGTTTAACCATATCTAGCGACGAGAAGAAGCAGGACATAGCTTCATGTGACAAGAATTCTGATAAGAGTCTCCATCGCCCACAGGTAAAGCTGGGGGGCAGCTGAGCCTGCCCACTAAAACGAGTGGCCCTCCATGAAAGCACGAGAGCCAGGAGACATCCGTGGGAAAGCGCCACATCTCATTAAGCAAGAGCGAAACAAAAGAGAAAACACGGCGATAAAAATAAGCCCCAGTGTAGATGTAGTGATGTCGGCTGATGCAGAACCAGTGCTTTTGTTCCTCTTTAGCTAGAGACGAGAGAGAGCGCGGAGATAGGGAGGGGGAGAGACTGCAGCGCGCTAAAGGAGAAAATCCACAAAATAAATAATGAATTTCTCAGCAGCTTCCCTCCTTTTCACCCTCAGCAAAAAAATCCAACAAACCAAGCTCTGGTGCAGCGCGGATGTAGCAGTGTGTCTATTTCAAAACGACGTATGATTCTCCTCTCTCACGCTCCACCTGCTCAGTCTCATGCAGTAAAGACGAGTGCTGCATTCCCCCTCACCACCACCATCCACACCGCCACCACTGCTGTTCTTTTTCTCCTCTCCTGTTACCTTGTCCGGATGAGCCTCCTCTGGCATCGAGGGCGGCTGACAGCAGTGTGTATGGCTCCTTCAGAAGAGGAGCAGGTGACTTTTCTCACATCACAACGCTCGCAACACCGCCTCGGACTGCTGCAGCGAAAATTATGCTAATTAAAAGCACCCATGCTATTTTAATGAATCCGGGATGCGTTGAATTCCAGGACCAAAATAAAAAACAAGCTTGGATTGAAGTCCTGGTTTAAAAAGAGTGAAAAAAGCTGCTCTTTGAAGGCATACTGTAGTCAGAGGCTGTGATCCAGCAAGGCTCAGTGTGCATGTGTGTGTTGGTGTGTGTATGAGAAAGAGAGGGGAGGGTAGGGGTTGGGGGGAGAAAAGGGTGGGAGAGGAATAGCAGGAGAGGGAGAGGCAGGAAGAGACAGCGGATGAGAAAACAGGCACAGCGCAAACACACAGTGAAACGGTGAAGCAAGAAGAAAAGGGCTGGCGTGAATAAAAACATGCTAGGGTTTCACTGGCAGTGAACACGTAGGATTCATGCTGCAGAGGAGGAGCCTGCTTTAGGTGTGCTGTCAGAGTACAGCCAACACTAGACTGGAGCCATGTGGACTTGATCTCAACATAAAGATGCAACGGGCTACAGCTGCAAAAGAACAGTGCACTGTCAAAATGATTCACCCAGATCACACTCATGTGCTTCTAAGGACACAGGGATTATAATTTCACCGGCGCTGTCTCTCTCACTGAGACGTATTTTCAGTTTGCTGTTATAACTTAGAAGTGGAGACACAGTAGTTCGGGGTTCTGATTTGGGATTCATCCTGGTTGGTGTTGTCCAGATTTAGTGTTGATTTCATTCTGAATTTAGTCCTTGTTTTAATCTAGACATAGTCCTGGATAAGTCTGGGTGTAGCATTGTTTTGGACCAGGAATTGTCTCGGTTTTGCACTCTTGTTAACCTGGTTTTATGTTTAACCTGGTTTGTCCTAGGTTAAAGCCACTGGTTTGATTCTGGTTGAGTCCTGGTTAACTTTTGTCTGAGTAGAGTACTTTATTTTTGGGCCAGGTTTAGGGTACAGGGCCCTATTCTGCTGGTTTTAGTCCTTTTGTGATACTAGTTTTTGGTTAGTCCTGGGTCTAGTCCTTGTTTAGCTCTAGTTCAGACCCAGATTAGTGGTTTAGTTCTAAATCTAGTCCAGTATTTAATCCAGATTTCGTAGTTTAGTTTTGAGTCTAAACCTTGTTAAGTCTCAGTTTAGAGCTTGATCAGTAATTTAGTCTTAAATTGTGTTTTGCATTTGCTCCAGGTTTAGACCAGTTTCAGTGGTTTAGTCCTAAGTCCACTCCGGTATCTAGGTTTGATTAAAGACAATATTAAGAATAGGACAGTCATGTCTCAATGTCTATGTCGGTATGTAGGTTATTGTATGGTTAAAGCGGTGTCGCTGTCCAGTCCTGAATGCATCAGTTTCACAGCCTCTGCCCTGTGAGTTCACCTCTATCTGTACACAAGTCACTCCTCCATTAGAGAGCTCACTAGCTCTGTGCTCTCATGCTGCTTAACCATGCAGAACTCATTCGTCGCCATGACTGATCCCAGTTCAGAGGTTTTCTGACAGTTTCAGAACTGCTGAGGATTTTCAGGGTGGGGAAACGTGATAGCAAAATGAATTGGAATATAATGACACTTGAGACTATTACACATTATTAGAAAAAGAAAAGACAAAGAGGAGAGTGATGGGAGGAATATGAGAGGGAGAAACAGCAGAATGAATGAAGGGAGGAGACTGTGGCCACATCAGCTAAATCACGGTCGATAGAGATATCAGCTGGGATTGCCCGGACGCTTGAAAGGACACGCATAAAAACAGGAGGACAGAGGCGAGCCATGCAGCAGCACCTCTCATACTGACAAGAAGTCGACGCAGGCCATTACTCAAGCAGGTTGGGGGGAGGGTGATTGAACACAAAGAACATGGGAGGGGTGAGCGTGCAACACTCCGAAATGACAAGTGCAAAGATATTAATCTGTGGCCAACGTGGATGTAACTTAAACGACTTTAAATCCTTTACATCTATCCTTCTGTAGGTGCTCTGTGACCTGGGAATAGCTTGATCAGCTTAATTCAAACAAACAATGCACACACAGTATATTGTCATTCATGCCAGGATGTCAGTGCTGGGTTGATTTTAGGGATATACGTTCATGCTCATATAGTGTTACAGGTGTGCTAAGACTATTTACACGCAAATTAGATCACTGTCATTCTTAGTTACTGTAAGGAGGGGTATAAGAAGTTGAGTGGATGATTTATTGCCAAGACAGTGAGTGAGCATCTACCGAGGCAGTGATCATATCTTGGCAAAGAGCTGTCTAGAATGAAAGGCTTGCATTAATCAATTTACGTGCTGGAGGCTTGCTCTACATGATGAAAGCCATGCTATGTGGACAACAAGCACAGCAGTATGAGTTAGGCGTTATAAATGTAACCTTGTGTCGTCCTTGGTTACTACATAAGATGGCCATACTTTTCCACACAAAGCTAAAGAAATCTACTCAATGTTTCAAACTGGCATGTATTTGATGTAGGCTATTTCCCTCAATGGGATGCAGAAATCTCTTTATATTTTCTGTAAAAGAGAATGACTGTCACATATATGGGCTGTTTCTGTAGCTCAAGTCCAATAAAAGATGGATTTGCATTTTGATATCTTCCTACAGGCTACTTTAAACCTTTTTATTCCACATATAGTTTTGTACATTGCAGCAAAGTGACATAACCCAGTTTTTTCTTGCATGTGTCGAATTCTATATGAACACCACAGCAGATGTTTAAATTTCTTTGCAGGGGCATCACAAGCCAAGCGGACGGCAACCTTGCAATTGACATGATGTGAGAAGATGTGTACAGCGTTTTAAAGACCGAAATGTGTGCTGTTTGTTCTCAGGAGGATTTGTGAGAGGAGATTTTTCACAGACATCCAGTCTCGCCCCAGGGGGTAAAGTAGCAGGATTAATCATAGCACTTTCAGATTAATTACTCATAATGCCAGCATCCTCTCAAAGGCATGGCCTGCAGTTGTGATGTTTGGTTGATTTCATTAGGCTCAAAGCGACAACACCTAAAATAAGCCAGGCTTATACTCAGCAAGAAGATAAAATGTGTAAAATATAGCAGCAATGTAGTACATCACTTCCACTTTTTTAAATTTGTGTAGCAAGTATGTAAATATAAATCTGTGTAAAAGCCAGAGTGCATCAAGATAAATAATATCTTATAACAAAAAAGGTGCTTTAGTGTGTACAGTTATAGAGAAATATAAATGCTACTTTGTCTAAAGGCTGAGGCATGGCATCAGACACAGCGAGAGGCACCAAGGGACAGCTTTAAAGTTGAAACGCTAAATTTAATGTCACCATTTCCATTTCATAGAGCAGCCTCAACTACTAAAAAATGTACATTGTTCTTGGCAATTAAACATCAAAGATTCCAGGACTGATTTAAATCCTAAGTCCTCTAAAACAGGACTAATGCAACATGTTTAATTTCAAGAGAAAAGCAAAGCCCTCAAGACCAACTACTATACTAATAAATGTTGAAAGAGGTCACAGGCTTAAGGTTAAAAACAGCTCTACATGTGAAGTGCTTATTTTAGTCTATTTATCCTGTTTTATAGCGACACTAGTGTGTTGGCAGTTACATGTGACTGTAGTGGCTTATTGTTGGCTGCACACTGCACAGGCAAAAATAGACACCATTTTCTTGTTTAGCTAAGCTTTCCATCCTCAGCACGCCACCTGGAATAGAAGAGCTGCACTTACGCGGCCCAGAAAAGCCCCAAGAAGAAGAAAAGCGACAAATCTAAACAGTTTTAAATGGCGCCCCGTAAGAACATCAAGCAGTGAGGAGAGCTGCCAAATGTCGAGCGATTATGGCTTTCGGATTCAGAGCAACGGTCCACATTGAAGGGAGCGTCACAACAAAGTAGGGCACAGTTTTGCTTGGCTGAGGTGTCTTCCATCTCCAGAGGCTGCTGTGTTGAAACTGCTGTACACATGTTATTTTACAGAGGCCTAATAAAGAGATAATAAACATGCCATAGCTCACTAAATGTGGTAAACCAAAAAAAGGTGTGACTGCCTATTTTAACAAATGAAGAGTTTGGGAAAATATTACCAACAACTATGTCTCATTGCCAAATTTAGAATGACTATTTTTTATTTCAAGGGGTGTTAAAAGAAACAACTCTTCATTGATTAATTAACTTGTACATATAAAGGGTCTGTATATTTTTGTAATGATATACAGTAATTCTGTACTTCAATCTGTCTGTATTTCACAATTGTACTGCTCTGCTTATGGAAGGGACGTTCAGGGTAGTGCGTTCAAACAATCACAACTAACACAGAAGGCATGGAAAATGATCTATATAAAGAGGAATAAAGTTCTGCCTGACCCACCAATTGTTTTAGCAAAGTCTAGGGGGTCTGGACGGGATTTATGCGATGACTCAAGGCGTGAAGCTAGTCTCGTTGTGGCATCGCTTACATCAGGTCAATCATTTCTCTGATTGGTTTCATCTGCATCCATTTGTCCCGCCTCCTGTAAATTAAACTCCAGAGTGACCAGACTCATTTGTTGAACAGAATAGAAAAAGGATTATGGCTGGCCAGGCTAATAAAGTTCATTCAAAAGCTGAAGAAGCTCTAGATTTTGACTTAGCAAGCACTAAAAGAGAGGATCATGGAGCCAGATTTGCTTACAAACACTTTGACATCCTATATAAGGGCACGTCGATGTCAGTTGATGCAGCCAGTCACTATATTACCAGTTTTCTATGGCAATCGCCTCTATTGACATATTTGACTCTCTGCTTTGAATATAATGAGGTCAAGTGATTAAATTGTGTATTACTGCTTTGCCACAATTGGACTCCACTTTAGTGTCAGTGTTGTGTGTCAGTTCAGTTTACAACATAAATTGCATGTGTATTCCTTGAATAATAGTTTACTGCATGTATAATAGACTTGTATATATGTATTAAAAGTATTCTCTGGATAACAGATGCATCTCAGGAACAATATAGAGGACAATATCTTAATTCACAAAAGAGAGCAAGTCTAGCACATCTCGTTTTATTATTCATTGAGCATCGAGAGAAGTGAGTGAACAATCTATCAAAATGAATTGGGTGGGAGGAAAAAAAATTAGAAGTTTTTTAGTGCTGAGCGTGCAGTGACTGGTGCTTTGTTGTACAATGATCAGAGAATGAGACAGAAATCAAGAGAAAGCCACAGAAGAGAAAGGGATAGATAGAGAGCAATAAAAAGTGAGAGTTTGTTTATGAATGTGTGAAAAGATACAGGAACATGGAGTGCAGCAGCGCATTTGCAAGGCGTGCATCGACTGCAGAGACTGGCTTCTGTGACCTGAAGCGAGATTTGGTCCGGCTTCAGACATTACTGTGTGGTACACTAGAAAATATAGCTCGGGTACATTTAGATACAGTAAATGAGGTCACAAGCGCTGTAAGAGAAAGCACAATTGTAATGTATGTGACAGTGCAAACAGAAAAACTACATTTAATAATAAGAACTGATCGAGCATAAAACAAGAATAACAGTAATCTAAGAATAAAGTATCAGGGGAAAGCTATTTGGCTTGTTGGGAGTTATCATTTTCGACCTCACAAAATCTTTCAAATCCTGCTGCCTACTTTATTGATCTGTTTCAGGCCAACACGGGAATTATCATTTTTAAGAGAAAAGTGCCCCACCAGGTTGCAGTTTTGGTACTTTTATAAGACAAGAAAGGTATATAATTTACTTGATTGTTCTCAGTCATAGAGGACTCAAGGTTTGTATCGAGATTGGTCTAGACCACAACTGATTTATTTGCACATGACTGCAACCAGCAACATTTCTCATTTTGTCTTAGTTCTGTTAATCTCTGGTATCTTGTTGTTTTTAGTGTTTGAATTTCAAAACACTGTCCTTGCATCTCTTCTATCACGCACTGGTCTTGACTCTGTTTCATCTCACTTCCGGAAGGACTCAGTACACTCTTGGCTCGATTATGACTTGGTCTCGGTTAGTGTGGTCTTGACTACAACACTGGTTACAAGGACTCAGCTGGACGTCAATCTTTAAAGCTGTGTAAGTTTAATAGGATAGAAGTGTAATGGGAAAGTGAAGGATTAGTGGGAAGGCTTTTATCAGGCCACAGACGCTGCTGTAGACAGTCGCTCGAGAGGAAGAAGAGATGGCAGTTGTAACAAGAGCGCAGAAATCTATCTCCTCTTATATTGAGTGCTATATGGCTAATCGTGCCTCCTTGTGTCAAATGCATGTGAGGCTTTTTTGAGGCTTGCACCATGTGAGTCAGTGTAGAGTAATAATTGAAGGTGACACATCCTTGCACAAGGCATAAAACCTAGTGTAAAACATGTGAACACACATTTTCAATGTGCTGAATCGGGAGAACATGAGGGGGCTGTGGATAAATTAGTTCAAAACCACACACAGCTTAATATGATCTAGCACTTTGAAGCGTTACCATTCTGCCAGACAATGCCACCCAGAAGATAATGTGTAGTTTTAACAAGTCATGTCACAGGAGCTCAGCCTGGGTTTAGGGTTACAAAACAATTCCAGGAAATCCAATCAAATTCTTGAATATATTTTGCAAAAATAAACAACCTTAACCACAAGGACAGATTCAGTAGATCTGTGTAGAATACTGAATACTTCTACTTTTCATTTGACACAGAACCAACTGAGGAACAAAGCTCTGTCATTTCATCTGTAAAACAAATAAAATGGGTTTTTACTTTGATTTATCTTTTAAATGTAATTAAATCTCAACAAATAAGCATTTATTAAAGTCTTCAGCAGTGTCTGTTGCTTACAGATGCTCAGTAGAAATCACTGTTATAATTATGTTGATGGAGACGTCATTCATTGTTTCTGTTAAATACTGCTTTGTACTGCCTCTTTCCCAAATGTATAGAGTTGTAACATACCACAAAAGATGCATTGAGTCATAAGTGTGAGTATCCACCACAGTCTGCATTGTTCAGGTTGTACACTGCCCATCTTTGCTCAACAGACAACTTATACCTAAAAGTCAAAAAGACCAAAAAGTCTATAGCATAGCCAAACAATTTACTCTGTCTATGGCAAAAAGTAGGGACGTATCCAAAATATGGATGGATAATAAAGTTTGTTGGTCTACTCTAGTCCCAGTTTAGTTTTATCTTTGCAACTTGGTTTTAATGATCTAGTGCTTGCTCCCAGCTGTTGATGATGCTGACTGTGAAGTGTCTTGATGTTGAGCATGTTACACAATATACTCTCATAGTGTCCAAAGTAAACTTTGGAAGACAACAGTGGAAGAGCAGCACTCTTCTCTACTAAATAGTTGATAAGAGGGGGTTATAATTTTATCGCTCAGTAAACAGAGTGACAGCTGCGGTTGGTGTGAGGAGCACCAGTGAATGGTGTTTATACAGCAGTGTGACAGAAAGCCAAACAGAGCCAGATCGAGGCAGAGGGAATCTGAAGGCCTCTGTGTGTGTGTCTTGCTTTTATGATGTAAACTGAATGTAACCTTTCTCCTCTCACACAGCCCCTGCAGTGGGGACTAGGAAGCCCCACCCCTCCCCGGGGAGCATGCACAGACTGGGATTCATGTGCGGCTCAGCTGCTGCGTGGTCGGGGTGTCGATGAGTCCCAGCACAGCCCTGTGCAGAGCAGGCCACAGAGGGACAGTCACTGTGAGGTGGGGCTGCCCTCTTGGTCTAAGGACTTACATAAAACCATTTCTGTGAGTGGAGGGAAATGAACAGGGACAATAACTGAAAAAGTGACAGTTTGTACAAGCCCACTCCAACCCCAGTCATGCTGTAATAGGGCTCCTGGTTAATTCACCGGCAGGCATTTTATGATTGCTCTAGCGTAGATTATTTTGTTAGTACTTATGCCATTTTCAATAAATAACTTGAGAATCTGCTTTTTGGCAAAAGCATATTATTGTAAAAAAGAAATCTGAGAACATCTCTTTTCTGATGCAACTAAAGCCTGTGTGGATTTGTCTCTGTGTTCTTGCAGCAAATGCAGGCCTTTGACCAACTCTTATCTCTGTTATTATAAACACTCAAAAAAGCCCATGGCTGTTTGAATCGGTCATCTCACCAGCACTTTTTCAGCCTGATGTACAGCCTCTGTGAGCTCTTTAAAGAAAATCTTTCACTTTTATTGTTTATGATGCTGCAATAAAGGCAATACTCTGTATAGCTCTGACACAGATGGGGATGATAGAGCATTGATTGTGAAGTTTCTTGTGAACCTGGTATTTTCTTTATAGCATATGTTTTGATTTATATCTATTGTGGCATGTGTCTAAGGCTTTTGTCAAGCCTTAACGTAAGACAGGGAGCACAAAAAGTGCACAATTTATACACAAGTCACGGACCACACATTAACTTCTTCATTAAAATAAAAAATCATATCATCTCAGGGAATAGTGAAAATGGCTCTCTCATATTTTCTGGGCCATCTCTGAGCTGCTAGCCTAAGTCTATTATAAACTTGCTGCCGCTCGCAAATTAAAAAAAAATACAATTACTAAATTTATTCTGAGGGTAGAAATTTGAAGCTTTTTATGTTTCAAATGCACTGCTGACAGTCGCCACACACTTTCTTTTTTTTTGCACTTAAGTAGGAACTCATACACACAATATTGGCTTACTTTGTTAATTATAATGACTGTTTTCACTGGATAATCCACTCTGCTCTGTACATAGCAATGAGAGTTTGGCATGATCCTGTCCTTTGTCTCTGTCGCTGAAGGATATAAAGGAAGCAGCACTCTGTATTTAGTTGCTATACACGCTGACACTTACTCTAATTGTCACATCTGTATCATAAAACTAGACTTGTCTGCTTGATGGAGCTCTTGAGTGTGTTGTCAATGAATCAACTTCCACAACAGAGCCGAGCCTGTTACATTTAACAATGCAGCGATTTAATACAATGTGTGAGGATGACACTTAAATCACAGAATGAGTCTTTTATGAGTTCTCTCTTTTAGTGCCTGTCACTTCCATTGCAATAAAACATCTGCCAGACAAAAATTAAACCTCCCAGGTGAAGTATTTTAGTTATTTAGCTTTATTAAATAAACCTTATATAATGCAAATGAGGCCATGGAGAAAAGTGATTCAGCTTAACAATTACGTGCATGTCACTTAGCCGTGCATGAATACTGATAACTATGACTCTCATAAACGATCAGGCTTGAGCATTTTGTGAGAATCTGGTTGTCTGTAATTGATGAGTGTAAAAGGGTAAAGGGTCCTTTACAAAAAAGCTCTAATACAGCTGCAACAATATAAAAAACTAATTGGGATGAGCTTTAGAATATGTATGGTCAAATCCCCAGAGTCAAACATGGACAGCAACTTTGCATATGGTTAAAAGTTTTGTGTTTCATAGTTCTTTTCAGTTTTCTGCTTGCTCATATTCACCCCACTGCCCTGTGATTATGCTCCAATCAATGGGCGCTCAGACCCTGCACTAATGGTGAAGTTGTGATCAGTGGCCTTTCAGAGAGTTTTGGACCAATACACAGCTTTCACAAGAAGTGAAGTGAGTCTTTTAGAAAATTGTTCTGGGGCAGCATGGACCAGAGACCCCAGCTGGAAAGCATGAAAACATGACAGGCTTTATAATGTAATATGTTCATTGCTATTGGAATTACAATGCAAACTCCCAAACAGATTAAACAAAACAAAAAGTTACGTATTTACAGCCTTAACAGCCATGTAATAAAAACAAAGGATTTATTTTAGATCATTAAGCAGAGAGAGTTCTGGGATGTCATCAGGTTGTAGCCTTTGTAATTAGTTCCTTGCTCAAGGTCAGCAAAGCTATTACAAGCCTATTTACATTCATCACATATACATCCTTCACACACATTAGGCTAAGCTCTTGTATAAAAATGTATAAATGCCCAACTTACATAGTCTCCATGAAAGACTGAACGGCCACTGGGAGATGGTGAGATTGCATCCTGTTACTTCCAATTTCAGACAATGTAAGTGCAGTTTGAACTCCGCTGTGGACTGAGTGCAGTGAGTAAGTGTGTATTACAGAGGTTTGGATATTTTTCCTAACACTGTTAGTCAGTGTGACATTGGCAGGAGATTGAACACTCTCTCTTGCAGTCTGTGTTTGCTGCATGAGTCATAAGAGACCATGACTAATCATGAAATAACCTGTCGCATATTGGGGGAAACTGGCAGAGTGGTTTATATTTTTCAATCTGTTAAACATAGCTTAGCTCAGTCTGTGTTTGTTTGAATACTAATAAGATATCAGCTTGCATTAAATTATGGCGAGCAGTGACACTTTGCCCAAGTGGCATAAGGTCAGGGAGGATGAGTCTAGTGGCTTTCAGTAATGAGCAGGTCTATTGTAAAGAAGCAATTCTTCATTTCTTATGTTGTGAGGCTAATGAATGTGCAGAGGCAAAGAGCATCTTATTCCATTTGCATCATAAAAACACTACTACTGAGCCTACCGATATAAACAACAGTACAAAAACAAAAGACACCTAATTTAAAAAAAATCGAAATAAAAGAGAAACAGCAGCCAAACTACTAAAATATATGAACATGCAGCATATGCAGCTTTTCAGTGTCCAAAGAAACAGAACTAGCTTATCTAGATACTGTGTGCCCTTACCAAGTTATTGTCCTGATAGCACCTCCAAGTCAAAGAAACCACTTTATGTTGTGATACTCAGGGCCTCTAACAGACATATGAGGAATGCATGTTTTAGTGGCTCTACAAGGAATAGGTGTACACATATGTGAATGTGATGCATATATCAGATAATAAACTACTGATTAATTCGATTGTATATACGATTACAAGTGAAATATCCTAAGCATAATGTAAGGCTTTATTCTTTACAGCACAGAAACTTTGCATAATAATGAGGAGACAAGATGTGGAATCCAACTGAAACACTTCCAAAAACCTCATCTTGACAATAACATCAGGAGCTTTGTCTAAAATAATAAGGGAGTCCAAAACAAATCAATCCTGTTGTTTGTTGTTGACGCTGTAGCAGAATAGTCTTGAAAGGTTCAGAAAGGGGAAACTATTGTTGCAGCAAATGAATGCACTCTGTACACTGATTTACAATGCTGGCTGAAATGTTGACTCTGTGTTTGATATATCAAGGCATTTTGCCTTTATTTAATGGTGGCAGTAAAGATACCGACAGAAAAGGGAAAGCTACTAGATTAGATGGCGTGCAGCCAAAATCAAATGGGACATTGCACTTACATGAACCCTAACCACTCAGACTGAACATCACAGCTTTCATTCATTACATTGAAGTTTCAGACACCAGTCATTTTATGTGGTTTGGTTTTAGACTCTCTATTACATTTTGGTGATTATAACCAAGTCATGGTAACTTTTTTTGTTTAGCAATAACTAATACGTTTATCATAGACAATATAAAAAATAATTAGGGTCAGCTTACTATTCACAATGTCGACATTGATTTATAAAAAACTATAATCCTGTTTTTTTCATATCTAATAACTAATCTGATAAGTGCACTTGTGTGTTATAAGTTGTTTAAAAGGCACAGAACAGAGCCTACAATGGGAGTCACTGAAATACAATACAATACAATGTCTTTTAATGTGAGAGACTGTAAGGACATTGAAGTAAAGAGGGTATTAAAGAGCTCAAGAGCTTCATATCTGTGTAAATGTTAAAAGAAATCAAGTCTGGCTGAAGAGGGTAAAAAAAGTTGCAACAGCTCTTTTGTGCTCTTTTTAATTGGAGGACAGACTTTCATTTTCTGGGTTTCTTTTTCATTTTAGGAGAATTATAATATATATGTGGAATAAAACATAATCTTCTATTCAAAGAATTGCAAGCATTGGGCAATTCTTCCTATCAGTCGCTGGTTACCCTTTATAACCTTGTAAAGTTTTACAGAATAATATTGTACTTAAGCTGTTCGTCTGCTTTCATCATGTACCTTTGGGGAGCTGTGCCAGCACTCATGGGCTCAAGGTGTCCAGATGACTCACACAGTGCAGACATTTGGCATTTATAGGATTCACAGCATCTACATTAAACAAACCTGACAATGCTTGGTGCCAGTAGTTAGGTCAATAAATGCATAGATCTGAGTCATGTTTTCCTATAGTGAGCTGTTGCATTAACACTTATTCATGTGCGATTATGTAATCCTACGTAACTGTAACCATACGCCTAAGCTTCATCTGAAAAGAAACACTGAACTGTTAACTCAATGTGGACAGGAAGACGGGGATGCCTTTTTCCCAGCCATCACTGCATAGACAGGCAACGTCAAAAGATATGCAGAAGGGCCAACCTTGGACAGTGGTTGTTCTATATTTCACTTATTATAATATGATTTAAGATATTGGAAGTGGCTATGAATGTGTAACCTGGACTGGATTTTTTAATAGGAGTGAATTCGTGGGAGGTTAAACGGTTCAATAAATGATTGTTATAAAGCAGAAGGCCTATTGTTACAAAAGACTTGGTCTGAATTACATGTTTCTTTTTTTTAGAATCTGCCATTCAAGTGTTGAACAGCTCCATTAATGAGCAAATTTGTGAAGCAGTAACAAATTTAATGTTTGAGTGGCTGGGACTGTGAAGTAAAAATCACCATGGGAGGTACCATTAATCTCCTCTATAGCTTTCTTTAACAATGGGATCTTTTCAGATTTAACAATTGGCAATCAAAAGACTTGTTTGTCTTTCAAATCTTTTCAAAAATAATTGTAATCATTGTAGAAATCAAGTTTATGCCATTATTACACGATTACAGTGAACAGTTTAATTGGTCACTATTTAAACATGTTTGTGCCAATAACTAGGCAAAGTAGCACAATCTGGCGATATAAAAATCTTTTATATTTCCCCATGTTGTGTCCGTTTTAACGGCACATCTGTTTGATCAAAGTTTCAGTACAAAAGGCTTCATTTTTTTTATTTCATTTATATGACCAGGACCTCTAAACGCCCAATAAACCTATTTCCTGTGGGTCACTGTGTTGTAAAAAAGCAATATGTTTTCTTGTGCTTCGGTCCCGGGGCGAGAGATTAAGTGTGAACCCCTATCCTGGATTATCCTTGCGGCGTTTGGGACTCATAACTCTGAATGACTCCACCTGAAATGAAGGTCAAAGCAAAACGAACTGTGACAGAGCAATGTGGTTTATTTTTGACCAAAATCTATAGTTGATCACATTGTAAAGACAACGATTTTAGAGTGGGTTCAGTTTGAACAATGTGTAGCAAGTTAGCAGGACTACATTTAAAATATGACAGTTTCAAATCCTTTGTTTAACCTGGGTCATAAAAAAACTTTACTCAGTTCTTTTGAGGAAATGCAACACCAGTTGACACAAATAAATTGAACTGTGGGTAAATTGTTTAGAAGCTGACACATGAAATAGAAAAAAGAGACAGCTGCTGTCTAGAGCTACTTAACTGTACTTTGTCTGCATGCCTCCAGGCTACAAGCACAATTCACAGTCTGTTTTTGCTTCAGCACAAATTAAACAGTTCAAAGGCAATGTTAAGAATAAGGCTGGTCCCACCTCATTGATTGCCGGTGGTTTTCATTTTTGTGGTTATGTAAAGCCATGTCAGGTGCTATAGCATGAATGTGTCAGGTGTGTGGGGCGCATTTATGAATTCACGTTGTTGCGAGGGGGTGGAAACACAAGACTGGAGAAAAGATGCATGAGCAATAGTCTCCAATTAAGTAGAAGTCTTTTTAATTCCTTCCTTTCACTGCGTGTCTCGATAGGTCCTGTCATATTTATCCGCCTAAAGAGCAGTAAATTAAATGCACAGTCCTTTTGTTGTCACGGCAACTATGTGTTAAGTCTTTTAGGCCTGAAAAGATTGAAATTGTCAGTCAACATCAAATGAGTTTTTAGGTGACAATGGCAAGTGAGACAGCCTTGAGATGAATGGCTAAAATTAAGAAAAAAGGATTTATCACTTTTGAACGAGATCTATTGTTTTGGTCTATGTCCCCACGGTGATAGCAGGTCCTGGGTTTTTATGCAGCCAGAGTATAGTACTGGAAGGATAAAAAAACAAACCCACAGACCGGCAATAAATATGACAAAAAATAATCACCAGTAAAAGCTGAGGTTAACCAGTTATTAAACTCTCTGTTTACAGATGGAAGCTCTAAAAAATTGCACACAAAACATCATTATATTGCAGGGACTTGATGGACTATGATGAAACACTGACCAGCCGGTAATTAGCCCAGATGAGGTGAGACTTGGGAAATTGGCTACAGCATATGAATACATATTACATATACAGGGAAGATATTTTAGGTGTGTTACAAACAGAAAGACTGTTGTTTCCCATGAGTTTAGCTCTGCTAATGAAAAAGTCTCATCAGGCAGTGGAGCACATTCACAGCTGATGAAGTGGTGGGAGCAGACAGAAGTGGAAAGAGGGGCTATTTGTTTGCTGTGTTGCAAATAAACAAACAGCAGATTGTCCAATAAATGAAACAATCTTTGTAACTGTCAACTAATACTGATGGTTACAAAACATAATAGATAAAAATGTGTTACTGCATTTAGTATGTCACATTTTTCATTTGGTGTGATAATTTGGATGATGGCTTAATGTGAAGCACGAGGCTTGTTATTTTCAGAGCTAGGCTGATGTATTGGTTTGACCTTTGATATGGGCCAGCAATGCCATTAACCACCATCATGATTGAAAGTCATCACTGAACACAGATTTATGAAAACCAAAAAGCTGCCATGAAATTGCATTTTTCTTGAAAACATAAAAATAGTAGTTAAATAAAAAAACAAGATACTTTGCTTCACAGCTACAATCTAAAAACATGGGGCGCAGTGGCTCAGCAGGGCATCCAGTAACCAGATGGTTGGCGGTTCAGTTCCCACTCTCCCCAGTTTATACTGTCTATGTGACTCTGGGCAAGCCCACAGCACTGGTGTAGGAATGTGTGACTGTGGAGGTGAGTTTGGTGGTGGTTGGAGAAGGCTGTGAGTGCCGCCTCTTGACTTGCCCCAGGTGTGAATGTCTGTGAATGTGGTGAATAGAATCATGATGTAAAGCGCTTTGGGTGCCCAAAATGCGCTATATAAATGCATCCCATTTACCATTTTACTGAAGTGTAAATCATTATTGGGAAAAGACAACGTCTGCACACAGCATGCTGAAAAGCACCATCCTTCTTCTTGCCTCTGTTTCCACAACAAAACATCAACGAAAAACACGCTTATGTCTGCAACACTGCTCTCAAGGTTTAGCCTTAGGCTGCCATTTGACAAAAACATTTGAAATCTTGGCTCAGACAGAGTGATGCATAAGTGAAGCGCAGAAAACACAAACATGATTTGTTTTTAATTCAGCTGGAATACTGCATTTTATTTCTTCAAGCTGAAATATACGCATGTACATGACCAAAGCCTCACAAACTCTCTTGGTTTGTCCAATGTATTGTTATAATGAATATGTCTGAAGCAAGCAGCAACCTGAACAACAGAATGTACATTTTATCCAGGCTCATAGTCTTGGGACAGTAAGGGATGTAATAGATAAAGACTACAGAGGACAAACTATTGATTTTCACATAAGATCAATGCATTACAGCAGAGAGCATATACAGCTGTGTATTTAAGTTCTCAACACTAGAAGGAGACAAGGAAAAGCCCTTAACTAACAATAAGGAAAGCAGCTATTTTACAGCTGCTGCAGGTAATTGCTTCTAACATTCAATAAGTATAATTTAGGTGTGAGATAATGTTTGTTTTGTGTGTGTGATTAAAACAACTAAAGTTATTGCAGTTGATCATATTACTGCTTAAATTGTTATAGTAATACAACTTTTGATCAGCTTAGTTTGACCTATATGTTGTAAAATACCCAATTTCTTATTTTCCTAACATGGGAACTTGTTTACTGTCTTCCAATAAATCTCGTACATTATTTGATAACTGACGTCCTTTTCCTTGTGAAAACAGTGCTGCATAACAGCACATTTCAATAATAATTACTTCCAAGTCTTGCAGTTCTTCTAAATGGCTCTGCAGCATATGAAGCTTAATTTGCCATGACCACTGGACCAGTACGCTTAATGGTAATCTCTGCTATTATAAGTATGAAAAGCTTCTGGTAAAAGTCTGACACTATTATTTTGGACAAAGAAGGCTCCTTATAATGAAACAAGTAATCAGACTACTGGCGTTTGAAACATGCTGCTATCAATGTATCATGTACAATTAGTGAGCAATCACTTCCTGATGTCAGAAATAAATTAGCCAGCATGACTGCCTCGACTCCACATTCTCTGACTAAACTTTTTATTTCTCTTCTTCTAAAAGGCAGTTGCTTGACAATCCTATTTCTACGCAAATATGTGCAAACTGGATTTATGGATTTTAAGGATTAGGTTGCACAAAGCATAGCTCACCAGATTATCTCTAGAACTCTTATAGATGTCAGTGGCAACATAAACAAAGTGGTAAAAAAAATAATTTTTTTAAATAAAACAAAGCTGCCTTTTGCATCTTTGCAAGAATTGTAAATGTGGTATATTTTTAATGAATCAGTTAATCTATGAAGACTTGGGTGGACAGGCATCTTTGTCAAATTTACATTATGGCAATATCCACAACCAAGCTTTGCACAAATTAAAAGTAAACAGCAGATGCTTTCTCAATCCTACAGTCTTTTTAAAATTGACAGCCAATTTTTACCCTGAAAATTAATGTGCTAAACACAATCCTAAAAACTGCAACTTATCTTATAAAATAAGTTTGTCTGGATTTTGACTTACAGTCCTAGGCACTTTCTGTAAATTGTAAAGAGCTGGACCAGTAGTAGTGCCTCAACTGAGTCGTTAAGGGCAAAGTTTAAAAACATCTAAAATGACATTTGTCGGGCTAAATTATAGCAGTTAACAATTTCTCCACATTCTGTTTTAATTTGAGGTGCATGTACCTTCAGTGAAAATATTTGTACTAATCATTGACCCTTATGAGTCAAAGTCAGTGTGTCCTGCATCCCACTGCTCTGTGCCACTGTAAAGCTGTACTCACGGTCATTGCAGAAATGTCCCCCGTAGGTGGTCATGGTGCAGTCACATGAGAAACCCTCCCACTGCTGCAGACACACTCCCTGGTGGTGGCACGAGTCCTCTGTGCAGGTGGTGCTGGGACCTGTTGGGTGTCGATGGCCAACAATTTACTGTATTAAATTAACTACTCACTTACAAGCCAGACAATAAGTTTATTTCATGCAGTGCAGTTGAGCGTCAGCATTTATCAAATTGAATTATCCCTCTTAATAAATGTGTTGTAATTAGCAGTCATTAGGAGGTGTCCAACATTTGGACTAGTCTCATGCCTCACCTCCACAGCCTCGCTCCACCTCTCCAACTTTGTGGAGGGTATCTGCCAGCAGGTCGGGGAGTCTCCCATTCAGGTCCACAGATGCCAGGCAGCCCTTGTACCCTTCCCGGGACGCTATTAATCTGGGTAGGCTGCTGTACATGCTTTTTCCAACGCCACCAATGTACAGCTCCCCTGTGATATACAACAGAACAGATTGAGACTGCTACATAAGTACATTTAAATAGTAAACTTGCATACACAAACAGTAGTAATGAACCAAATCTTCTTTCATAAATTATTTGAAAAAAATACCATCCTAACAGCTGGTTCATAAGTTTTCTGAGCTGTTAGTTATTGCCAACTTCACGGTCCTGGTTCTTGGTGCATGTTTAACTGGGATTTATCACAATTGATTAACAATTGATTGTCTTAATAGTGATACAAGCAAAAATCCATCAGGAAATGGATATAAAGCCAACGACTCCTACTTATATTTAGCTTATTGGAATAATACTGGAGATAAGGTTTTGTTTCGATCCCTTTCAGTCAGGATTCAGGCCCCATCACAGCACTGAGACTGCACTTTATCAAAGTCACAAATGACATCCGTATGAACATTGACGCAAGCAAAGTCTCTGTCTTAGTTCTGTTGGACTTGAGTGCTGCGTTTGATACAGTGGACCATGAAATCCTGACACAAAGATTAGAGGAATGTATAGGTATCACTGGAACTGCCCTTAAATGGTTTCAGTCCTATCTTGAAGACAGGAAGTACTTTGTTTCGGTTGATAACTGTGTATCAGACTAATGCCCTGACATGTGGGGTTCCACAGGGGTCTATCTTGGGACCTCTATTATTCAATCTCTACATGCTTCCTTTAAGCCAGTTAATATGCAGCTGTGGCGTATCATACCATAATTATGCAGATGACACTCAGATTTACATTTCACTCACAGCAGGTGAAAATGGACCAATCCATTCACTGTGTCACTGCATCGAACAGATTGACACGTGGATGCAAAATAATTTTCTCCAACTGAACAGAAACAAGACTGAACTAATCATCTTTGGGCCACAGAAACATAGAGAAAGTGTCAGCAGTCACCTCGAGTGTCTTTCTCTAAAATCGAAAAATCAGGTTAGAAATCTAGGGGTCATCATGGACTCAGACTTGAATTTCCACAGTCACATTAAGTCAATTACATCATCTGCATTTTATCACCTTAAAAACATTTCCAGAGTCAAAGGGATAATGTCTCAACCAGACTTGGAGAAACTTATCCATGCTTTTATCTCCAGCAGGTTAGATTACTGTAACGGCCTGCTCACTGGTCTCTCAAAACGAGGGTTAAGACAGCTGCAGCTTATTCAGAACGCGGCTGCTCGGGTTCTAACCAAAACCAGGAAGTACAACCACATCACGCCAGTTTTAAAATCTCTGCACTGGCTTGCTGTTGCTCAGAGAATAGACTTTAAAACAGCACTGCTGGTTTACAAGTCTCTAAATGGTTTAGCACCAGAATATATCTCTGACATGCTAGTTACTTATGAACCTCCTCGGACTCTGAGAACATCTGGGACAGGCCTTCTGCTTGTGCCCAGAGTTAGAACTAAACAGGGTGAAGCAGCGTTTAGGTTTAATGCAGCAAAAACTTGGAACAGCCTCCCAGATGAAGTAAAACAAGCCTCAACTTTAACAATGTTCAAGGGGAGGTTAAAAACCTTCCTCTTTAGCTCCGCCTACACTACAACCTAAAGTGTTTGTTTTTTTCTTTTATCTGCACTCTTCTTTTTAAAATGTTTTTAATTTTTTCTTATGTTTCTTAATATAAATCTTGTAAATTGTCTTTTATTCCTGAAAAGCACTTTGAGTTACCCAGTGTGTGAATTGTGCTATATAAATAAAATTGCCTTGCCTTGCCCTGCCTTGCCTTATGCAAAAACAGTGTAGGTGCAGGCAGTTGTTTGCACATGCCTGCTGATTTAGTAAATATAGCCACTAACACACATTATTGAGGACTGTGTGGCCTATTTCTCTCTCTCTGTGTAGAATGTGACACATTGCTAGGCCTACACATCACCACCACGCATATGTATTATTGATGACTAATAATACATTATTAACATTTTCCTGCATTCGGTCAAGCTTTTACCTTTTAAATCCAAGTTGCGGGCTCCATTGGCATGCTGGGTAACGGTACGGGAATCTATTTTGAGAATGTGCACATTGTTGCTGTCACGGGAGATCACCACATTGTGCCACTGGTTGTCGTTGAGAGGCTTGTCAGAGTTTCCCTTCATTAAGGAAGGGCCATTTCCCAAGTCAAAAACATAGTGAATATATCTGCAAAAAAGAAATCAATAAACATTTACCCAAACAATTAATCAAGTCAAAAACACTTGGCTTTTTATCGGCAGAAAACAATATAAACATTTTAAATAATTTTGTTTGTACAACGATATGTATTGAGTATGAAATGTCTAAATACTGTATTGTCCTGTTGTTTTGATCCATTGCCTGAAATTATTAAGATTGTTACTGCCAATGGGGTGCTTAAAAGTATGCTCAACCCATTTTCTTGTATGCATAATTAACAATAATAGTTCATTAAAATTCTCTATGATGATGCTAATTGGCATGTATGGTAATGTTGGTCAGGAGTTTCTTTGATCAGGGCACAGCAGTGTGAAACTGAACATGTTTGAATCAAGTTTGTTGGCATCAAAGTTATGCAACATCCGTGACACTTCACACATGGCTAAAGTGATGGAAGCTACTCTGTGTTGTCTTTACAAGTGTCTGCTTTAGGCTGACAAGCTGAACAAGGCCTCCCACTGGCTAATTGCTTACTCAGGAAAGGTCTGCACAAGGTTTGGCTGTGGGAAATTACTATTGTTGCTCTTTTTCAAAGATTATTTCCAAGTGTTCTCTGTGATTCACAACCAATCTGAGCATAATAGAACATTTGACAGATATTAGGAAAGGAGTCTGCCAAAGTGCGCAGGTGTCAGTGTGAGAAAGGTGTCAGTGTGAGTAAGATGCTGGCTCTGGGCACCTACTCATCTGGTTGGTTTCATTCTCTGTAACACAATTATTTCTGATGAACAAATGATTTTGAATCTACTAATGTCTGTCTACAAAGCTGCAGGCAGACACACTGAACACATGAATCATGATTAGGTAATTTCACAGAAGGAATATAAATGTTTTGGATCCAGATGCCTCTTGTTTAGGAATTAATAGTTTATAACATATATTTTGTTGCCTCAATCTTTTTACAAATATATATATTAGAATACAAGTATTATAATAGTTAGACTAGAATAGATGACCACAGTTCTTACCCTTTGACTAACTCCACCACAATGAAGTCACTGCCATCTCCAGAGTTGTACAGTATGAGGCCGTCAGGACTGGTGGTTTTAAACTGGAAGAAGAGGTGCATGGAGGCGTAAGCCTGTAAGGTGGAGAAGGCCAGGTAACTAGCTTGGTTGAGAAAAGTGACAGGGTTGGCCACAATGTGCCTCATGCCAAAGCGAGCGTTGAGCTCGCAGTATGAGATGTCTCCATTCTTGCACTGGTCCAAATACTGCATGCCGTTGAAGGAGAGTGCCTGCAGGTGGCCGATGAAATTGGAAGGCATCACAGAGATAAAGCGCCTTTCCGTCATGATGCCTGTCTCTATGTTGTTAAACTCCAGACGAGTGTGGGCGCCGGTCATGTGACCTGGAGGCAAATCAGAGAAACCACATAAACAAGCCCATCCTGTGAGGCTTTTCCTGTACAGAATATTAATTGTGTTCAATACCTTCTACAGTAACATTATCCACAGAAAGCTGTAAATTCTTCCCACGTCGCACCACCTTCACTGTGTGCCACTCATTGTCATTGAGCTTCTCTCCTACCAGCAGGATCTCCGGTCCTTTACCTGAGAGGAGAAACGCAGTGAGTGACAATCACACCTCATCAGCTCTGCAGATCCTCTCAAGAACAGAGCCTCTAATCATTTCCTTACATTCACTTGCTCTCTTCTAGCATAAGCTTGCAACCAATAATTTTACCAACCAATCCATGGCTTACAGCAATTTCAGTAAACTGAACACTTTATATTTCAGTCTTGTTCTGGAGATTGTTGAATTTGATTATAAGCTTACCCTTGTAGTTTTATTGTAATTGACATGCTCACTTGAAGATGATGTAGAGAAGCTTGTCCACTGAGAAAATATTAGTTTTTTTTTTTATCTTGTGACAGCTCTCAAATGTGCTCTTTTAAGTTTTTAGGATTTTGCACCATCCTCTGGCTCTTCCATTGGTTCAAAATAGGTCACAGTGCAGAAGCTTGCCACTGCAGCACCGTCATCCCAAATCAGTGCCTATGCAACAGGCCGACACAGCAGTTCAAAGGAGTTCTGACATCGCTTGGGAAACTAATTGGCCATGCCTAAGCTGACTGTGCCTTTAGGGGTTTGTCTGTCTAATTGAGCTCAGGGTGCAGGAGAATTACAGGGGACGTACAGAGGGCAATAAAAAGAAAACATCAACTGGTTTCCGAACACTTCACCGGTTCATCCTCAGGGAAATAAAACTGCGACAGGAGAATTGGGCTAGTGCTGCATATCAAGTATCTGTAGTGCACACAGCATGATACCCATCCACCTGCTGAATATCGACCCGGCGCAGCAGACAGATCAATCACTTCAAATCCTGCTCTCTCTATATTTCAAGAATTTTCGAAGATAATGAACCGGTGAACAAAAAACAACCGCTTACTCATGTCCAACACAAAAACAGAAATGTTTACCTTGTAAATCTCTATCACAGACAAAAGATTTACTATAATGAAAGAGGAGATAGTGCTACGCTAGGAAGCAGGGCTATTTATCTTATCGGTGCGGCTCAGAGGGGAGCTTCCGCCCATCTAATGTCACCGTGTGAGCGCATAGACACAGCAAAATAAAGTAAATGTCTGGACTAGAGTTGTGAACACCATGTATTTTTGGGCCTCGCCAAATACACCTATAATTTATTTGTGCAACATTTTCTTGTGGTATACTATATTTTATTGCTGAAATATTTTGAATTAAGACTTTAATTGGGCATTTATTTATTTATTTATTTATTTAGTGTTAAGTAAATCAAATTGCATGACAAACTATAAACACCACACCACGTTCAGGCCTTTAAAGGTTGTCACATTGCAAGAACATCAATAGCAGTTTTGTGTCTGCATGTGGGCCCCTATCTGGTGTCGTCAGCGCCCATGTAGAAAATGATAGCTCATAATATGTATTCACACAAACACCTGACTGTAAACCCTTTAAAATACAGCCTCCTTTCATTGCAGATGTGCTTCCCAAGCCCAGCTATCAGAGCCTTGACGGCATGACTCACATGTAAGGGATCTATTTTGTTCAGTTTGATCTTCAGTTCAAATTGGATTTGATTAATATTTTTCAACAGACATAACTTCAAAGGCAGGACGTTCATATAAAGAAACAGGTCAGCTCTTAGTTTGAGCAAAGGCTTGCACATTAAAGGTGCATGTCTTTCCCAAAGGCAGTAATTGTGTAAATTGTGTCACAGTGGCACGCTGCAGAATCTGTTCGTAGATTTGATCCAGTTGTAAATTGCCTCTATGCACAATCTCACTAAATACACACAAGATATAAGAGCTTAAGATATTCTTCTTCCTTGTATGTTACACAGCTTTTAAATATATTTAAATGTATTTATCCTATATTCCTTGTTTGTGACCAACTGTATAATACAATAAGACATAGAGCATAGTGGATATTCACTGAGACATTGACTGAACATGATATTGTGTCCTGAATCTAGTTTTAAACTACTTTAGAAGCAAATACCTTACTTGTCATTTATGTAATGCATTAGAATTTAATACAATAGAAGAATATTCCATAAGACAGATATCTGCATAGTCCTGATCAGGAGGAGGGTTGGTTTGGGCCTCAGTGCTGCATATTCTGTACAGTGCACAATTTTCTGTAAATGATGCATGATGGTACAATGCCATCTGCTGGTGAAGAGCATGCTGTCAGTTAGCGTGTTTCATAAGAGGAAATAAGGTTTAAATTGACAAAAATAATAGATTATGGTATGTCTAGACTAAGCTAAGAAGCTAACAATTCAAACACACTCACAAAAACACACACTCTGGACTTACCTGGATGGAGCGATACTATGACATCAATTAAATATATGTTCTCAACATCTAATAAGTCTGTGGTAATATTCAACCTTGAGCCTAGATCAATAAACGTATTAAAGTTACGACTGCTTTAGTAAATGCATTCATGTTAAATGTGGCTTTAGTAAAAATACTGAGATGACTAGAATCCAGATGTGGCTGCAATGTTTTTTGCTCCTGAATCCAACAATTATTCATACATGCAGTGGAAGCGGAGAGAGCTTGGAGCCAGAGCTCGATTATAATGATGCCTTTTCTGTTTCAGATGATCTATATTGCACTCCTCACCTTTCCACCAGCTGTAGCTTTTATCTGTTTCTCCTGCTGCTGTACTGGGAACCAAAATTTAAATTGCCTGCCTCTTACTATCAGGTGAGTGCAGTGATTTACATCCTGAATTCTAACGACACTGTATTATCACCGACAGGACCTCTCCATTTGACAAATCCACAAAATCAATTCAGTTAATACACAGGGAAATTTGCCTTTGGCTTTCATCAATACAATCAAGTCATGCAGTCATTGGAATTTATGAGATTGTAGGCAGAGTGCTTCTGTTCAAATAAAAGACGGTGCCTCTTAAAACTTATAATAAATTCCCTTTGCATTAAAACCCATTGAGCATTTTGAATGGTGATAAGTGATGGATCAAGAAACTGGGCTGGTAGTATAGTGAGTGATCAAATAAAAGACTACTTGACCAGATTAATTTTACTAATAAATGTTATATTGATAGCTACAGTATATTTATTTAAAATCAAATGTTTAAATTATATGAACAGAATTAAAGTAAATTTAAGATGACAATATCCTTATATCATATGTAGTTCATCAATAAGTGCAGTATATCCTGGGTTCACCGGTTTAGTGGGCAACTCCTATAACATACAGTATGTAAAATAAATAATTAAAATGAATTGTTAGGTTATTCAATTTCATTTTTGTGTTTAATTTAACACCATGGAGGTGTTGAGGATTTGAACCCCTTGAGGACTGTGAGAGCTGCACTGCTACATTGGCATGTATCAGTGTCACATTCTTCACACCCAGAACACATTAATAGTAATCAATGTGTCTCATATTCTATAGGTGCTAGACTCCGTTTACTTACAGATGAGGCAGCTCTCAGGGCAGTATTTTTAGCTGTGGGTTTGGTGAGTATCTAACTAATGAGTATCTAAAGACAAAATCAATGAAGTTAATGGAGTGGCTCATTGAAGAGGAATAATTTATTACCAGTTTGCACCTTTTCATTGGATCCATTGACACGGCACGTCTTAGTGGTTCAGATTTACTGCTCAGGTCCGCACTCAGGCGTTTTGATTATGTTAATAAGCAGAGGAATTTATGAGCAGATTATAATGGGAAAATGATCGCGCCAGTTACGACGCAGCTGCGCAGATTTTTCTTGTTCTGTAACGTCACTTTAAATATTAATGAAGTCTATCACCTCACTGTCCTTTCAGACTCCCGACCAAAGGCTCCTGTCTTATTATTGATCACCTAACCTTTAAGTGATTATTCACTCTGTCACTGACATTTGATCCCTGCATTAGTAAATCAATCTATCTGTGTGCTAATAAGACTGTGTGAGCCAGCTCCACTTCCACTGCTGAAATGAATTGTTTACTGTACTTAACTTTTACTTAGGCAAGTATTCGCTATATGAGAAAATTAATCTCTGGCAATTGAATGATAGCTCAATAGGAGCACAACAGTTAGTTAAATGCCATTACACTTCATTGTGGCATCAGTATTTGAATAGAGGATTCAATGAGAGCAGATGTAATTACAATGAGCAAGTGTCATTTAAATTGAGAGTTACAACACAATTTGAGAGGACTGCTGGTCACAGGATTCACATAGCTCTCTGTTTGCAGGTTTTGGATATAGTTGCTGGACAAATTATTTTTATTATATTACAGATGATAAATGTAATGTGTTATGTCTGTAACATATTTTTATAGCCATAGTGAGCAGCATTGCTAAAGTGTTGCCTAAAAAGGGAAAGTTGAGTTGTTGAAAGATTTAGGAATAACCTTATGATCTATTTAGAGGAGGCGGCTGAAGATACAGTTTGTGCCTCCAGCCTGTTTTAGCACATTGACTTTAAAGCTAGATTTGGCTGATTTAGTTCAATTCAAGTTCAGTTAAGTATATCTTTCTGATTTCAAACAGAGAGAGCTAAAAAACCACACTTGGAACATATAAACATTCAAATGCAAGTGTTGTAACTCTCACTAAATGGCTTTGCTTTCACCAATAGAATTCTACCTGATCAAGTCTCATTCCTGACTCTTGAAGAATAATTTTATATTTGAAACATTATTTCTCTATGTAGTGTTGTACAAGTGAAATAATAATACTGAATGCTGGAACAGTAATAATCAGAGAAGACACTTACTGAGGTTACAGTCTATCCTGATACAATCTGGTGAGAGAGAGAGTGAGATGGTGAGATTAAAAGAAAAAAATAAACAGCACAAAAAAGGAGAATATTTCACATCCTTCAAGCTAAATTCTGCAGACAGTTCAGTACGTTTCAGAGCCCACCATCCGGGGACAGCCTCGAGAGACCAAAGCGCCACTTTCCTCCTGCAGAGCGCACATACAGTACAAGAGAGGGCTGGCTGGGGTTTGAAAGGCAGAACTCAGCGTGCGTCTGCCGCCGCTGGACGCACAGATCAAAGCAGCGATCGATGTGCTGTTATCGACCGGGAAAGTAGAGGTGCACAACTTTTATTTTCAGCTTTAGTGTCTGGAGCGATGCAGCGTCTACTCGGTGCTGGCAAATTAATTTGATTGTTTAAGATAGCAGAACAGAGGCATGAGGCGTCACAAGCTTTGAGGTTATTAAACACCTCCAGCTCAGAGGGAAGTCTCTGAAGCAGATAACAAACCCTCACAGGGAACTTAGATGTTTGTGGCTCAGGTGCAGATAACAATCAAGATTTTAACTTGAAAGACATCATAATTCTTATTACAATGTTGACAAACTTTAAAATTTACACAAATACTATCATACAACTTAAGGAGAAGTGTGTCATACTATATGCCTGTAACAAACAACCAAACAAAAATCTATATGACTATACTAGAGGATAATGAAATAGCTCACCTGCTGCTAGTTTTCACCTGCTCCACCACTGTGTGAACCCTCGCAGCCTATTTATTGAATTCTCACTTTTAAATAACAGCTAGCAGGATGTCTGTAAAATATAGTGTTTGCTGCAAAGCTTATGATGACCTGACTTAACACTGTAGACAGTACAGAAGACAGTGTCTATTTTATGCATAATATACCATTCATTTTCTTCTGCTTGGTACTTTTATGGGTTGCGGCTTTTATTCATTTTATTATGTATAAACGTTGAGTCAGTTGGTGCACCTCTACTTCAACACACAAACTTTGATCCATCGTACATCTGCCGTGAACTTTAACACTTCTGTATCCTGCTTGTTCGGCAGACCGTATGCTAATATGTTCCTAAAGTTAAATGCAGAGGAAAGAGGCACTTTGCACATCTCCCAGCCACCTTACACAGAGGAAAAATGACAACAGCAAAATGGAAACAGGTTTCTAAAACCTCCCCAAATGCTGTAGATTCAATATCTAGGTCCAAAATGGCTTCCCCCACTAATCATATGTATGTGCTGGATTAATGCAAGTGATTTATCCCTGAGTGCATGAATACATTAGTATAAGTCATGTGGCTGGGGAGTGCTCTCAAGCTGTCAACCATCACAGAGCAGTGGATACAGACAGCCAGAGACCAAATGTGTGTGTGTGTGTGTGTGTGTGTGTGTGTGTGTGCGTGCGTCCACTGAAGCGAGTCTAAACAGTACAGGCCTGTGGATGAGAGGCGGATACAATGGTCATGACACCAGCTTGAGCAGTTAAAGTGGTAATACGTCTACGTAATGGTGAGTCTGGTCTCTGACTGCCTTCTCCTTGAACTGCAGACAAGCCATTGAAGGGCTGAAAGAGCCGAATGGTCAGATGGGGCCTGACCACTGGATGAACCCAGACAGAGAGACAGACAGAAGAAAGAGAGAAGTGAGGCAGAGAGGGAGAAATATGCATACACACATTGAGTTGCTTAAAAAAACATTTATTACCTTAAGGGTTTAATTAGGTTTCTGATTCACAGGCTTCTTTAGCTCTTGTTTTACAGTGATTTTTTTTTATGATTTAATATATCAAATCATTTTTTTCTTTTAAAGTCAACTTGCCCACTTGAACTAAGTAGTGTTGCATTCCAATTTCAGAAGAAATATCTAATTAGGTATTGCCTTGGTGTGGGTGAACTATCTCAGTCTAACTATTTTTGGCTCTCATTATCTTTTTTGTTGTTTCTAACCTCATGTCACTTTTTGTTGTTGTAATTTCAACTAGAGGGCTGTACTTGCCTTGGTTGAATATTTCCACCATATTCACGATCATGATTAAAAAATGCGTGATGTGATGCCTTTATCTTACATGACATTTTACCTTCTATAAAGTCATTGTTGAAACTTTGTATTATCAAGGCCAGGTGGGAACACTATAGTACAAAACAAACACTATGCTATGTTTGCTTTTTTTGAAGTAACAGAGGTATGAGTCATTTTCTACTGCATTTTGGATGACTACTAAGCCATCTCAGTAGGTGGCTGGCTCTGATACTGAAGAAAACTCATTATTTCTTTATACACTGTAAGCGCTATTATTTTAATACTGCAAAATTAAAAGTCCATAATATGATCAGACTACAGAAATCTTTTTTTTTGTGACCTTCAAATACATTTTGGTTGCTAAATTTTAGCCTTTGCATGTAATTAATGTAGCTATTAAATGTAAAAGACGTTCAGAGGTTAACATGCAAAGACATTTTTGTGTATAGATAAAATGGGGCATTCTGGCTTGATCTAATTTTAAGATTAAAAATACAAATTCTGCTCAAAACAAGTAATAGAGCAATAGCTCTGGGTCTTGATATGGTTTTCATTTGACACAGTCTGTGGTAAAATAACTTTGACAGGACTGTACTAGCAGACTATAAAAAAAATAGAAAACTCCAGTTGTAAGAAAATGTGCTTTTTTAGGCAACTTCGCTGCTGTGTGTGTATGTTGATGGATATGAAAGGGTTTAACACAAAACCAATACCATGAGAGCTCTGGCTACGTGACAGGGCCTTAAAGGTCAAAAGCTACTTTTTGCTCTGATCCGACTCTGCAGCATTACCCAGATTCACAGTGAGTTTGACCCTCCCTCCATCCAGCTCCAGGCGCATGGTGTCAGCTGACTGCTGCGAGGTGGTGGCCAGGAGCAGCCCAAAGGCCCTCTGGGACATGAAGCGTAGGGACACATCCTCCGCCTCTGTGTGCAGCGTTCGGGGTAGCACCACCTTCAGGTACATGTTGCCGTCGTAGCTCACTGTTGTACCCTCTGAGGAATCCCCAGAGAAAATCACAGAGCATATTAAAAAAACAAAAAGGAGATTTAGGAAATAAAAGCCATTTGTGTTAAATCTTGTCTCAGGTGCATAATATAAATTTTAGATTGCAGTTTCCATCAGTCACAGCAGATGGCAGAAAAGGCCTGGAGGATAAAATCATCCTTGTGAGATTGCAAGGCCAGTCAAATTTCAGAACAATTTATTCCCATCATAGAGCAGCACAAAGGGGATTTTGTTCTATTCCTCATACTGTTAGCTGCCAATGGATCTGCGTAATTTGGCCTGTGCGAGAGGAAACCATCTGCATGCTAAATGCAGCGTGATTCAGCCTAATGAAGCAGCACTGTACTTCTAGTGGAGTAATAGGAACCTTATGATACTGACAGTTTATAAATGAATCACTACACTGTAGGTACCAAAGATTGGAATCTGCTGTGGGAATGGCTCTAATGAAGAACAACATGTTGTATTGTCATTACTAATCTCCATGGTTTTATCTCATTAGAGAGATATGCCATTTTAACATAAACATATAATATATCCCTGCAAATGAGATTTAGTAGTTGTGGAATTAATGACAACATGACTGTTGCTTGATATTGGAAGTGCTTCTTTAATCATAATTAAACACATAATGGTGCTTTTTTGTCCAGTCTGCAATGTTTGAAATAGAAAAAGAGAAGTATTTTTTCTATTAAACCCTAGATGACTTCTAAGTCCCTGGTGGCACTTTGATCCTTAAAAAAATGTGATACTTTTAGACAAAGTAAGGGATATGATGAATGAAACATTTTCCTTTTGCAAAAGTTCAAGTTTGAGAACACAATATGTTTTAAATTAATTAATGAACAGACGTAATGTGGTCCTGACTGCTTATTCAACTTTCAGGACTGCAACATTGCAGCAAGTATTAGGGATCAATAAATGTCACGTCCTTTTTCATTTTCTCAAACATCACATGGCACAAAGCATGAATGATGACAGTCACTGTTAAAACTACAGTCTATGACCAACTCTTGTAGATGATGTGGCGAGTCCTAACAGATGCAGTCAGACAAAAGTTTTGATTGAAGTTTTTGATCCCAGACTGTGATAACATTAAGCTTAGTTGTAAAAGCTTTTTTAATACTCATCGGTGAGGAATCAAATCCAGGTTTGCACCGGTTTTTAATTCATTTTATGTCCCTTCCATGTTCTTCCAAGTAAAATAGTGAAACTACAGACAGATTAAAGTTCATTTACAGATCACGATGTTCAAGAGGGCCATAAGTATGAGTTAAAGAGATATTTCTATCATGTTAGGATTAATTTATTTTTATAATATATATCTTTAAAGGTATTATACAGATGTATGTGTTCAGGTACACAGTACAATTCTGCACAGTAAAAAAAATCTAATAAAAGAATGACTTTTCACCAGTATTCATGCAGGTGCCTCTCAGACAGTAAATAATAGAATACTTCCCATAACCCCAAGCCTTGTCTGAATCTCTTACCCGTCTCACAGTTGGGGCCTACGTAGCCGGTGCCATTACAGTCGCAGATGTGCCGGTTCCAGCCTTCCCTGCAGTGGCCGCCGTTGGCACACGTGTCTCGTTGGCACCTGATGTGTGTCTCTCTGGTGCAGAAGCTGCTCACACCTGTGGTGCTCTGCACCTCGGCCAGCATCCACAAATTACGACTCTGTCCATCAATATAAAGGTCCCTGACACAGCCCACGTAGCCAAGGCCAAGAGACGCCGTCCACACCTCAGGAGGCAACACAAGCATATGGCGGTCTTCAGGTAGACCCCCCAGGTACATGTCGCCATCCAGGTCCAAGATCTCACTGCCTTCGTTGGCGGAAAAGGGGATGCTCTGACTGTTCACTGAGATAAAGCCTGCGGGGCAGCCATTATACATGAGTCAACTTACAGTGTTTCATGGCAAAAAACTGAGGCAGGTGTGAGTGGGATGTGCTAAGTGAGAGGAGAGAACAAACTGAGATTGAGGAAGTAGTGTCTGCTAGTCCTAAAACCTGCACAAAACACAGCAATTTTTATCCTTAAACTTTTAATTATTTTGTAAAGAACTGAATGCACTTTTGAAAAGGTGAATTCTTGCTTTTTGATAATGCCAAAAAGCCAGACAGATCCCCATTAGGGTGAGCAAATGTTTAATTGGTCACTTGTGAAAGCATTTAACACATTTATAAATGCCATGCACAGATTACAGCCGCTTAAAAATATGGCTGTAATTAAAACCTGATATGTATAAATGTTTCACTGTGATGACTAAAAAGCATGAGCATGACAGTATGACTATATCAGTGGTGGCATATGGCAATTTCACAGCTTGGAACCCTTTTTACTCGGCAACAAAAACTAGAGCAATGCAGTAACAGAAGTAAGACACAGAAGGCTTCCTGTGGCTCAACAAATTTCACACAAATTTCTCTCACCGTTGCGTCCATTTCTCTGGAAGTCCAAATGGTGCCACTCGCCGTCATCCAGCCTCATGTTGCTAGCCTTTATTTTGACACTGCCAGAGCCCATGTCCATGACCATGTAGAGAAAGCCGTCCAGCAGCTCCAGAGCAAAGAAGTCAGCGCGGGGCGTCTTGTCTGGCTGCGCGCCTTGAAGACTGCCATGGCCGAACAGCAGTAGGCCGCTGGTCTCACTGGTGCGGAAGTCCAAAGATATGGCGCCCGTCCGCTTAGTGTTCCACCTGGGCAACGTCAGGTACGAGTTTGGTCTGTCGAAGGTGACCGGCTCCAGGGCTTCCACGCTGTCACAGCTGAACTTTAGGTCGCCATGGATACTGATCTGCGGGTCTTGCTGTTCAGCCAGGCGTGACAGCTCCAGCCTAAACTCATTATTCTTGTAGACCACCTAATAAACGAGAGAGATATGGTGGTAAGATGACAGCTGGGGGGAGGAAGCGTTTCGGTTTGAATATTACTTATCAATAAATCAGAGAAAGCAGAGAGAGAGAAAAAAATGTCAAATCATGCTTGAGCTGAGATTAGAAATGCCCAGATGACTTTAATGCAATTTCGGCGAAAGAGTCGTGCTAAACAAGATCATATCTTTAATTATGTGAGTTAAGAAGCAAATGATGAAAAAATAAGCACATTTTATTGGAGTGAGATTGCTGCTGCCTCACGCTGTGCTTCAACAGCGACAGAGGAAACATTCAGAAGCAAACCCACTGAGTTTAGCTGCCTTCTTTGTAATGAGCATTCTTTAACATCAAATGTTACGTTAACAGTGGATATGTTTCTACAAATTACAAATCTGTCCAGACAATAAAAAAGAGGGCAAATGGTTGTGTGTTTTTGATCAAGATGCAAATGCAAACATTTAAATTTTTGATTTTTACATTGACATTGGGACTCACATGGGAACACTCAGCTCTGACGCTAAAATCACCTTCAGTTTGGAGGAGGAATCTCTCAATAGCACCCACACAGTGACAAATATTATGTGTGCCCATAGAAAGTAAAACGGTTCAATGCCGTCCAAGCTGAGGAAGTGGGCGGCAGAGAGGCAGAATCATTTACTTAGACTTAAAATTGCCACCCTGTTTTTTTCCCCATTGCCATCAACTGTACAGACGCAGTACAAGTCCTGAGCCCCACTGACCTGTTTTATACAATAAGCCTGACTGAAAAATACTTTGCCAATATGTTTTTTCTTTAATGTCTGTCTTGCATTTCACTGCTTTGTGTCCGAGTAATTTGTGCATATGCAAATTACATCACATTGACAATATAGTGGCATCATTTTTACTCAACAATAGGAGAAAGGATAGTATAATATGATTAGGAATAAAACATTTAGAATAACCACAGGCTATTTATATGTGTTTATACTCAGGGCTTAATTTTCTCCATTGTCTTTGTTAATATGCACAGTGGGACACCTGCCTCCTTGTCTCACTTTGTATCAGTTGTAAGTCACCCAGAACCCACTGTTATCTGGCACATCACACTATGGCCCGCCACCGCCCGAGGTGACACGCCGCGCAGCACTAACATTGAGTGCTAACAGCAGAACCGAGAGGCAATTTGAGCCAATATCACACTTCACACTGCCTCACTGTGACTAATTAAGCTTCCGAATCAGATGGTGAAAGTGACCATCGAGAAATGAGTGTAACAAGCAATTTTTTTCAAACAGAAAGACAGACAATCGAGACAAGTCAGTCATGTTTAAACCTTGAAATGGTGACTTTGTTTCCAATTAGGCATGGCACATATGTATACTGTAATAGTCATATAGACTGCTGCACACTAGAACCCCTTATTAACCCAATATTTAGTAATACAAGATGTGTTTATGTTGCTCAGTGTTGGGAGGCTAAACAAAAAAAAACATAAATCTCCAGTTGCATGAACACATCCATCTTTACCAAAGAGGCTGCAGGGCGGACACAAACAGCAGTAACTGATAAGGGGCCGACTTCAAAGACAAATTCATCCCTTCCCTGTTTGTTGTTAGTCGTGCAGGTGACATTCTCCTGAAAGTGGGATATTTTTCCTGTACCTGATGAACCCGATGGCCTCAGCCTGCCGGTGCTCACATCTATTATCACGAGAGATTAGTCATGGTCCAGACTCCCCACAATGAATAAGCGCCTCAGACTCAAGACACATATCAGCCAAAACAAACCCACCGCTTACACAAAAATAATAAACTCATTTACTAATTAATCTTGTCTGTTAAACATAGTACAGAGTTAAAATAGCAGCTTGTTCTGTAATTCCAAATAGTGTCAGTCACCATTTTTACTATTAAACACTGGGCTTAATAGTGTGTAAATGGAGGAAACAATTGGAAAATTTCCTCCCTGTACAGCTAAAGAATAATCAAGCTCTAGCTGCCGCTGCTGCCATTTTTATTAGGAAGTAGACATGTTTATTTTATTTGTAAACTCATCATTGGGTTCTGTTAAAATTTTTAAAATCCTGGTTTTGCCTTTGCTCCCAAAGGCAAATTCTCAGTGGTTCTCATCAAAAAATAATGTCTTAGCTACTACTTACAGTGACCTGTCTTTGAACCTGTCTGGAGGATTTCCTCACTGGCTGCACTGGCTGATCCCATTTGATCAGCTCTGCCTCATCACTGTCTTCTCTCTGACTCTCCATAGGTTTGTCAACAGCCCGTCTTCATGTGTGCTCTTTCCGTCGCTCTGCTGTGTGCGTGTGTGAACAGCAAATGCACCAGTGCGGTGTCGCCCACAGAGCGGAGGTTGCAGCATTAGCAGCTGTGTCAGGACAGTAACCTGTCCATAAATAACTTATTTTGCTTTCAGTGTGTTCACCACGTAGAATAATTATGCAGAATATTTCAGAGAACCCTGAGTGCTTCCAAATGTTGAATATATTGTTAACAGACATTATTACACTTACACTACTTTAACAAGCTTGTTTTAATGTGTTGAGAGTTTGTGCATAAAACAACATAGTTTAAGGAAACACGCTGAATAATTTCACAGTAAGCCACAAATTATTATTTCTGTGCCACTGGTCTTTTTATGTCACTTTCCACACTACCATTTCTTTAGATTCAAAGTTATATAGAGCCAAAAACAGGTGTGTAGCATAGAAATATAATGTCAATCAAATGTGTCTTGGATACAAAGCAATGAGAAATTCATAACTTCTCATTGTCTTTTCTGAATTCTTTATCAATATGTCAGCTATGCAGGCACAGATCGAAATCGAAAATGCCAAATGCAAATTAAACAAAGCAAATTCATTCACGTTCGTTTTTTGCCAATTAGGACCTTCATTACTTGCCGTCTGCCCTCTATCTTAACCTCAGCCTAAAGTGGAAGCTCTGTCAGTTAAACAATATAATCAAAAGAGAAACTCTGCAGGCTTCTGAGTTGATTCCCAACGTGAGCACTTGAACACAAAGCTCTTGTGGCAATGAAGCCTTTCTTTAGTTCCCATCTATAGTCCAGGCCAGGGTCTCCCAACCCCAATCACATTATTGAGTTTAAACAAGACAGAGGCACAGAGGCCATGGTAGTGTGACAAGCGTTCATAATGCAGCTGCTGCAGATAGTGCTATTACTCATATCTGCAGCTGTTACTAGCTTAGTCAGGCTTTTTCTACTCCATTTGCTTGGTTCATTTTGGGTATACTTTACCGCATGTCTGTGAGCTTCTGTTCTGCCCTTGATGTCCGAAACCTCCCAACTGAATGTGCTGGATTCACTAGGGGCAAATGGCACCTAATGAAACATCTATTTATGTATGCTATAGTTGCTCAATATCTTTTTTTAGGTGTATGTTCAGAGAAACGACCCAAAGGAAGAATGTATACACCCATCTGCCGCTGTGACATTCATGCTAATGGACTTTTTGTTATAAAATGTAATGTGATTGAGTCAGTCCTCCTTCCACTATGACATTTTCTTTGACTTTGAATCCATATAGCATAATTTTCTTTTCAGATCAGCCTTTACCTTATTAAAAATTGGTTAGATTGAGCTCAAATTGAGCATTAAGCATTCATTTGCTGCTTAGTCTGTACTGAAGTGTAATCATGAGTACATCATTTCGAGATGTGCAGGAGATAATCATTGTGACAGGTACAAGAGGCAGTAAAAATGCTTAAGAAAATAGTGATATTTCAGAAAGGTTGTATAGGAAGATGCTTGTGTTGCTTATTATTAATGCTCCATTCTCAGAGGGATTCCCAGAGGAATCCATAAATGTATATGCTGTGCGCTGAGCAGCTGCACAGCTAACGCTAAATGTTTCTCCTTCAAACATCCTACATGGGGAGAATCGATGTGAGTGTGAGTGGAGATTTTCTATATGCTGGGCTCATTGGGAGGGGGAGGGGCAGGATAGTGTTTCATACAGTGGGCTGAGGCTGAGGTCATGTAGCGCTTACATCTTTGAGGCAGCCCATGAAGTTGTTGCTGACGGGAGAACCTGGCAGGTCTGCTGTGTTCAGGCTGCCCCCGATGTAGAAGAGATCATCTGAGCCCAGCATGGTGTAGTCCTCCTGCGTGTAGCCCGTAGTGGTGAGGATCCCGTCCACAAGGATCGTCACCTAAAGGCCGCATTGAGAGAAAGAGACATAGACAGGTTTAGGTCAAACAAAAGGAACTGGCCTAATTATTTCACGCTTCATTTCTTGATTCAAGTCAAGCTCGCCCTAATTTTGGATCTTCAAGGCAATTAGAAGAGCAGCAGCTGAAGGGTTCTCTAATCTCAGCTGATCCCTGCTTCTGATATATTAGCGCCATTGGAGTGGAGTCAATAAAGCATAAATATTTCTCCCACTGATATTTTTGCACCAAAGCGATATGATTGCTTTACAGTCAGTTAATTCAAGATTAAAGATATCAAGATGGCAAGATACATTTCTTGCTCATTGGCAGCAACAAAACAAAATGATTCTCATCAGCCTCATCAGTGCTAGAGACAAAGCAAATGAATGACTGAATAGGGCTATAGAAGAAACACAGATATGCTTGTTGCCATGACAATGAGCCTACAGTTGACATGACTTTCTTGCAAAAATGCAGCAACTCCCACTTCATAATAAAAAATCCAAACTACAGTATTTCTTTGTGTAAGAAGAACCACCTCCATGATCTGGACCTATTTGACTGGATCCAGCACCTCTTTTTTTCTTAAAGTTAAAGAGGCCTGTTTTAAAACATTTTTAACTTTGGTTTACTCATTCTGTACAAATTGCCCATTAGTTTGTTAAAATGGCATCATTTATATAAAAAAGCTATGATGCAGTTTTCAAAACAACGTATGTTCCTTTTACCTTTTTTTTCTTCTCGGATAGATGGAATAAACTTTATATATTATCACACAAGTGTGTTTTTAAGCAGTTTTGTGTCCATGCATCAGCCGTCCACATTATTATTACCACCTGATGCTAAAAAACAGCTCTGACCTTTAAGCTCTCAGTCCACTACACTTCACACAAATTAGCCTCGCTATCTATAACATCTGGTTGTTGTTTTACTGGTTGTGGCAAAATGTTCGACTCTTGTCTTGTGTTTCCCACGCACGTCTGCTGCTAAGGTAACCATAAAATAAATAGCAGTGAAATTATTAAAATATGTAGCCCTAATGTCAATATGATGGTTACACAACATGAATAAAGAAGCACTAGCACTCTTTAATAGATGCCAGAGTCTAGATGCCAGATAACTCTGAGTGATGGAGCATGTGACCATCTGATGAGGACACATCCTGCCAGAGTTCCAGTCGTCTTGTAAATAAGGTACAGATTGAGACATAATAGTTCAGTGTGCAGACAGGGTCCTATACAGAGCACTTGACTTGTACATCATGCTCATAATGTTATAGGTTAATGTATAATGTGTTCCAGTTAGGATGGATCTTGTCTTGGTTTCACCTTTTGTAGTCAGCCAACATACAGCTTTAGGCTTTAAAAGCGGAAGCTTGATACAGTAGTGTCAGTGGTGGCATTGTTTGAATCAGGAAGAGACGAGACAAAAGAGTGACCTACCGGTATGTGTCTGAAAGATCAGTGCTGCCTTTCCTATTCAGCTGCTGGCAGACATTGATTTCTGTCTTGTGGTAAAGCACTTGGTGTCTTTGGCTGAGACCCTGGACATTGCAGGGGCTGAAATGTACATCTAACAAACTTACACAAACAAATAGGTTTTATATCATTGATTGATGCTGCTTTTCTTTGCAGAGCTTCTTAAGCTTAAGCTTCTAGTGGGTTATTACACCTTCTGTCTGCTCCCCTATAGGCACACTTTCTCTGAACACATGAACACACAGCAGGTGTATTTCTAGGCTCCGTCCAAAGAAAGCGTTTTGATTTAGACAGCTTTTATCACATTTTCTTTGGGATTTCTACACCTAGTTTTATTTTGGGCTGATTGGTTGAATAAGTAATTCTAATTCAATACACATTTTGGCAGATATTATCTCCTCAGTCAGACAGCTTTCTGTCTGTTCTGTAAAAAACAGGTGTTTGTACTGTGCTAGTTCATATGAGAAATACAATTTATTCTCACTGAGAAACTGGACCTTGTTGTGTCCTTAATGCATTTTATTAAATGTTATGTAATTACATCCTTTCTATATGTGTCTTTTTGATGTGACACATATTGTACTTGGAATATTAAACATAAAACTAGCAGCTATGTTAATCCATAATGCAGGCTGTTGGTTGAATGTTTGTTTTTTCTCCCCAGATTTAATAAATGGAAAAAATTAATTTAAGAATAAAAATATAAATATAAGTACATTTTCAAACCTGAATTGATAAACAAACATAACAAATATATTGAAATATAAATTGTGAGTCACTTATTCATTCATTCATTCATTTTCTACCGCTTTGTCCCGTTAGGGGTCGAGGGTGACTGGAGCCTATCCCAGTAGCTTTGGGCCCGAGGCGGGGTACACCCTGGACAGTGGCCAGTTAGTCGCAGGGCTGACATTTAGACATAGACAAACAACCATTCACTCTCACATTCATTCACTAGGGACACTTTAGATTTGCCAATTGACCTAAACATGCATGTCTTTGGACGGTGGGAGGAAGCCGGAGTACCCGGAGACAACCCACGGTAACACGTGGAGGACATGCAGTGAGTCACTTATTCAAAGTATAACATATGATGAGGTACATGCTGCTAATGGTCAGAATACAGTATATTGCACAAAAACATATAACAGTATATTTTTGACATTCCACAGCCCTAAGGTAAAGTTTACTAAATGACTTTGAGAAAAAAAACTTACAACCATTACCGCAGCCAGCCAATAGATGGCAAGTAAGACCTGACTGTGTCCTTCTCAGTCTATCTTTATATACAGCCTTACTTCAGTCACTTTTAGTATTTTAACTGATGCACATCTAGAGGGACTTAAACCAAACAATAATACCTTTAAATACAAGTACAATTTAGATGCAAATAGATGCATTGTGCACTTCCTAACCTCTACTTAACATTAAAAAACAGTACTTTCTTCTGGCATTACTCCATCTTTAAAGAGTAACATCTATTGATGGTTGTTGATAGTGGGATGGAGTGAACACAAAGCAACAGCAGGTAATGTGAGTGCATGCTCAAACCGTGTACGTACAGTCCCATCAGTAAGACTATGCATCATTAATAGGGGTCAAGAAAGGAGACCAATCAGTGCACTGCGGACAGTCAAAGAAAACACAGATGCATTCAGAGATAGCGCCAAGAGAAATTGGAGCCTGAAAAGCACCACTGGATCTAATAAAATGTTTCCAGCAGCACTCTCTTGGGAGTTCCAGTTCCCCATATCTACATGTCAGCGAGGTAACTTATCTGAGGGGAAAGCAATTTACACAGGGATCAAATGCATGGTTGAAAGCATAAGTGACGTTGTAAGCATTGGATTGCCACTCTTCTGGAAGCTGGGAGAGGAAATAGATGTGGAGGAGGAGGATGCTAGTTTGTATCCAGGTAAATGTGACAGCGCTTCAACATAACAGGGATGATAAGTGAATAAAAATGATAAATGCAGGGGATATGGCAAAATTCATTTCAGTGAGAATTTTTTTTTTTTATCATATCTTTTTTTTAATAATGTGTTGAAAGATGAGCTCACTCTCATGTTTTCTACAAATTACCAAAGTTATAACAAAATCTTGAGGATATATTGTCAGGGTAATATCCAAATAGGAAACTCTAGAATTAGAGTTAATTATGTGAGTGGACTGACACTTTACTGACAGTCTGAAACACACATTGGGGATTAAACACCATAAAACCTGTTGTCTTGTCCAGTAGACGCTAATGAGCATAAAACCTTAGGGCCGTGTTGTGCTTGGCCAGAAAACAGTGAAGGCACAATGTCAGGCATTTTCAGTGGCTGTACTCATTATAGAAGCCCTCTTTTGAGCTAGTGCTCTGTTACCAATGCAATGAATCACTGTCTAACACTACAGCCAATTTCTTTGCTTGTTTAAGCTTTTTAGTTCAGATTCCAAAACTCATCTGGCTATTATAGGTGTATAAATGTAGTGAAAGTCTGTGACAACCACAGTAAGAGGCTCTCTACCAATAAGGATCGTTTAAATCATGGTGGCGCAGAGAAGCGTAAGCAGTCATTATAAATGGCCTCTAAGACAGAGGTCAAACCTTTGAATGTGTAGCAAGGACAACAGGCAATAGGTCCAACAGATGAACTATATTCAACAGAAGCTGACAAAGCGTTAGCGCTTGCAGCTACCTTGACCCCAACAAGCTTAATCCATTTAAATAGCTAATGAGCAATGCTTGTGGAAGAATACACCATCTAAGCACATAATCATAACAGTGTGTCTTTTTTTTTTTTTTATGAGAGAGGCTGACGCTATAACAAATGGAAAAAATATGTGCTGCTCTCATCAGGTTTGAATATAGTAAGGGGATGTAGAAGAACAGACAATAAAAGCAAGAAATAGAGTGCCACCCTGTTTAAAAAAGTAAATCTAATGCTACATAAGCAGTTAGAAAAGATTGGCTCATCTGTCAATGTTAAAATGCATCAAGAAAATGCTTACTGACTTGGTTCAAATACAGAACAGTAGATCTTTAAAATAGTAATAGTTTTATGAATGAGTGAGTGAATGGAGACTTAGGGCTTTAAAGGAGCAAACGTCCCTCTTTCCAGTCCATGTGCTAACATTAACAGCTACATAATGACAGAATCTGCATTAAAATTTTAAATGTGGCGACGCTCCCCTAAGAGCCACTGTTTTTACAGAGTGAGTACTCTTCATCATGAGAGACTCTCATGTGTAAAATTGGCAGAGTGCACCTTCATGGCTTTTTCATTCTTACGAGCTAAAAGCCTCTCAGGCTGATGTCCTGTCCACACGGAGGCAGGTTTCTCTGAAAATGTTGCATGTTGTGTGTTCTGGCCTCCTGTACACAAGTATAGGTTGCTTGAGGTCACAGAAAACGCTTCCTTTTACGGTTTTGTGTAATATGAAATGCACATATGTAAAAAATAACAGAACTGTGTTTTTGTCACTTTGTGTTTGTTTCTGAGGAAACAAAATAATATCTCATACTGGTGTCACCTGAGAGACTGGTGAGCATTCACAGTTGTATCGCAAGATATTTAGTAAAATTCTCCTGAGAAAATGTCTTTTCTAAAAATACCTGTGTGGCCTTAGGAAGACTGCTACACACCTGACGGAGGTTCCTTGTCACTCGGACGTCGTGCCACACGTTGTCATTGAACTTGCCGCTGGTGGGCTCAACCAGGGCCTCGAAGGCACCAGAGCCCAGGTTTATGACGAGCCACAGTGCTCCGTTCCTCAAGGATAGGTTGACGTAGTCAGCTGATTTTCCTGTGTGGAGCAGCAGGCCGTTTCTCTGTAGTGTGCGGAAAGACAGTGTGATCTCATCCAGGCTGCTCTGAATGGGCGTCTGTGAGAGATTGTAGCTGAAGAACTCATTGCCTTTAAAGGTGGCCACAGACTCCTCCTGCCCTGAAGTTCAAAAAGAAACATGTTAGAAAATGTAACTTTCAAATCCATTCATATACTTCTATACAGGCATGTACAACCACAGCTCTATTATATACTAATATATGGTCAATTACTTATGTATCAAACGGTGGCCATTAATCTAAAGTGACATTTAGAAACATCACCATAAAAGTGTCATGCTTAGCTGCACAGCTAATTTACGACAGAGGCACTAGTCCAACTTTTACTGACCGACATTGATTCAAGTAACTCATCTTGAGCATATGTGAAAGAATAAGTAGTACTACTCTTTTAAGAAGCCCCTTGTCATGTAGAGATTTTAAAAGGCAATAAAAGAAGACTGACAGAAAAACTACATTATAAAGAGCGACAACAATAGGAAAAGAGTGATGAAGATAGATGGCAACAGATAGCAAAAGAGATAGAGATATAGTTGTGTGTTGCGTTAGTCGACCCATAATTGTATACTAATAAAACACTCAATGTATACTAAAATCCATTGTGCCCCTAGAGCAACTACTCTTGTGTTATTTGTGAGACTGTGCGACCGAGTGAGCAATTTCCGTCTAAAATCCTTAAGCCTCTGTTTGTTTGTACAGTAAAATGTTGTTTTTTCAACTCAACCGGTCAATTTACGGCACCAAAACAAGTGGTCCCATTAGTACCTATTGTTTGAACAATGCTCTTGAGTAGACATGACTTGTTAGACTTTGGAGTGTTGTGGAGCCTGAATGTGACGCTGGATGTTTGACCAATGTTGATTTTAAGAGCGGAGGAAATTGTTAAGTGCATATACATGCGTTTGGCAGGTTTGATGGGTATAATTTAGCAAAACAAACCTATTTTCCTGTTCTGTTGAGAAACCCTACAGAAAGATTAATATTTATGTTGCAGTAAACTGAATGCATTTATAAAACATGCAGAAAAGCAGATATGATGATCTCTCCAAGCACATCACAATGAGTGTTTTCCGTTTATTGTGAGCTCGGGTTGCTGAAGATGTCAGTGGATGACCCTTTCGAGTGCAGTGAAGGTCTGAGAAGGATCAATCAAACTGTCTGGGAGTGCAGTAAGGCACAAAGGCTGTGTCTTTGTTTCCCTGCGTAGCTTTGAGACACAGCTGACAGCCCATTATCTGCAATAAGATTGTTTACTTTGCTTCTGGGTAGTTAAACAAAAGCTGTTATTGCTCCTATAGTGTCTTTTAAAACAGTGTTGGGCACAGGTATGGCCCAAAGACATGCTGTGTATTACCGGGCAAATGTCCCAACAAGAAGCTCATAGAACTCACTAAACAAAGGGCTTTAAGGTAAAAAAGGAATCACCTGTTGCTTATTTCCATTAGCCCACATCTTGTAGTTGCTCTTACAATGACACTATGCTGCAGAGGTTGCACCAACATGTCATTAATATTATGCTTTCCAGCTTATTAATTCCACAGTGTCCCATAAGTCCGGGGCACAGATGGCACTAGCTGACTACTATTTATGCTCAGGGGGCGGGGGGTGCAGATGGCCCATCACAGTCATTGACCACTGTGAAAACGCTCACCTGTGTTTAAGGAATCTGATCTTTAACACACACCAGGGCCATAATGAGAGTTACAACACTCTCTTACAAATCTATAAGAAATAGAGAAAATTTTGCCAGGAAAATAGGTCATTTCCAGGACTTTTTCTTGACAGTTCAGGCAGAACCTTTTCATTTTATTCTCCAGTTTCAAGAGCTTACTATTATTCTCACTATTCCTCTCCACTTTGGTTTGAACTCCACTGACAAACCTCAGAGGGTTAAGATAGGAACCTCCAATTCTTAAAGTACTCTCTGAATTTCCTAGATTTTTATGTTTTCCCAGATGTGTGAGAACCATGGGAATGTCTTTTGTGTTTTGTGTAATTGTAAGTAAAAAAATAAAAATCACTGTTAAACTAACCAACTCCTGTGCATCCTTTTGAGCTTTGTACTTGCTCTCAACAAGTTTAATATTCACTACAAAGCCTAACCTTACATTATTTAACACTCATTTTCACTTTTCTTCAAATTTAGGTTACATTGGGTCTATGGGTATAGTTTGAGGGGCATAAAACTAACATAATGATATCAGAATATCAGAACAGTTCAGTTTATTTTCATGTCATGAGTAAGAGTGACCTAAAACAGTAAACATGTAATGTCAGGTATCTTACACTCTATTGACAGACACATTTTGTTTGGAGTTGTATTCAACCACATGAACTGTATGACCACTTGACAGACAGTTCACAGAGTGCCGTAACTCTCCTATTCCTTTCTGCACATTACCAACTGAGTGTGCCCTACATACACCACTCCTTAGCCTTAAACATCCTGAAGACTGCAAAAAGCTAATCATGAATTTATCAGCTGTAGCACTGTAGGTTTCTCGAAAAGACTGCGCTGCATTTGTGTTGAGGAATTCTTTGCTACTATAAAAGAATGTCTGCCTCAGGCTACAGCGGAAAAAAGGTCGAAAGTTAATAACAAATATTCAGCAGATACTGTGCTAAATGTGTGTCATGTATATTGTACAAAAGCAGATGAACAGAGCATTGTGACTAATTGTAGCCATAGTCCGTACGGCAATGGCTTGAAGGTTTATTGAAGTGAATATTTATTCCCTCAATCAATTACACACTTGTACTTCTTCTTTACTGGTGCATGAAATGGAGCAATTACAGCTAGACTTCATCTTATGACAAATCACATTGTGGGGGGCCTTTAGGACACACTTACTGTATGTAATAAAGCAGTCAGATTCATCATCATACTGTAGAAATGGATCCATTTGTTTTGTGGGTAAGCAATTCAATTAGATTGGACGATATTATTTCTCTCATTACAGCATCGCACCATAAATAAAGTGAGTTACAAACAAGTACAATGAGGTGTCTCCTGTTATTTCCTCTGTATTAGTGCTACACTCATTTACATGGACATTCCCTTGTTATTCCACATAATTCACTGCTCAGATCCAGTTTTTTTCCTCGCATATGCAGTTTACAATAATCTTGGCAATGGCAGAAAAAAATCTTAATGAGCTGGAAAATGTTGCAAAAACCCTTAATGTATTCTCAGTCATTAACTCATTTATAAATAATTGTGGGTCATTTCTAAAACATATAAGGTATTATCTGGAAAAACAATGTAGAGATTATATTTTCTTTGTAAAACTGACAAAGAATGAGTAAAAAAAAAAAAAAAACGGGAGCGGTGTATTATACAGTCTTAAGAGCGAGACCTAAGATCACCATGGAGACAGAATAATGACTTTTCTCTGACTCACACTACACTAATTGGTAACATTAAAGAGGAAAGTAAACATGTGGTAGACAACAAAACGCATAAATACAGCCAGTCCAAGGTATTCAGCCAGTAGTGTTTTGTCTGACTTCCTTCTAGCAATTAATGATATCTTCAAAGGTTTACATCTCAAAGTATCTGTGCTACTACGGTGCACGCTTGTCTTTGTCAGTGTAAAATATATCAACAGTAGAAGAATAGTGGGCTAAACTCAACAGAAAACCTTATAGAGGGTCTCTAAAGTGTAAATGTAAAAGCAATATTCTACAAATGGCCTGGAGATATAGACATTTAGTGTAAAAAAAACACAAACTTTGTAAATTAATAGCAGGGGTGTACTGGTATGCAGGTACTCAGGTGAAAGTGTGTCAAAGGAATATTATACCTCTAGTCATAAATCAATTACAGCAGAAGTAGTTCTGGCAAATTACAGTTTTTTGGCGTGTGTCTGCTCATGCTCTTGCACACGAGTGGCTGAAGTTAACTAGCTATAAGCAGTAAGACAAGCTGCTGTCTTCTTGGCTACACATATAAAGCTGATAGACAGTCAGATCTGTCTGAATGAAGCCATATAAACATGGATTTGCAGAACTTACCATTATTCCGAAAAAAAAAGATAACAATGTCAGGCCTGAGATCAACTGTATGCAAAAAAGCAAAGAGAAAGAAAAGCCAGCAGCAGGTTTAAATCACTAATAATAATAATAAAAAAAGAGTAATATATGCCAAATATTTTGTAAGTAAGGTTTGTGACAATACCATCCCTACCTTAACTAGTTTATGAATAGCTCCAACGACTCTATCAACACAATGTGAGTGCCAAACGTTCAGCTGACTCTCATTTGAGTAGCTGAATAAATGTACTGTATGTGCACCCTGTTGCACGTCAAGTTGTGAGGAGTCTGTTTTGTAGCTGGCCACTGGTTCTCAGTCCTCTATTCTTCTACTGTCAATAGGAAAGCACTTAAAAAGCCTTGTGAAATGATATTGTTTGTGGGCATGCAATATGAGTTCAGATTGAAAATATCATTGCAATATCAGCACTCATAAGAGATTTTTATGAATATTCAACACCTATTGAAGACAAAGTGTACGGCTGCAATTCAGGAAGCATTTGAATGCCATTTGAATGTCACATAACTGCAATGAATACAAAACAACACTGGTGGTGTGTTTTGAAGTCAGAGATGTTCAGAAATGCTATTTTATTTTGGTTTTCTAACAAAATAAAATAAATAAAAAATACATCATTCCCTGTGTCAACCAGAGACACATCTTCATCCTGAAATACTGTATAGTTCCTTTTTGAAACCAAGCTGAAGAGATGCTGTGAACATAGATTGATTACCTTGGCGAAAAACTGCAGAGGTCAAAGGTGATGTTCCAGTAGCTCAGTCAGTGGTCAGGACAAGGGTTTGACGGACAAAAATTGAGTGAGTAGTGAGCATAACATGACAGGAAGCGAAAGGAATAGGCAAGTACATGAAAAAACAGGAGAGGAATTATTAGTGCAGCACAGTTAACTCAAATGATTACAGGGAAAGGGAAGAGAAATGCTGTGATTAGGTGGCTGGGAAGGAAAAGCAAACCAACAAACCCCATACCTTGGCGGTTTAACATCAGGTGCGCCAGACCTTGAGGGAAAGAACAGAAAAAAGGATACGAAAACAGGAAGTTCATAAAGAAGTTTGGGAAAAACGAAAGCATTGTCACAATGTTGGACTGCAGTTTGTGACAGACATCCTTGGGGAAGGTACGGATGTCAGAGTCTGAACTTAAAGAGAAAGGGGAGGGGTTACAACTAAAAACACACAAACATCTCAAGGGAGAAGAAGAGGGAAGGCAAGGTAAGAAAAAAACATCTGGATCGGTGCAACTCTTAAAGGTAGTTGCTTACACAGATGCTTTTTTCCAAATGGAACACATATTGTATGTTTACTTGATGCAGACAGCGTTTGAGATGTACCAGATATGCATTAAACCTGCTAAAGCTATACATGCTAATCCTAAGGCTATAGCCACTTATCTCCAATTTCCCATGCATTGACATTTACATGTAAGTGCTCAGTCACTCAAGAGAAATCTATTTAACCTTTTGATTTGCCTCTTCATCGTCATTTTAGAGTTTGTTGCAAGGAATAAAATATAATCATTATGTACAGTAACAGATCACCAAGCAGCGAGGCACCACACCAAACCTTTCTGTCTTAAAATGAAAACATTACATGACTGCAGTGACTCGAAACAGCGCCAAGTTAAAGCTTCACTGACTACGAACCATCCCAAAGCAGGTCAGCCAAGACAAAAAATGCCACATCCCACCTCTCTTCTGACAAGGAGCAGAAAAACGGGGAAGGAGTGCAGTGCTCTGCTAAACACAGATGCTAGTTGGAGTCTGCATAAAGAATTTAATAGTGCCACAGTCGTACACAGAACGACAGACAGTGCACTCCAGACTTCTCCAAAATAGAAGCAGGCCAGTACCATTTACTAGACTCATCACACCTTAGAACATTTCAAAGCTGATGCAGGTGTCAAATATCTTTGAGGCTCATTCCCATGTTTTGTTTAAATGCACAGAAAGTCTTCTCTTAATAGGTCAGCTGGAAATGACAAGGCATTGCTCAGCAGCACTTTTTAAAAATATGATGGGGATGACACAATACAACACTTGTGCTGAGCCAATGAGCCCCAGAGAGCTGAACAACACAAACAGCTCTCATCAGCACTGAGAACAACAGGTCACTCAGACGGTTGATGACTGGATCAGCCAGAGGGACGTCTGACACTGTTGTGATTGGTTGTCAAGTTATGTTACTCACATCCTTCACTAAATAATCTACATTTAAGTGGCTTTTATAATGTTATGTTAACTGACAACATATTGTTATGTTTGGCCAAAGGTTCAGTTCAGACATTATTTAACGTAACACAAATAAGTGCTAAGATTAGCCTTTATTGATACCAGTAAAAATATGAGTAAAAAATGTGAATAAAATTAATTTTGTCCTTCTTTTTAGACTATAAAAACACCTTGTTATGGTTAAGAAAAAGTACAGGGCTTCAGTTTGTGGCCAATCACAATCACAGCAGAGCATCCCTTCAAATGTTCTAATCTAGCACCATCCCACAAACACTAACCAGTTCAGTATGAGGTCATATTTGGGGGTTAAACTTTATCAAAGAGCTAGATGACTGCTGCACGAATCCACACATTTCACCAAATATGACAGTGGTTGTTGCGCTCTGCTTGCAAATTACCCTTGGGATCATCTTTGTCTGCCAAAAATACAAGCTGTAGATCCAGTGTCACTGCAGAGGCTGGGGTTGGGCACGATTCACCCACAGCTCTGTCCACATCAGCGACGCAAAGCTGCTGCGAACCGTCACATGACAAGCCAACTTATATACAATGCATAAACAGAAGCATCAACTTCTTCTCATCACTACCGTACTTGTTTTTTTTTTGTTTTTCTTTTCAACTATGGCTAAGATCTGACCAGACTGGGACTCAGGCTGCATCTTCTCTCACAGTCTTCTTGTTGGCTTCCCTATTAAAAAAGCACACACCACTCAGACAGTTCATTCATCATTAACAGCGTCACAGCTGAGTCGGGTAAAAGCCGACTACTGACTGAGAAAGGAAGAGAAATATTTGCTAAAGCCTCCAACTACAGCATTGCAGCTACAAAAACATCACCTTACATTTAAGTCCAATTATATTAGCATTTTTTTTATAGTGCTATGTTGTTAGTGTAAAATGGACCTATTACTTAATTGTATATCCATACCCAAGTCAGTAATATCTTCCCCATTTTCCTGTGAGAGGACGTGGAGGTCTCCCATTACACGGTTGCTGTAATTAGCAGGAGCCGGCACAAAGCTGCGGGGCTTCATCATGTACAGAGCCTTACTTTTGGCTGGCTGAAGTCTGTGAAACTGGAGATAAGAGCTTTTGACTCAGAGAGGCTACTGCCACACACCCGCACACAGCAGGGCAAGTAAAAGCAGACCTGCAGCGCTAGTGGACGCTGATACTAGAGACCAGAGCAGGTGGGAGCGGGAGCACTCTGTCCAACTTATCTCCGACTATGTAGTGGTCAGTTAAAGGGTCAGAGGGCAGTGGATGAGAAATGCCGACGCTGCTACCTCTGTACAGGGGCAGTCACCCTTTAAATATGCTTATCCCATTGGCTAAGCCCTGTGTGGGAAAGCAGAGATATTTGGCTCAACCTGTAGTGTCCTGCGAGAGAGGAAAGCCGAAGAAGAAAACAAACAGCACTTCCTATATTTCATTATTGTTCTATTTTTATGGAAAAAGCTGCTTTTTGGATCCGTTTGATGGTGTTTGCTTTATAGTGTTGCTATTTTCAAAACATTTAAATAAGAATATTCTCTTTTAAGTACCCACTGAAGTCAAAAATGCTTATATTCTTATCTATTACAGTAAACAAAAACTGACAGTTTTATTTGTGGACTGCACTACTTTCATCATTTTATCAGAAGGCCCTGTTGTTAGAAGCTGTCTATCCCATTACTCTACACACACTGCTAAAACATTTAAAAGCTATCTTCTTTAAATATTTTTAGCCTCTAACTGTTTAATTAAACTAATCCAGAAGAAAAGAGAAATGAATCCAGATGTTTATGGACCTTTGTGTTAATACTGTGACATTAATTAGGGAGAATGAGAACAACGCATTGCATGAGGATTAGGAGGTGCAAAATTTGTTTTCCCATAAATAGTCCAGTTTTATGAAAAATGTTGTAATGAGGGATTAGACCTAGGTCAGTAGGGCTGAAAGATACAACCCCCTCAGGACGGGCAGTGTTCATTTTATGACACATTTCTTTGAACTTCTGAAGTGTGTCAGCCCTTGTGCTGCTGACATTAAAACCTGATGAGGAACTAAGAAACAAAGTGTGTGTGTGTGTGTGTGTGAGTTCTACTTTACGTCCGAGTGGTTTCTCTTGCTCGGTATCTGCGTTGTGCGCTGGCTGTCCTTATCTCTCGTTCACAGACCTGTTTTTGCCTTTTACAAAACATCAGAGGATACTGCGCTCTTCTGCCATTACAGCATGGCCCATACGGCCCTTGTCCACGCACATCAACCGGAGCTCGCACAATGCATATATAAACAACTATGAGGTCTCACCTACTGTGCAAAAGTCTCTCACTGACTTACACAAGAATTTAGGCAAACACACAAAGTCTGCACTGCCTAAAACCCACACCCAGGACCTAATATGGCAAGTGGCTATAGCATCTCTGGGGGCTGTTAAAGCATAGAAATTACAACTTCCATCAACTCAAGGACAACACAGAGTTGCCGCTGAACAGCACATAAAGTTGTATGAAGGACAGGGAAAAGGGCTGTGGGAAGTGAGATTTAGCTCTTGTCATTGTTGTGTTGGAGAATCCTGCACTGGGGATTGTGTCCATGTCAAGCTTTAATCCAATAAACATTGTGATGCTCTCTCTTTGCAGAATGTTGCTTTCTTCTGTGAACACAGTCCTGCCATCTTTTCTCATATTGAGAATGATTAATGGTCAGTTTTGGATGAGATGTATCAAAATGAACCCCATTAACTGTAAGTAAAAAGTACAACTATTGACCATTTTATTGTCCAAAACGGTAATCATAATATACTATAACCCCCCAATATACAGAAGAAATCCTCACACTAATCACATGTAATATAGGGACTAAACCAGGTCTAAGCCCAGAATCAAATCAGGACAAAAAAAGAGTTAAACCTATGATTTAAGATAGGATTACATCTGAACTATACTGGATCTGAGCCAGAACTTAGACCAGACTATTCTGGCAAATCTTGACCACAGCTAAAAGAAACCACTTCAATACTTCAAACACGACTGAATCAGGCCAAAAACCTAAACCTTTATAATGAGCAGTTGTCTCCCGGCCATTGTCTGCAGTGAAACTAGCATGGTCTCCTTACCAATGTTATTAAACCTTCATCCTCATGTTATACTCTCCCAGTGTTTATTACATACAGCCATGTTGAAACACGACACACTAACGTGTCACAAGCCCAATTTGAAAAAAGCAGGTGTGCATTGGGTTACAGTGATTTATCATGTGTGGTGGTTCAGTGCACCTCACGCTGCTCTCCTGAGCCCGTTGGGTGCCCTTTCACCACAAACTGCAGCCCTTCACACAGAGATGGATGTCTTCCTCTGACAAGACTAAACAAATGTTCCTTGTCATGTTCGATCTTCACTTCTACGTTCAGACCTTGTTAGAATCCAGTCCTTTGCAATTACAGTCAGTTAAAGGTTGCCGATAATCCGATGCAGCTCTGTTTTCTACTTCTCTAAATGTTGGCTTGAAGGTTTAGTAGCATTTAAAACTGCCAGTTAGGGGTGTCACAATCCTCCATATGTAAAATGCTAGGGTCACTACCAGTTTCCAGTTTACCTGTCAAATGGGAACTGTAAACTGAAGACTGGGGAGAGACAAAATTTCTTGTAAATTCGACAAGGTGTTTAATTTGTAAGGTAATGTTCAGTACTGTTAGGCCACTACACTGCGGCTACATGCTGTGTGGTGCATTTGAGCCACGTTACTGCAGTTTGACTTAAGGATTCCCCCTTCCATTTTGATGATTGTGATCGTTTGGATCAATATCAATTTTACAGTGGAGGTCATGACACCCCTAGTAAATGTGGGACTAAAAAAAACACTTTAAAATTCTCAATAAGCATCATTGTCTTCATGATGCGCAGTGTGAATGCTTTCCATATTGCACACCACCCACTCACTCTGCAGACCTCTCCAGTCACCTTGAGCACTCTGATTAGCCACACAAACAGTATTGAGCACATTAAGCGCTTTCCTCTGTGACCCCGTGACCAGTGATAGTAGATTTCCTTTCAGCTTAATTTGTTGGATGTCAGAACTGCAGTCCAAACCGACAATAACCCTCTATAATCCGAACACACACATAGCATCTATACGGATGCTGTGGTGTTGGCCTTTTGAAAAATAAATAAATAAATAAACATACATACATTGTGCTCATCATTGTGCTCATTATAATGCATTGTCTTACCTTCGACTTCTTTCTGGATACCTGCGGGAGGACATAGAGAGACAGAGACAGATTAAACACAGGTTGTTACATATTCATCAGATATGAATGTTTTCCATATTATTCCCACTGTCTGTGTGCTTCACAATATATGTATAACAGAGCAAAGGTAATTATTTATATGTGGTATTGTTATAATAATTTTGTTTGTTTGTATTGTTTATAGTTACTGGGTGCTCATAGTTCTCTACAGGTCATGTTAAATCATGTCATGTCCTTTATGCTAGTCCAAGCATGGAGTAGACATAACTAGACGAAGACATGGTTTGCCACGGGACTTGTGCACCTGGAGCTGGGGCCTTGGGGAGGGTGTATGATAGATACACCTCCCTCTAACAGCCCCCACTGCAGTGATATAAAATCTTATGTTTTGTTTACTTCCTTAAGCAAACCTCACTATGTAGCCTTGATACGTGCGTGTCTGCTTAGCTTCTTCTTGCAAGAATTAAACCTGGCCATTTGCTTTTTAAATATACTGTCTACGTGTCTCTCTGGATAACATAAGGATGTAGAATTCTTATATCTTTACGTTTAGCAAATGCTGTGCTGACTGTGGGCTGTCCCTGTGGTTGGGGGATGCTTTTCAAATTGGAACAAGGCAAAAAAAGACATTTTAATCTTAGGTATGTGAGATGAAAAATGTTTTATTTAGAGCAAGATTGTCTCCAGTGAGTTGATTGGTGGTTAATACAATCTACTGCCAATGCAATGCAATACTGTGTTACAATTTATATGTTGCAGGTTGTGAGTGCAACGTTTGAAGAATCACTTCAAACAGTGGACAGGAAGCTTTGTCTTTGGAGGCTGTAAATCTCTTACTGACTCTGTGACTGTAAAGCATCCAACATCTAAAATAAAACCTCCAAATACTACTCGTCTTCTTTGAATACCAACATTCATTATTGCATTTATGTGCCACTATTACCACTAATGCTGCTAAGCTGAGTTTTGTGATAAACATATTGGAAAAGGAGAAGTTATCCTTGAAGTAGCATGTGAAGGAGATGTCCTTCCTGTCACTCAAGGCTCTGCTCCTTTAAGTACTGCCACACGATGCTTTGACCTGGATCTGTATAAATGGGCTTTATTGATTTTTATCTGAAGCGCAGTGCAGTGGTTGTTAGTATACTAAGAAACACAGTGGCAAATTTATTTTTACATTCCATCAGAAGAGAAACTATTGTTACATCAAAACATAACGACCAGCACAGCTCTAAAAACAGGAAAAATGGATCAGAGTTATCCTAAGAAAAACTTTTTTTTTTCATAACCACTCACAATCAATCTTAAAGTCAGTAAAACCTAAACCTAAAAAAAAACAATTTGAAACATGGACATACACATTCCCAAATTTTTATAGTAGCATTATTTTGCTGAAAAGCAGAAGCATTATATTTGTGTACTATTGATTAAAGGCTCTGAGACCAAGCCATAAAGACACTGTGCACCTCCAAAAGCCAATAATTTACAGCTTAACAACAATTACAGATGACAAGAAATTAATTGTAAATTTAAAAGTCTTTTTAAAAAGGAAGTCCTCACTGATTCAGTAAATTCCTAAAAGATGTACACACACAAAAACTATTTTTACAGATGTTGGAGTATATGTCTTCAAATATAAAGTTACAGTTACAAAACTTGAACCCTAGTCTGATGAGCTGAGCTTCCTGAAGCGAGTGCTTTACTGAGACTAAGTGACAGTGGACAATACTTTGGCCCGTTAAGCCTCAACTGCAAACTACAAACTCTTGAACAATTAAACAACCTCATTCATAATCCCAAAGCTTCTTCCTACAGATACACATCACACAGATACAGTAAACATCCGCTCTGAAATTGTTAAATGCTGTTCAATAGTAATTGTGAATCTTTTAGCCGTATGTACCTTTATCTGAATGCTGTAAATTCACAAAGACAAAGCTATTATATACTTTTAAAACATCAGCTGATCTATGGGATTACAGAGAGCTCTCCCAATTCATGAACTCCCTTATATTGTCTGTGTGTTTTAAAAATGAGCAGTAGCAATATTTTTAATTAATGACAAAACTTGGAGATATTGTCTTACCTTCGTGGCAGTACCTCCCCCTGTAGCTGGTGTTGATGCAGTCACACAGCACTTCCCCCTGGCTGACGGAGCACTGGCCTTTGTTGTTGCAAGGTGAGTGTTCAGCGCAGATGTACTCCAGATCGCTGTGGACACTCTGCCCGTCTAACAGCAACGGTAGCGCCTCCCCCAGCTTCAGATTGATTATGAACCCCTGGAACGGTGGCTCGTACTTCACCGTGCTGGACGTCAGAGCAGAGAGACGCACGTCCGGCGAGATGCCCCCAATGTAGAGATCACTGATCACCACCATTTCTTTCCTCTTTGACTTGACCTCAGCAGACTTCAGTTCATTGTCCACTTGTAGGCGGGTCTCTTTGTGGTCACGGGTCCAGGAGGACACGGTGCCAGCGCTGGTCATTGATGCGCGTTTCCGTGTGGATGGCCGCTGGCTCAGCACAATGGATGGTAAAACGCAACTGGAGTCTACCGTCTGCAATAAGGAGCTCCAAGAAGTCACAATTACCACCGTCGTCCAGGTACAGCACCAGCGCTTTACTGACATTAGTATTCAGGATGAAACTCAACTCGCCTGTTGTCTTGGCGTCCCATTGGCCATAGCGAGTCCACTGTCCTGGACCGCCCTCATACTTCAACGCTAATCCAGATAGCACTAACCCAGCTAGCAACAGTAACCTGAAAGCTTTACCCATGGTTCTTGCTGTCATTCAATTCAGACAGTGATAAATATTGTCCAGACGACTGTCTAGACGTTTAATAAACTCACAATATTCAGTAATGAGTCTGTATATCCAACATCTATAAAGTTTCTTCAGCTTTGTCTCACTATCTGGACCCTCCTTGCCAGCGTTGAGTTGGATATTCATATATTCAAAATATTGTACTTTTGTCGTCTGCGAAAGAGAACAAACAACACAAGTGATCTGTGATACAGTGCACTTCCTCGTCTACTGTGTCCAATGTCTTGGCCTCCATCCAGCGCTGCTCTTGTTAGTTCTCCATGGGTTATCTAGGCACGCAGCCTAGGTACTGCCTCCATTCTTCTCAGCCTCCCAACATCCTGAAACATAAAAAAGAGAAGGCTGTAATGAATAGCTGGAAAGACTAGCAACAATCTATTGTACAAAAGATGATAAATAATGAACAGCGAAAGCATGGCAAATGAATTACAAAATGGTATGAATAATTAAAAGAAAAAAATATAGAGATAATATAGATGTTCAGTTCCCTTTTATGTAATTACTGCAAATAACAGGAGCCAGGTTTGTGTTTTCATTGTGGTTAGAATCCTTTATCATCCTACTGAAAACCAAAAGGATCTCCATCATGGCACCATGTCTCATGTCTTCCCTCTTTTGTGTTGCTTCCTCTCAAGAAGAGAAGGTGCAATCCCCGTCCTGGCTGCGTTCACTGATGTTGAGCCCCCTAAGCCCTGTGCTCTCCCCTGGGCTCACACTGAGATGCTCCAGCACAACAACACATGCAGGCCAGAGGCGACCAGTGATGAAAAGGAAAAAGCCTGTGCCTGAGACAAGCAAACAACAAGTATCGGGTTGTGAATAAAAGGGTGTGCTTCCCAGTCCTGCACAACACAAGTGAGTTTTACACTGTTTATGGCTGATAGGTGAACCTGTTTCAACTCTTTACAACTGCTTCACTCACCGAGTCACTGAATATTATGAAAGATTTTCAAAGAAAAACAATAAGTGATTTTTTTAGGATACTAAAGTTCAGTTATGGGTTGGGTATTGATTAGATAAGATTGAGTTCCAATTAAGATATTCTTGAATGTTAAAAGATCTGCTCTGCATCAGATTAACACTGTGGCTTAATATATGCTAATTTAATCATTGACAATGGCCGAACAGCGCACGTCTTTTCACTTCTTTACTTTTGCTACATTTAAACAGTTTGTGTTGCTGAGTTAAAACGCGCCACACAGCCGCCGCTCCACATTCCCTTCTCACGGCTCTGACTGACGCACTCACTCACAGCTGGGCAGCTCGGGGGAAATGCGCACTCATGAGGAGCTGTTCGCAGAGTGGACATGGAGAGGTCACAGTGAAGTGGAGGTAGGAGACAAACACAGGAGAAACTCCTGTCTATCAGTAAAGTTTAATTAATAGTGTGTCACAGACTGCTGCTGTAAACCTGCTCTTGCTGTTAGTGGCCAGTGAGCAAAAACGTTAATGTCAAGCCCTGGAGAAAAAAACATTCACTCTCACAGTCATTCACTAGGGATATTTTACAATACAATCATTGTTTTATTAAAAAAAACAACCACTGTTGTCCAAGAGCACATACAGTTTATACCTCAGTGCCAAATAACAATGCTGCTGTCCAGAATCTATAAAACATAAAAGAGCAAACCAGGCAAGTGACCAAACCATTAACAATTATTACAATAGTTGGTGAAGCTTAAGTGCTAAAAATAAAATGGTTATTGCTTTCATGCAATCATCACTCTGGATTTCAAAACAACACAAGTGAGAAATGTCTGTGCTTTAACTCTCCAAAGTGCTTAAAAGTCACTGTATCTTTTAAAGGGAATAAAAAAATACTGAAAATAATGTGCCGTCTTAAAGCTCCATGAACTACAAAAATAACCAAATACCTTTAGTTTTAGTTAAACCTGTGCCAGTTCACAGACTTCCTTAGTATATTTTATAAATATTTGGCCCAATTTCTTGTGTGGCACAGAATGAATGAAATATAATATGTGCTTTGGTCTGAAGGGAATTACAGACTCTTTGGGTTCCCTGCTGATGAGGGGTTGCCTCAGTCGGGTTATTCGGCAAAGTTTGATGTCACAAGAAAGAGTGCATCACAGCAGATAAATCAAAGTTTCTTCTCAAAGTAAGCAAGAGCTGTCGGCTCTGGGAAACTGTCTGATGGAAAAGTTTGTCATGGGAATAGCTGTATTCTGTAAGGTCATATCCACTGACACCAGATGAGTTGCAATTTGTCAAGAGATAGTCGTGCTGACGGTGAATATGCAGCACACAGGCAACTATCATAGCCTCTGCCATAATATACATAATATGATCCACAGCATACATTGACTGTATTTATAGAACAGTTCATTAAGAAGGAAAAACACCTCCAGCCAGACTTACATTTAGCTAACACAACAAATAGGTGATAAAGCCAGCTCTGATTCTCACTATTTATGCTTAAGCTACTGCGTATTCAAATGTTTATTGTCCAACATAAAGTTCATCATTGTTATCATCACACAGTGCAAGCAGCAGCTGTACCTCTGCCAACCAAGCAGCAGTTTACAGCCTCATCTGTCCACAATCATAAATAACAGCCGGTTAAGATCTAATGAATGAAACCCTGGTGTTAGGATGCAAACATAGGTCTCCTGTGGTAAAGTCCTGGGGTTTATTGTTCCATCCACCACCAACCTGCCTGCCCATTAGGCTAATAAATCAGACACAGAGCCCTATGTTGAACCAGTGCACCAATACGCTCCATCTGTATGAGATGAGATGTGCTGGGGGACCAGAAGTCGGCAGGCTTTATTCTACCACAGCCCCAGGGAAAAAAGAGCTGGACAATAATGGCAAAATTATGATTCACATTGCAAAAAGGACGGGTTTTAACCTTTATTTATCATGATTAAGTAATAATGTAGGTCGGATAATATATCGTATATTAGCTGATTCCTTTTGTGATACATTATCATGATACACATACAGATGTTTTGTTTTTAAAGCCATTTTTCATTGGAGGGGATGTTGTTGCTATAGACATAAGTTATGTACAAAAGAGGGACTAAGCAAAAACTAAAAGCATGTGATTGAAGCATTGGAAAATTACATTTTACATATTTAATTTGTGATTACCAAATTGTAATCAATTAATTTCCGCTGTCGAAGTAAATTTCTTGGGAGAGATCTACAAATATTGCCTTGGTGTTAAGAAATAACATTGAGAGATATAAACATTCACCTGAGAGTCGTTAGAGCCACAGCTGTTACTGCACACAGGCCCATAATCTAATAAAACATCTGCCCCAAGTTGTTAAATAAAATGTTGATTATTTTGTTCTCGGGGGAGGGTGGGGCTAAGCTTAACTAAATTAAATATGATAATACTTGTAAACATTACAGAGCCACAGAGTATTCAGTACGAACTGGGAAAGATTAGAAAGATGGATGAATATGTGGGATGCCACCTTTAAAGAGACGTAACAATTGAAGCCAGAAATTAAAAGTGCCGCAAGCGTAGGAAGTTTACATTTGCTCGCAGCATCTATTCTTTAAAGAAAACATTGAGTGTTGAGGCAAAACACATTTCTTTTTTTATAATGGGATTCAAATGAACCTTTAAGGAACACAGAATAAACACTGAATAGCAAAGCATTAAATTGGGCCCTTTAGCACTGGTACTTGCTTCAAGGCGCGCAGTTTTTTTAAACAGCTGTGAATGAAGCGTTTTTTTTTTCCTCGCTGTGGTGCTGAGGGCCTCTACAGTCCTATTATTTTTATGCCATATGTTGACGTCGCCTTATTTTTTTGTTGCATCATCGTCATGGACAATAAATGGAGTGTTCGGGCAACTTTCTGAATGAGGAATGCAAACGTCTTCCATTATTCTCAGAAACTGCTTTAAACTAAACAAGTCTGTCTGTGTTTTGTCTCGTGTCTCGTGAAGCATCATTCTCCTTGAGCCTAAGTCAGTTAAAGGTTTCTGGTAGTGACACTTGTTTAGTTTACCGACTATTTTTTTTAAGTAGGACCTTCTATTACATCTTGTTAATGGTGTGGTAATAGTTAAGATGGTATTAAAGTGGTAAATATAATAAATAATTAAGTATTATGAGTTTACAGTAGTAAAATAATTTGAGTTAAAAAAGCAGTAGTTATAAAACGGTTTTCTGTAGCCATACCTCATGGCACAGATCAGCCATGTTTCCTGAAATCGTATGTGTCAATGGTGGCTTTTTTATTGGCATACATTAGCAGCTCACTTAGAGCACTTACCATTTCCAAAAAAGGACACAGGCAGTGTATTTTGTGTACTGGCTTTAGGTAAAGATGTTTCCAGTTAAAAAGTTATTATAATAGGATTTAATTACTATGCTATACTATAGTACCTTGAAGTTATTTAAGAATTAAAATCAGTTATTGCATGCTACAGGCAGCAATAGACTAACTGAGATAGAGACGATGGTCCAGTTTTGTGCTGTTTAGTGGTAAGCCTGTGAGCTGTTTAATAGAGAGAACAACAACCACTGCATTTGAAACTATATCGTTTCATATTCTGTCAAAGGTGCCCCAGGAAGCAAGGTTAAAAAGGAAGGTGACTAATATAAAAAACTGAAATAATAATCCAAAATAAACATAACAGAATGCTGACACTAAAGAAGTGCCATGGTAACAGAGCAGTGGGTTTTATTCCTTGTAATTGCACCTGAGGATAGCACATGATTATGTCTCTCGAGCTAAGAATCCCATTGACTTTATACACAGACACTAATTACAATCAAACAAGTCACAGGTGTAAGACGTTGCACATAACTGTGAGAATCCACTTGTGTTTATGAATCAGGCCAAACATTCAGGAGGTATCTGCATTTTGATGAGGAAATGTTTCACTAATTCTGCTGGGGTAATGAATATTCACAAGGTGAACTATTGGTAATGGCCCTGGAAAATATAGGATATCCAACATTCGTCCTTCAATAGTTTCTCTACGATGAAGTGAAAGCAGTATGTGTTGAGGCCAAGTGCTACTCAGGTCAGAAGCTAGAGTAAAAAGGGAAAATGCTGCTCTCGTGGGGCAGGCCAAAGGGGACGGGAGAGGGCTGGGGCTTTAACAGTAACTGATGGCTTGTGTGCCCGTGGTGCAAAGCCTTCCCCTCAGACGAGGACACTCAACACTGCAGGGAATGCACAGATGCGGCTTTGCTTGAATTCATAGCTGACAGTAAACAACAAGAGTCATTGTTCTCAACACAATTTCAATAAAATGGTGGATGATCTCAAAGCATTTCTCAATTGAATCAACTGAAACAGTTAAATGGCTTAATACACAGGATTTTGTTTTGCGCTTCACTGAAGTGTAAGCATCTTCCCTTTCACGTACAGTTTACCCGAGCACATCAGATTTCTGCATTTTTACCCAATAGCCCACAGGGTTATTGTTCTCCAGCTGTTTAACTCAAATCTTTTCAGCCATCAATTTTCCTATTAGAGGACCAGTGGAGGTTGGCCACCCTCCATTCTCTAAATGGAGCCTGTGAGACGATGAAAGCAATTCCAAAAGCCTGTAGGAGCAAATATAAGGCAAACTGCACTCAATATGCACGGCCAATCTAGCAGAAGCATGGGGCTGTCATGGGCTTCTGCACTGAGCAAAACTTGTGCTGCAGGTAATGACTTTTCATCACAACTCAGCCGCATATTCCGAGAGATGCTCAGGTCAAACCCTGCAGTCTGCCTGGGGCCCGGGCCAAGTACAGTATGTTTTTATGTGTATTCATGGGATTCCCACAGACTACTGCTGCGATAGGACAGGCTTATGGCCCACCATACAAATGTAGAGTTAACTGTAACTACAGTATATCGTTATTTAACTTTGGTTAGACTCACAAACTGTTTTAGCTAAGTATCATAGACATCTGGTAATCCCACCATGAATCTGTGAGAACCTCAAACTTGTCAGACAGAGTTTATAAAGGCAAAGGTGAAAAATATATATATATTATATATATATATTTAAAAAAGAATACAATAGCTGTAGTCTATGCAACTGGCAATGCTAGCAGTGGTCTTCATAAAGTATGACATAGAACACTTATTTGGCTAATGGACCTAACAATCTAGACCTTAATAATAGCTTTAAAAATATTAACACACAAAGAATGCAAACCATGCATTATGGAGTTAACAATTCCAGCTTCTTGGTGCATTTAAATGCACCTAGCTATGACTATATACCACTATATGGGGTGCAGTGAGGAACAGTGATTGATGCCTGGCCGGCTGGTGACAACCTGTCTGTGCAGAGTTTGCATAGCCTGTCCTGAGCTACAGTGGGTAGCTATGTTAATGTGAAATCTTTCTCATGCCCAATGCACATTTCAGTAATTTGCAAACAAATGTCATTGTATAATCAGTCCAAGTCTTATTGATGCATGGTTTACACTGGTTACGGCGGTCTGCTCAGTGCTTAGCAATTCCACACTTGAGATTTAAATTAAGATAACAATATTCTGAAAACATTACTTCTGTTCATAAAAAAACAAAAAAACATTGCAGACAATTGAGACAGTCTGTTCAGTCAATGAGGAGCATTTCATCTCTCTTTCATTCTCAAACTGAGAAGATTTGGAGAGAGTTATAATTAATCAGAGAAGGAGAAAATAAGTGAAATATTACACATGTTTAATTAACCAGTGTTGGATTTCAATCTAAACTGTGATAGAGAACAAAGACGGGCTCGACCCACAACCACCAACATTTTCACTTTGAGAGAAACTTCGACTTTGAACGGCTGCTGCCTCAGAATTTCATCCACAAAGTCAAACATCTGATTTCACGTCACATCACTACAATGTAATACTGATGCTGTTCATTACAATGAATTAAACATTTTTCACACTTGAGTAATTTAACACACTTTATGTAGGATGTCTTTTGTTATACAAATGTTAACGCTCATTGTCTGAACTTTGAAATACGCATTTATGTTCGATATTATAATAAGTCAAATATTTATGTTGCACCTGAAAATACAGCACAGTAACACAGATCCATACAGTTAGATTCACAGTCTCTGTTTGAAACACAGCTTGAACCAGCTCTAGTGTTTAATGTAACATAGAGCAAGAGTGTTATGACACATATTTGCTCATCATAAATTATACATTTTGTCCTAATTTCGAAACACTGACCCAACAATAGCTTCCATATTTCCTGTGTTTTATTGGCTTGTGTGCAGTCAGCAGATCCTGGACATATTTTGCTGGTAGTTCTTCTCTTGAGGGAGCGTCTAGCTCAGCACACTGGGAAGTACCCAAGCATAGCAGACAAAGAGAATGACTAGGAGATTTTCAATGCTCCACCACACCTTTAGTCTGGAACATGTCAGCATTTTACCTCACAAAGAAAAATGGTCAACTTTATTAGATGTGTGCATAGCACTCGCACAGCAGAAATTGTTATTAAGCATTTAGAAAACATTAATAATCTATAAAGATGATGAAAAAGTTATTTATAAAATTTTCCACTCATCTAATGTGACCATCCAGTGGCGCAAAAAGGGGGTATGCGGCATATGCGGCGCATAGGGGCGCAGCACCTTGGGGGGCGCCAAAGTGATGGTATTTAAAAAAATAAAAAAATAAATAAAAAATTGATGCTGCATACCCCTCTAGCACTGGATAGTTGCGCCCCTGTGACCATCCAATGTATATCTGCCTATTTTTGCTTTTAGTGGAGTATAAGTGCATATTTTGGGTAGATACAAAGGTGGTCATCTGAAAAGAAGATAAATATGTGCTGCAGTGGAAGTAGAATGTATAAATAGGACACTCATGCAAATATGAGCGGGCGAAACACAGCAGGGGGTTGTCACTCATAGACTGAAAGTGCCTGGGGAACGCTAGTGCAGTTACAAGGACAGCACCCGCCCTCCACCCTGCAGCACCCGGGACACAGATACAGAAGGCTGCTCAGCTGTGTGGGAGCGCTCTCACAAGCTGCTCCTCAGTCTGGTCGGCCCAAGCCTTGCTCTCGGTTCACTGGCTGCTCTTAATGCTGCCTCAGTGAGTTGTTGGTGTCAGGTTGTGGCTCTAATGGAGTCTGTCTCCTTAAGTTTAAAAGTGACGTGTTTAGATAAAGATGTGAAAATGTTGTCATTTTAGACACTGTCATCCAGAGGTACCAAGGCCAGAGGGGTGTTCCATAAAATCCTGAATTCTAGCCGGCATTAGTGTAAACATAGGAGTTGGGGCTTAACTTGTTCGATAAAGACTAGTCTAGGCTCACACAGACTAACACCAGCCTCACTTGATGAGCGGCGATTATATTGTGCGTCGGCAGAACATTGAGCCTCAAAGAAAAACGAGGAAACGCCCACCTCTGCAAACATTCCTTTAACAAACAAGTAGAGTAAGAGTAAAAAAGCTGTAGAGCTGTACAAAGCTGTAGAGGAGCGCCGAAACTAACACGTAAATACGCTGCATTTCACCACAGTGATGTAACTTTAGACGAGTGAAAGAGCAAACTATGAAAAAATGATCTTTGCTGCATTAAACACACTTTACCATCACAAAGCTGCACACAAGAAAAAACACAGATTGATTTGTTTAAATAAAGAAATGCTCCACAAAAAGTGACTTTGTCTTTCAATAAAATATCTCCATGTGATGTTTACGATTAGGATAGCATATCATTCCTTTGGAAAAGGAAAAAAAAAAAACTAATGTAGATTACAATATTTGGGCTAACCCTGAACATAAACCTGCATAAGTTTCATTAGTGACTCAGCGTGACTCAGGATGAGCCTGTTTTATGGAACAGAAATGACAACAAAATGAGCCATCCAAATAAACTTATAGGGTTAATTAGTTTTATAGAACAGCCATCAGAACATGGTAAATGGGAAGTGTTGTGAAGGTCACTAATGGTCAAGCGGTCATTTGGAAGTTGCCACGTCTATGAAGGCTTCATCCATGCTATTTTCTATTTTTATGAGACTCTAAAACAGTACTTGCTTCTACACATTAATGACTTCAGCGGCTGACAGATCACTGTACGTGGATGCCAGGCCGGCTGGTTAAAGCCTGGTCTTACCCTAAAACAGCTCAGTCCATAAAATTGAGCCCTGAGTGTGTGACTCCTCCAGTGAGCGCTATCCCTCAAGACAGTCTCACCTAATTATGGTGGATTTTGGTAGAGGACTTACCTTAGGCTTATGTACGGCTAATGGCGGTCAAATCTCCCTGTTATTCTGATGTCGAGTGGACGATTCAGACAACCTGCCTGCTAGTAAGTCTGATTCTTTAAATCAGACCTCTGTGCCGATGGGAGAACGACCTGGAGATTGAATATGTCTTTATCCTAGTTTTGAACTAGAATAAAGACAAGCATCATTCATTTACAGAATGACGTTTGATCTTTATTTATTTAGCAACAGGGATAAGGGTGAGGGAAAAGTCCACTGTTCCCGTGTTTAACCCTTTGGGATGAACCCGGGGGGAACAAAAGGGATAGTACAGTAAAAGTGGGGTTTATGCTGTTCTGACTTCGATACAGAATTGCCCTTGAATCAGAGAGATCAGCAAGACCCGTTTGCTTGAGCTTCAAGCCTCCTTTTTTATGTTCATGAGCTTTTATATGTTCTGGACAGGATAAAGTCATAACTGTGTACACACCACTCTGTGTACCCGTCCTCTGTGAACTCTGTGTGTCCCCGTCTTCTGTGAACTCTGTGTGTCCCCGTCCTCTGTGAACTCAGTGTGTCCCCGTCTTCTGTGAACTCAGTGTTTCCCTGTCCTCTGTGAACTCTGTGTCCCTGTCCCTGCAATCAGTAATTGCACCCTGTACCCATTAGGTATACCCTGTACCCAGTATGGTATATTTCATGTATGGTATATTCCACAGTGCTTCTATGAAGTGATGCATTTGTTTTTGTTATTAAACTGTATGCCTATTCAGCCTCCTGTTCGAAGTCTCCCTTTCAAGGCTGAATGTCATACATCATGTGGCCTTTTACCTGAATGTCCATTACAAATGTGTTCTCTTCTTAATTAGTTCAACCAGCTTTCTTTTTATGAAACCAGAGTACAGAGGAAGATCTCATTAGGCTGGGAGCTCCTGAACACGTGTCACGGTGTAACTATTTACTGCAGGTGAGGTGTCCATGCTTTTCTCTTTCAAAATGTGACGTAACTTTGAACCTAAAAAACAGCAGCTAACAGAAGCAGATAACAGAAATCCCTTTTGCTATTTTTGCATGTTGACGCCTGCATGCTAATTACATGCTGTTGCTGAGAAAACACTGCTGCGTGGGTGGACAAACATGAAATCCTAGAATTCATATTTGCAAGCTCATAGACATGAAAATAATTAATGTGTTGTGTGATGTCAATTCGAGCTGAACAGGAAGCTCTAAATAACTAGTTTCAATATTAGAATTTGAGAAAAGAGGATGTGAGCACACGTAGTACTGTTATCCTCAAACCACTCAGTGACACTGTGCTCCTGCCTCGAGGACACAGAGGAGAAAATCCAACAAAAGCAAAGAGAGCCATTTAGGGCAGCATATTTGTTTGTCTATCATCAAAAACTAGATTCTGTACAGATGAAAAACACCCAGTTACCAGAAAGGCACCCAGTCTATATCATTTTAGATGTTATGTTTTGCTCATACATTAAAGGAATCAATCATAACATTAGGCTGTGTCCCTCAATGCACTCCGGATAAAAGAAAGGAAAACTACTGTAGCCCAACCCGTACTGTGCATAAACAGTCCTACTTATCATTTCTATGTGTTTATGTGAAAACCACCACTGACTAGGCCGATCTGATAGGCAATAAATAATGTTTTTTTATTAAGGCACAAATAAAGAAAGGCTAAGTAGTTTTTGTGTCCATCACAATGACCTTGTAGCTTAAAATCAGACAATCACAGATGAGGGCGGGTGGAATATAAAGCCTTACAGACTGAAGACAAATATGTACTGAACTAAAAATCCAAACTGCATTTCGCTCTCTGGGCTGTGTTAATTAAAGTTAGACTCATTTGTAATGCTTGGCTGGATTACAGTGTTTACCCCTGTTTATTGTGTTCCCCTAAAGTGAATATGACAAGTGAACCTAATAAAAAGGTTATTTGATTAAATGGAAAAGCATAGTTGAACACATCTGACATTACAGTGTACAAATCCAAAGAGCTGTTTTTAAAAGGACCTCCTTGCTCTTTGGATATATCTTCTAAGAGATCCAATGAATACAATTTCCACATTGCTGCAGACCATGCCCGATTATGTGGACCAAATAAAACATTACAGTTACTGTTAATAAAAATAAAAAAACTCAAAATCTTTAAGCCCCTTGGGAGTTTTACAGCTTAGAGCTTGGTCAAATTTAATTGTGTAAATAAATCACTGCATTTGAATTTGATTATATAGAGAGCAACAGCTTAATAATAATGTTTATAATAGTTAACTGTTTATGATTGAAGTCAAATAATTGTTTGACGACTCTTTTCCATTTCTGACATCCCCGGACTCCCATAGAGGCATGAGCATTAAAATGTCTTCATCATTATTTGGCCACTCGGATGAAGCACAACATAAATCCTAAACATTTTAGAAAGGTGGCACTGAAGAGGATGCTCATGACAGTCCTAGTGCAGTTAAACATGGAGAAGGGACGACAGGAGAATGTGTTGTGGCATTTTAAAGGGCGCTAGATAACACTGAATGTGACATATTCTGTTTCAAATATAGTCGCACATATTCTGGGGTTTTGCAGTTTCAATAAATTAATGTACAAAAAGCCCTATATATAGCGTCAGATATGCACCTACTCTGAAATGTCCTGAATCCTGAAAACTAATGCAAGCAGGTAAAATCTTGTTTAAATGAGCTTTGTCTTTGTCTATTTAAAGTTTAAATACACTGCATTTTATTTCCTTAACACCAAGTCTACCACCACCACCACATGATATTGTACTGTACGTCAAAAAGGAAACATTCAGAAAACAAATCCACATTGTTCTATAAGCTGTCCAAAAAAAGCTACCCACTGTGACATAGAAATCCAACATAAAAAGTCTTTAACCTGCCTCCATCTTAGACTTAATTCAGTGTAAAGCACAAAAAAAAAAAATCTGCATGATGCATTCACATAAGTGTTTTAGCTTGAGTAAAAAATTCATGCTTACCCTAAGGCACTATCCATTTTCTTCATAATGCACTGGCTACAGAGCGAGAGCACACACACAGGAGCAAAAACAGAAGAGGTGGACTTAAGGTGACATTTAGCGGTCATAATTAAGCTGTATTGCAGTTACTACAGGCTAATTAACAGCTCCACATTGCACAAATAATGTGACAAAATTGTCTGTGAACTCACACAGAAAGCATTACAGGTTAACTCAATGACCAGTCCTTGAGAGGAGCATATGGTGAGACTATTCTGATGGTGATGGTCGCGGGCTGCAGGGCAACAGAGCTAGCGTTTATACAGTGTATTTCATGACAGCTTTTAATTAGGTGCCATCCAATTATAAAGATATGTTTTGTTTTTTCCTATAGCGGTCTACGCTTCAGGTGACACACTCCTATGTCACCTTGCCTTTTGTTACATTTGCTGCGATTCACTGAGCAAATGCTACTCTGCTGTGTGTAACAAAGAAGTATTACATTATACACACGTCAGGCTAATATACAGGCATTATGTGATGCTTGCCCTGGGCTTCTGTGTACAAGTGTGAACCACATTTTCATAGTGCACCATCTTTGAATGCGTGACACTCTTCTGCACAAATCTTACATTTCACTTTTGCCCCACTATAGATTCTTTTTTCGGAGGCATTTTCATTGGAATCACTCAATCTTTCATGATGGAAATGCACTCATCTATAGAGGCTGGTGTGAGACTTGAAAGTTCAATTATGATGGCATTTATTTATTTTTATACCAAGAATGGGTGCTCTTTGGCAGGGTAGCTGTGTGAGGTGTGAAGAAACAAGTGGTTAAAAGTTTTTTTTTTTTTTTAATATAAGCCAGTCTCTGCCATCATATACAAGAGTACAGAGTTTGTTTATGGAAAACTAGTGTTAATACTACTGCAAATATTTAAAACGTAAATTACCTTTTAAGAAGTGTACTAAATGTAATGTAATGTATGTTATTTACACAATGTCTTTAGATACAAAGCACACTTGGGTCAGTTCATTATAGGCAAGACAGACAGTACTCATTTACATTTTACAGGTTTATGATTGCATGCAAGTTTTATAGCAATATTGAATCCTGTACAATGATGACTGTCCTGTCAGTTTTCATGTTTGAGATCGTCATGGTGCCAGGTTAAATTACTCAAAATGATCAAAATGATTTTATAATGTAAAATATTGCTTTATTCCCATGCTAAGCTGTCAAAAGTGCCCTAATGTAAACATTTCTTCCCATTACATATTACAGTATTTCTGTTTTTTCTGTATTTTTTTCACAGCTGTTAGAGTACTTTTAAGTTGAGCTGGAGCTTATGTGATATAATCACAGCACTCGTCAACATCTGCATGAGCAGCACCATCCAGACCCTCACAGAAGTCATTATCCTCCTCCCCGTCATCATCCACTTGATCTTCTTCTTGACCGCTAGCACACATCTCTACATTATGTTGTACTGATTTATCCAGCATTTTATATTGCATCATTTACACTGAGACACACACAACGTCTACAAACAGAGGTATGGAAAACAGATGTTCCTGTACTGTCTTCACAAATAGTTGTTTTCTCCAACATGAAAGCTGCCTTGTGAAAATATGATTGCAAATGTAAACAGTGAAAGGTCAGACATGTTTGCACTGCAGCCACTTATACAGTACGCACAGTGAGTTTTTACTGTGATGGTTATAGTCATGCTGTTGGTTGTGTTTGTGTCATTTTCACACTCAAACTACCAATTTGCTTTGCTACTAGTGCTCTCAGTTACAATGGGTTGAGATGGTGCTACACTCAGTTCCAACAGCCAGTATAAGTGTTTGTGCTCACAGTAACAGTATGTGGGCCATAGAGTGGTGTAAAGGGAGGTTTTCTTTTCTCTGTAGTACAGGGCACAAGAACAGCTGACATTTTCACAAACCAGCAAGCCAGGTAATTAGGTAGCAAATAACATAACCTCAGCTACAAGCATAAACACAAGGCCTCATTAAGAAAATGTAAATCAACTATAGGCATGCACATCTGCCAACTGCAAAGCTACAACATATTTTAAATGTTCTATTTAAATGCTGGTCCTATAACAAAACGAGGATTTAGGCATTATCCAAGTCACACTTCTCCCTGATGCATAATGAACCAGCTTTAATCACCTTCCTCCAGCCCAGTCCCGGATCACAACCCGACCCTATCACACGGAGGTGGAGGTCGGGTTGTGGCCATCAGACCTCAGCTGAGGCGCTGAAGTTCCCAGACATCATTAGGCAGAGCTTAGCCCCCGTATATCTACTGTCAACACTCTACGCTTAGTCTCATAGTCTGCTGTGGATACAAATGCAGCACATGTCAGAGGCTGACAACAGCAGCCATTTGTTTAAAATGTTTTTTTTTTTAAAGACTGACACTCTTGGGTTGCCACCCCCTCTACTCTGCCTCGGCGCATAATAACATGAGTGATGTGTGAGAGGATGGGCAGACAATGGCTCTGAGTGCCATTCGGTCACATGCTGTCGGTCTCACACAGGTATGATGAAAAAGCAGAGTAGAAAAATCTGTTAATTTCAGAATCAGCTCCAGCTAATGGTAAAATGTACATTCTCAATGCAACACTATTTTGTAGCATTCATCAAATGTGCTCTAAAAGGTTTGCTGACCAACTGCTATGAAAATTTATTGACACAGTAATGAACCTGTAAATCTCAGTAATGGTGATTAAGGGATGGATGATAAATGGAGAGAAGCCCTTGACACTTGACAGTCAAGGAAAAAATATTGATACATTAACGTCCATAATTAATTTACACTGTGTGCACAATTAGGCAAGTTGTATTTTTTAAGGATTAATTTTGTTATTGTACAACAGTGCTCTTGGTCAATCCAAAATGTTAACAAACCCTCAAACATGAATATTTAAGTAGTAAAAGTAAAGTTTTGGCTTTCTTAAGAGAATATCTACATGTACACCCTTATTAGGCAACTATTAGTGTCCGGAATATTATGCAACTAAATGAAAAACAAACTTGTTTATTTTCACCTGTTAAAGTGAGATTATTGAACAAACTCAAAATTTACAAATAAACATTTCTGAAATTTCAAAAAAAAAAACAAAAAAAACTCAGTGACCAAAATAGCCACCCTGCTTGAAGAAAGTGTCTTCTAAAAATTGGCAGTAGGTCTGAGAGTTGATTTTGAGTCCATTTTCAAGCCGAAAAGTTCCAACTAGCTCATCTTTAATAATACTTGCCCATACCAGTACCCCACCTTCACCTTGCTGGCGTCTAAGTCGAAGTGTTACTGATCCAACCATGGGCCCATCCATCTGGTCCATCAAGAGTCACTCTCATCTCATCAGTCCACAAAACCTTTGAAAAATCTGTCTTCAGATATTTCTTGGCCCATTCTTGACATTTCAACTTATGTGACTTATGTGTCTTGTTCAGAGGTGGTTGGGTTTCAGCCTTTCTTACCTTGGCCATGTCTCTGAGAACTGAACACCTCGTACTTCTTCACACTCCAGGCAGGTTGCAGTTGTGGAATATGGCAGCACTGGAGGATAATGGGTTCCTGGTAGCTTCACGTTTGATTCTTCGCAAATCTTTGGCGGTTAATTTGCGTCTTTTCTTCTCAACACGTTTCTTGCGACCCTGTTGACTGTTTGCTACAAAACGTTTGAAGGTTCTGTGATCACGCCCCAATATCTTAGAGTGCTGCATCCCTATGAAAGACTTTTTACAAATTTTGACGTTTCAGTCAGTTAAATTTCTTTTATGGCCCATTTTTCCTGAGGAGAAGAATCTGCCTAATAATTATGCACACCTTAACGTAGGGTGTTGATCTCCTTAGGCTACACCCTCCCTTTTTACACAAATACACATCACCTGACATGCATTAAATTTAATAAAGATTCAAGTTTATACAGCTTGGAGTGCACACAGTGTATATATGAACTTTAATGCAATGCTTAAGATTTTAAGTGATTTTAACAAACAAATATGCATTAATTACTATTAAGAAACACTGTATTTTCTACAGAAATTAAAGAATTCTGACATTCTTCATGAGCTAGAACAATAAAAAATAATTTACTTTTATGATGAGAACCATGATTGATGGTCTTTAAAACTTGATAAACGTGTAACTTTTTCAGACTGCCTATCTAACATTTGAAATATGCATATAGTGTGAAACAAAACCATCAGGAAAGTGAGCCGTGTGATTTTGATGCCACATGACAGTTCCCCCTCTCAACTCTAAAAAAGAGTGGAACTGCAGCTGAGCTTCTGTCCGCCGGTGAAACACTATCAATGCATGTTCTTTAAATTAGATCCTAATAAAGACACTTCCTCCAAAAATGAGATGAGACGCTGAGTCCCTCCTGTGCTCCAGTGACATTACCAGGAGCCATCACTCAGCACCAAACTGGCTCGCAAGGCCCTCCCATTAATACAGTGTACTGCTAATGATGGAAATGTTTGCCCTTGAAATCTCTGTTAATAAGCAGCTATGCTATGACATCTGTGATTAGATCATCCAGCGCTGTCACATCTCATCCTAAGGACGCAGCCACCAGACAAAGGGAGCAGGCAGGCAGCCTACACTACACACACACACACACACACACACATGCTCCACTTCAGCGGCTATGCAACAGAAAAGCCTGGGTTAATCTGGGGAGCAGTTTCTTGGCCAGGATCTGAGAGCTCCACTAAAACCCAATGAATGCTGACACTGATACGACGGCCAGCTTTCCTCACACAGGTAGGACACACAAGACAAACGGCTTTTTAGACGAAGCCGCCCCAGGCCAAAGATGGGATTGATTTAGCGCTGCAGTATTAGATGAGATTTCTGATGCATACTATAGCAAATTAGCATCAATGTGTTCTCCATGAGAGGCATCTGCATACACTGAATGAACTGAAATAAATGAATGTCCCAGCGTTTACCATCCCCCGCGCTGCAGTCGCCTGGTCATCTGAGTGTGACAGGCCGGGTCCAGAAACAGCCCAGATTGATGTGATGGATGGACAACCAGGCAGCTGCTAAAAATCTCTCTATTTACTGCCAGCGTCACACACCACTCAACGATCAATTGCCTCCATGTAAATCTGCTGCACCATGATGTGCCGACGCAGGAAAAGGAGTGCACATATATGCTCGTGTCCCTGTGACCCCAACTCTCAATACAATAATGCAAATTCCAATGGCTGGTTACAGTTGCAGCTCTTTCCTCACCTATCTTCTGCGGACCTTAACTCGGAAAGATGAATGCTTTTTACCCGTGAGAATACAGAGAATAAAAGAGAAAGACTCATAGAGTGATCTGCAACTAAGACTAAGGGCAAGACCTCGGCAGCCCTGTCAGAAGTGTCTGGCAACACATCTGATGCAAGTTCAATCAAAAGCTTTCAGCCAGCCAAACTGGGTTTTGCCTTTTCTAAAGCATTCAGCTGCTGAGTGCAGCGCAGTGTCAGGCAACGGAGATTGAGCATCCTATAGGCTGACGGTTGAGAGGAAATCTTGACCTTACTCATTTCACTTGGGTTTAACCAGCTGAGATCTAAACTAATGGAGCAAATAACAACACTGTATGTTACATGTTCAAACTACTTTTTCTTTGACTGGTTTTAATCAAATGTCATTTTAATTAAAAACATTGCAAATGGCCCTTAAACAATAGACAGAGGGTGAAAGTAGCTGTAAACATGCTACGTCTTTTCATATATTTCTTTGATAAGTGAATAAAAATGAAAGAATAGAGCAAATCGACACGGCTAGAGAATAAGTCTTTTTTCCAACCCATGCCTGAAGACTTGTTTCAGCCGGAGCTATTCCTTTCAGCTGCTAGCACTGAAACTTGCATTAACTATTCTTTACAAAAAAGTTCTGGGATGTTATTAACTCTTTACAAACCCACAAACAAACAATTATCCGTCAATGTTACCACACCACTTGAGGCATAATAAGGGCAGCTAAGCTGAATACAAAAATAAAAAATAGTATTTGATGATATTTCCGTTAAGCTCACACATATAGGTCACAGTATATTGTGGGGAAGATGAGTTCACACCAGTATATAATATCATAAGCACTAAATATAAAGCAAAATAAACATAATGTAGAATGTTCACTTATTAGATGTTTTGGGAGAAGTCAGAAGTGGAGCAGTCAAGAGTAGTTGTTATTCTGCGTTTGTGCCGAGGAGCAGTTTTGGGCCTCGTTGTGTTGCCATCTTCTGAGCACTGTAACTGCATAATGTATATCCTGACAGGGTGATATTGTGTTTTATATCTCTAAGGGCACTGATTATGCTGCCTGGGCACATTTTTGTTAACCGTGCAGTTTCAGCTCACTTTTCCCATGCTGTCACGCTGTAACGACAACGGATGGGCTGAAATACTTACATTTTCGCTGTAATGCAACACTCCTGAATGAACGGAAGACGCTTGAATGAACAGAAAGACGAGCCGGTGCTTCAAATTGTGCTGTCACATATCACATGTTAAATGAGGAATACTGATTATAAATACCATCTTGAGAGAGTCTGTTCTGCTATTTTGGATTGGAGTAGCTCACAGCTGTATACTGTAAAACTTCATTTACTTTTGTTGTTTGTTTTTTGTTTTGGTAAGACCAGGGCTGTTATATATTGGATTGTGACATTGATAAAATTGCACTATATTCTAATGACCCCATTGTTGTCAGGATATTCATCAACTTGGCAAGAATTATGTAATACATATAAATTAATATGGGGAAAACTGTTTTTGCCCCACTTCCAAGCCCTTAAGACCCGAGTGAAAACAAAAATGGCTGTCAGTTTGAAAAGCGGTTTCAAAGACTGAAAATACTAGTTCCTGCTGTTTCCACTGCTGCTTCCACGGCATATAACACTGTCAATCAAGCAACACAAAATGGAGCAATATTGCAAAAAGAAAACGCCTGAAATGTACTACATCTGCGCTTGATAAATCATGATATCACACAGAGGCTTGTCTTCATTTCCCCTGAGTGATTGAAAATAGAAGGTGAAATTAGCAGTATATCAGAGTGAAACTTTATATTAAGCCCTACTTTAGCTAATAGTGCATACCCCAAAAACAACAGACTACGCATAATAAATGCATTGAGATGATTGCATTATCCCAACCCAAACCTTTCTGTCAAGTGCATATTAAGTGAATCACAGCTGAGCCTTATCAAAAAAACAAATATGTCATCAACGTGTTTGCCAGTTTGACAGGCTCTAATGTACGAGCCACCGCTGCATCCTGGGGAGCTTTCATGCTTCCAGAAAATTACAGGCCACCGTCACTTCTCTTCCACCTACTGTACCACCTGATGGGAAAATAACTGACAATTTCATCTGCTATTATTTCACCAATGCATAACAATATCAAATCAAGCCTTCCCAATCAGCTACCACTGTAAATGCAGTGTCCAACTACACCATAGCGTTTCAACGACTTCAGATTTACCACACTCTCAGCTCTCTTTTCAAACAACTGGCACAATGACCCACTTCGGGAGTTAACCGACAGTGTTCTGCTAGTGTCACCTACCCGACTAATGGGCTCCCAGCGATGAGCAATGCCCTGTACTGTATGCCATTGTGTGCATGTTATTAACTCATTTCATTTCTACAGCAAACTGCCTCAGAGCTAATTCACAAATAATTAAATAACCTACTCCCCCTGAAGGTGCAGTGCAACAAAGATCTCCACAATGACCTTTTTTTGTCTTAACCATCCAGGGACAACATAATCCCTGTTTGGCGGTACATCTGGCATGCTACTGAGTCACGCGTCAGCCCTGATTACAAGCAGCAGTAGACCGCGGGCCCCGTTCCTCTGCCAGAGCCAGCAGTGGAAAAGGCCAGGGCCACCACTTTGAGTCTGCGGATATGACCTTGATGGGGTATGATAGAGAGGAAGCGACACGATTCGCCATGCCACACAATATCTGTAACCTTCCCCTTCCTCTGTATGTATGCACGAAGCTATTGAGCCGTGACACACACACCCTGTCACCGTCAACCCTGGCCTGTTATTTCAGCCTCCACCTTCATGCCAACCCATCAACCGGCTCTTTGAAAACTGTAATTTAAACGTCACAAATGCAAGCATCAGAAACAATACATCATAAAACGGGATATAGAAATAAATTTTAAAAATCACTAGAATATTAGTTAAGGATAGTAAGTCAGTAGCATTTGGGTTTCTATGGGTTAAAATCTCAATCGCAGTGCAGCACTATTCAACTAGTGCTACATAAAAATATGCAATACCATTGTTATTACATAAAGAAATCAAGTAATATTTCTAAGGTATAGAACAAGGCTCACTCGGTTTGTCTATTTACAGTATATTAAGATGCAACATTAAATATATATTGATTGCCTTTCGCACAGTGCTTGATTTTTATTATGCACATGTTGATTCAGCCCTAATTTATGGAACTATGTTGTAATGTATGCTCTTTTGTTAAACATCTTAGCAAAGTCTTGAGGGAGAAACTATACAATCCAAATATTATCATCATATAGAGAGACTGTGTGTACACAGTTGTACGCCTACGACAATTTCCTCATTATTATCATTTTCAGTCATTATTTGTATTATACTTGTGGCACCATTGATATGATTTCCCCTGTTACATGTCTAACGCAATTCAGAGCATTACACCCCACAGGAAGCCACTGTGGAGACAGATGTCTAGTGAGTCAGATCATAGCAACATGAGTGTTGGTATAGATGGCTCTGAAGGCACCAAAAATACTGTGTGTTGAGTACAATCTTGGCAATAGCTCATCTCATGCCAAAATAGATGTGATAGGGACAGAAATAAATGTGTGAACAGCCATGAGATGAAAATACAAATCAAGCATGACCAGGAGAAAATAAAAAAAAGAAAGGCAAAACAAAGCTGTGGCACGCCCTGCTGCTGTTTTGCTCCCTGAAATATCTCCAAAGTCCTGATTGTTCTTGTGTAACTGACTGTTGTCATTGTGGCTCTCATTAAGAAGCCATGTGGGTTGTTACAGAAGGAACACCTTTTAGATGCTTCTGTCATGTCAAACAGCAGGGATGTAAGAGCACACATGAAAAAAAGAAGAGGGGCTCAGAGGAACAACAAGAACTGCGTTGTTGTGGACTAATTCATATAAACAGCAAATCACTGCTCATTATTTTCTCACCTGTTCTGTTGTGTGAGCACAAACATTCACCTCTCACAGCACTGGAGAAACTAAATCGCTTGTGTTACAGTCCGAGTGGCATTTGCAATGCAAATGGTGGAACAGGAGGTACGTGGAGGGCAGCAGTGCATATGGGAGATAAGCAGGGGTGTAGCTCTGGCATTGGCACCGCCCTGGCTTCTAATGAGAAGATATCTGGTAGGGAATACCAGGGGCAGGGGCAATTCAGAGATGGACTAGTTACTTTTTTCTGCACAGAAAAATGTAATTAATAATGCAAATAATTAAACACATTCTGCTGTAATTGGGCTATAGCCATGGAGTTAAAAAGCCAACCTTTTTGTTTAATTTTGGTTTGAATATGGATATAGTCTTGGATTTAGTGAAGTTGAAAACTTTCTTTTGTTATTAGTTTAGTTCTGTGTTTACTCCAGATGTAATCGGTAAAAGTCCTTGTTTTTCTTTTGGTTAAGACCTTGGAGTGCCCTGGCATTAATCAGGAGATAAAATTATTATTATTATTATATTTGAAGGATCGGGTGTCTGTTTCAGTGTAAATAATTGTTATTACTGCCTTAGGTTTCTAAACAAAGGACAGTGATTGAGTAAAACTGCCTCTGTTTTTCCTCTCTGAAGATGCCTCTATGTCTGAACATTACTTCACTTCACATCATGTGTTTATGTATAGCATAGCAACTATGACACATTTAACATTACCTCCACCTCCTTGAGCCGGTGCCATGAGTGAGCAGTGTGGAGGCAGCAGCAGCAGCAGCAGCCTCCTATGGGGGTGTGAGATTTGGTAGCAGGTTTGTCTTGTCAACTCCCAACTTTTTATTTTTAACCTCTCATAAAAGACAAAAATCTAAAAGCCTTTCAGGACAGCTGCTGTTTCTCTATCACTGCTTCCATTTATCTCGTAACTGGCCACTGCTCTGCCACACAACATGAAATGCCTCTCAATAATACATAGACATCCTAAAGCATCTTTCAGACAAGACACGCTGCTGGGTCCACTTTACCTTCACTTGTATAGGGATGAGCAACCCAGTGTGTGGCATGTGCTCAAATCAAACAAAAGGATATAGAACTCGTTTCCATAATGCTGCAAAAGCCACCAGTGTAGCCCCAGCACACGGCATGTCTTCCGGCACGCAATTAGGCGACCTCATCCGCAACCGTGTAGGATTTGGAAAGCGTACCTCTCTTCACCACCTCCACCCACCTCCACCAAACACACAACAAAGAGGCTCACATTTCCCCAGCAGCGTGCAGTGGAACCTCCTCAAGACACCTCCGAGGAAGTGTCAATAATTGGTGCGCATAACGCAAGATCTCCCAATCGAAATCCAAACATTTCCGGACATCTGACATTGAAAAACATACACATCCAGACACAGACGTGGGTTATCTCGTACCTTTGTAATGCAGCGAGCGTTAAAAACCTATTTGCCGCTGTCTATGAGGAGGAGGTGTGCGGTGCCATTTACCTGTGCATCATCCGGCGATCCGACACATGGGTAGCTACAGCGAGGGGGCTATTATTCCATCTGGAAAAGACAAACAGGGCTCCTCCGGTGAAAAATGCGGCAGATGAATGTGCGACCTGTCCTCAGAAGAACACTGCTGTTCCGTGTGGATGTGTCGATGGAGCTAGGCTGCACCTCGCACACACAAAGATGCTTTCTCTCCTGCGTCGCACCGAGAGCAGCGGCAGCAGCAGCAGCAGCAGAAGCGCAGCCGTCATCCCCTCGACACTTGATGCTAATAGTTTGGTAGGTAGCTCATACGGGCTGAGGGCGCGGTCAGCCGCTGTTGACCAATCGTGCTCCCCTCAAACTACCAACCCCGTTGCCATGGAGGATTTACGCGGCACAAAAACGCGAGTAGTAACGATGGGCTGGTTATAATTACTTAAGTTGGCCCGTCTTAGATAGGTGGGGCTTTGTTTATAACCAGTGCATTGATCTGAAGGGCTCAAACGAGTTCAAGGTGTCACGACAGGCCCCGCCCCCTCCTCATCTCGTTGCCCAGGTGTCCTTGAACAAAGACTGCTATAATCTTTGAGCACTTTTTTAAAATATTCTTCGCTACATTTTAAAATAACATAATTATTAACCTAATAACCTAACACAAGTAGAGTGAATCTTGAGTCACCAGCAAATATTTTAGCTCATTGTTCCTTCTTATTGCTTTTTATTAGTATGTAGTATTTGAACAAATCTTTTTATAAGAGCTACGCCTAATTGTTAAGTTTTCTTTAAGGCAAGTACGCAAAATGTCATATTTTTTACTTTACAATACAAAAATATACACCAACAGTGCCAGTATACGGAAGCCGTAAGCGGCCACATAGATCAATAACTTTTTCCCATTATCTTGTTATAAGGAGTTAATTCTATAGTTTTCCCAAGATAACATACTTAATGTTCTTGTTATCTCGTTATGAGAAAATTAAGTCTTTATCTCAGGAAAAACAATAGATTTTATTTTAACTACTTTTTTTGCAAGATAACAAGAAAACAACAGAATGAACTCGTTATAACGAGATAATGGGAGGAAAAACAAGTTACTGATCTATGGCCGCTTACGGTTTCCATACCAGTAGACTCTGTAATGGATCTTGTATTATTATGGACAGGGGAACTAAAAAGTGGCATCCTAGCCAAAGCAGCTCATATCCACCAGCCTTGGATCATTTTTGGACTGGATTCTCTGAGAAGGGTACATATTTGGGAACATACACTCATACCATCTATTTACCTAGCGCAGCAGCCAGTGTTACATCAAGGCCTGTGACTTACCAAAGATCTGTGACTCAAGGGGGAGCCTTTGCAGATTTCAAAACAGGAACTATAACCCTATCAGTAGGCAGTTAATGAAAACCAATGAGACTTCTGTTTTCCTGCCTTTGTACTGATCAAAAATAGAATAGAGTGAGTTCAGAATAAAAATGCTAAGATAAGAAAAAGTTATTTAATCCGTCATAAGTGTTGATTAAACAGACGCTCTGCAAAGATCACAGATCTCAGTAAGTCACTGGTCTTGGTGTGTACACCAGCTGCTTGGGAGTTTACAAACTCCCAAAAATCCATCTTGTACTGCTCGAAGCACTGCTGGTGGTTGGACCGATAATGTGGTAGCACTGGCAGGTATGGGTGTGTTTTAGGTTAAATAATGTAGTGACTGTTTTACTGTTACTAACATAAACAACATGCTGTTGCTCTGATTATATAAGACTGTGGTTACTCACAGATGAGAAATCTAATCATTTAACGCACCTGCTCATTGCAAACACTTTCTTTGGAAGCGCTCCAACTCAGTCCATCTAGTGCCAATAAAATAAAATGATTTAATCCTTTCAAACTTTCAAAATGTTACATAATTCAAACCAAAGTTCTTTTTATGGCAAGTCAAAGGTTTTGTGGAGTGTTTCACTCACAGTGTGTGAATGTCTTCGTTTTAAAATCTTAAAAATAAGCTAATTTGTAACCTTGAAATAGTTTTTTTTTTTAGAAATCTATTAAAAAAATACAACTTAGCATGAATGTTGATGTAATATGACACAATAGAAATGTAGAAGTACTCTGGACCACTTAGATTTTATGTGAAGGCTCTAATCTTTTAGAATTATTATATACATTATATATTTCTTCCAATGGTTTACATACCATGTTTATCAGATAGACAACCTTAGACTGCTCAAAAAGTAAAAAGGCAGTTAAAGGTAAATTAACTCACACTGTTACGTTAGGTGTGACGAAATCCTTGGAGGAGTTAGTGTTAAAGGGATTTCAATGTAATGTGTGAAGTCAGCGTAAAGCGTGTTTGACTTGTCAGTGACAGCTGACTCATATGAGCTTATGAAAGCCCCTTTATGGTGAGCTGGTTTGAGCCTAAGCTTTCTTGCTTTCCACAAAGATAAAAATCAAAGCAATCTTCCATCTGAGGATGACATATGAATAATGAATACTCTAAAATGTTTTTGCCTGTGATACAATTCAGCCTCAATATGTAAATGGGGTTGAACACATTTATCATAAAACTCAGAAAAATCAACACTACTGTATAGCAACTTTTTATAATTTAGCATAGTACACAATATGATACAGTGTGTCAACAAGAACACAAGGATCTGTAATCCCAGCTAAACTGTGTGAGTGGAGGAATGGACTCACAAATTAACATTCTAAGACAGATACACAAATGGAGGCCAAAAGGTTTCTCCAAATCTAAATAAACAAACAGACTACAAATTAAAAACCTTATTCTTTTCTACTCAAGCATAAATGAACAAGAGAAAAATAATTCATACTCACTACATTAGGAGAAGCTATGGTCTCCTGGGTAGACTAATATTGTTCATTTTGTACTACCAAGATTTTTCTAAGATCATTTTTTTCTATGACAATTCTCAAAAGAACTGTAGCTGTTAAAAACATGTACAATAAAATGTAAAAGTTCTGCCTGTTTCTACCCACCTGCTGTTGGCACTTGGGAGCGCCAGGTGTGGGTTGTTAAGAAGCTGCTGAAGGGGCGTGGCTAAACAGCACCTGATTATAATGTTAGCATGATGCTAACGCTACCATGAATATCTTTCCCAAATAGTTGTGTGTACAATAAAATTTATTTTTGGCTCAGATAATTTTGCTATACATATCATATGTTGCTTTCACCCTCTTAAAAGCAGCATATTTACTTTTTATTTATTATTTAAATTCTAGAAAATTGCTGTATCAGTTGTTAGTAGAGAAATAAAGCTTGTGCCAATGATCTAAGCCTAATAATATTTCTGTAGATGTGACAAAGAGGAAGGTCATGGGACATGGGGCCATAAATGAGAAGTGCACCAGCTGTAGGTACAGTATAAAACACTATAAATATTGTTTAGCTGCCAGTCACATCTCAGAGAAGCTCATTTGAAGGCTGGTTGCTTTAACCCTGCTCTGAAGAACAAAGTTTATTCACATTTTAGAGGTTATATGTCTGTGGATGGTTTGCAAATGCTACTTAAAGCATAGGTCAAGTGCTCATGAATTCAGTGTCTTGTCATCTTCTTATCTTACCTTCGGATTCTCATTTAATCCTTTTGCAAAAATGTTTCATGATTAAGCTGTGAAAGCCAGTGAAGAGAACCTGGACTGATGTATGTTAGCTTACTTTATTTAATAACTTTGCTAATTATTTTGCAGAGATAAACTGTCAAACATCCATTCATTTAGGTACTTCAAACCCTTTTGCAAGATTATGGTAATCACACATACAGTGTGAGACTGTGTTAGAGTAGAGTGTTCTTTAAGTTGCTAGGCAAGTTGTCAACAAACGTTGGGGAAAAGTCTGGGTTATTTATGTCCATCTATACCTGTAAAAAAGTATTGGCTTTAGAAATATGGTGCTAACAAAACTGCTGCTAATAAGTGTGTGATACCCACCAAATAAATGGATGGATTATGATTTGTAGATCACACATGTGACTCCAATGCATGCATCATGATGTAGTATGTTTTCTGACCCAGATGTGTCCCCACCCCCACACACCCTCCTCCATCTCTCAGGACTCACTTGCGGACTGACTGATACTAGGTTTTATGAACATCCTCATGGTATGTCTGCCCTAAAATCACCCGATCAAACATCTGTGTGTGTGTCTCTGTGTGTTTTAGTGACCTGTCTAAGGCAATTATTGATTTTTGGTCTGGTCTAAGCCAGAGTGAGGCTGTGCGGGCTCTGTGAGGAAATAGAGGTGCTCATCGGTTGTGCTCAGAGATACATATCCACAATTGCAATAAAATATTGAGCAAGATCTGTATTATGAGAAAGCCCTCAGGACTTAAGTAAAGCATGCATGTTATTGAATCCACTTTGTGAGATACAGCGGCAAACTGCTCTTTTGTTTGTATCCAGAAAACAATCATCCAACAAATACTTCTCTGCTTTTCTTTAATGCACTGTTTTGTGAAGCTCACCCAAATGGTTAAGGTAAAGGACCAATTACATAAACAGGGTCTCATTAGCATAAACAGAGCTTAACTAAGCAACATTGGTGCATTTCTTGTTACAAATGAAAAACAGACAATTTCCCTTTAAGATGAATTGTTTTGTGTTGTTGAAATAACACTGAATATAAAATGAGGATGAAATAGACTTTTGTTTATTATTGCAAGGTAGTTTAAACTAATTATTTATATGTCATTTTGTTTCCACCAACTCATATGGGACACATTTTTAATTTTAGCTTCAATTTATCACTAACAAACTGACTTTATGCTGACTCTAAGTGTGGACCACTTTGTGAGAAAATGTAATGTAATGTGATTTACATAGTGTTTCACCTGAACACTAATTTAGCCCTCCTAAACAACCAAAAGAGTTCAGTTTTGTCAAACCATTAGTATGTAGATATATTCCCACAGACCTGTTGACCTGTACAAATATACAATGCTGAAAAATGATATGCATAAAAAAATCTATATGTGAACTCACAATGCAGTATACAGTATATGAGCATTCTATATATGTTCAATCATATGGAGCCTGTTGGTTCAGCTTCTGCACCTGAAAGCCCTAACACCCACACTGTGTTGTTGTGATTCATTTGACCTATGCAGTTGAACATGGGCACAGCTTTGTCACACAAGGTCAAAAAAGTCAAAAGTTGTAGGTTGCCATAACAAAACATGTAACTGAAGCAGATGTTGATGAAGCACAGTTGGTACACACCCACACAGTTCACATGAGGTCAATTTAACTTTACATTTTTAACTGACTAGCCTGAAATTGTTCTGATATTCTCTCAAATGATTGTAATTTTTTGGGTCCCTTTTGCCTTTATTTGATAGCCAATAGATAAACAGGATAAGAGAGAGGTCAGTAACATTGGGCAAATGACCCAAGCTGGAATTGAACCCAGGTCTCCCACATATATAGTGAGCTACCTCAAAATAACAGACTACTAACCAGAGCATTGAACGGTCTGAGGGCCACGTGCTGCCTAATGGATGTGTCTTCCTGCTCCATCTGAGAACGACATGAAAATAGAAACAGGAAGTCAACCTAAAAAAAAAAAATACAGTTTTTCCTCTCAGAAAGGCACCAGCAGGTGACAGTGTTCCTCCTGTATGGCTTCAGGATGACAGGTTTATAAACAGAGACAAAAAGCAGCAGTTGACCTCTGTAGCTTTTACATCCTTCTAAAATCACGGCCAGAGGACCTCAATGCAAATCACAATGCTGTTTCTAGACTTTAATTTTCTTGGCTTTTCTATTGGTGAAAATAATCTAACTATCCTTCATCAAACACACATGGACAAGTTGAATTAAAGATTGGATATTTGGTGGCAATACAATCATACTGTCTGGAAAACACTGAATGTGATTCTATTATGCATCACAGCAAAACTAACATTGGTTACTGTTATGTAAATATATATACACCTACTCTAAAACTGAACGTAGAATATCTATGTGCCAGCTTAATGAGAAACTGCTTTGTTTATGTTAAGTTTCTTCAAGTAACAGTTAATGTGGCCTGTTTTAAAACATTTTGAACTCTGATTTATAACTAATCCTGTAGAAATTCTCTTTAGATTTTTAAAATGGCATTACTGTATAATGCAGTCTTCATAACAGCAGAGGTTCCTTAATCTTTTTTTCCTTCTCGATGCTGGAGGAAAAACACCTAAACCTTTCTCTTTGTTCCCCCACTTCCAGCATTACACATTAAGCACTGACTAAATGTGTACCAAGTGGTAGGTGTTTTACCTTAAGTTGTAGCAAGATGTAAACACAGATGCTGCTTCTATCCAAACAAAAAAGCCACCAGCAGACTGGGTGAGTAAACTTGTCTCATAGTCGCTGTGTGAATGAGTCAAGTGAGAACAGTGCTGTCAGCTTGAGCCTGTAATTATTTCCCACATACGCTTTGCCTATTCTGCTATTCTGACAGTCATCTGGCAACATCATCAAGAAAATGGATTTGGTGTGATGTACATACTGTCAGTTGGATGGTTACTGATAGTCTCCTTGATGCTTTAATGTCATAGACTGAACATCTGGATGAAGGAATAACTAATGCTCACTCAGACTATATCCACACATGTGTAAGTCTGTTAGTGCCCGTGCATTTCATTTGGAGCATCACATCAAAGCGTCAGTACTAAGAGGCAGCCCAGCACGGTCAAAGTCAACCCTGTGCCCTTGTATACTCTGATCATTGCTCCTGTATTCTGGCGCTAAGGCTTCGCCTCATCAACATTTGAATTTTGAATAGCACTGGAAATTGAAAATGCTCTCTGTCATGTCTGTGTGTTTGAACACTGTTTCAAAATAGCTGGTGGCCAGACATACAGTAGTCATTGTTTTCCTTGAGGGAATAAGAGTGGAGATCCGAGAAGGCTGCTAATAATTTTCTTAGATCATTTTGCATCCAGCCTCACTTCACTGACTTAACATTTTCAAAACTGTAATATTTAAAACTAGACACTGGAGGAAAACACAAAAAGTCCAGCACCAGCCTCAGGCTAAACTTTTGAAATGTTCAAAAACATTGCTGCAGAATGAAAGAATTGCTGAAGAATTTCTACCCACACTAAATGTAAGAATTGATACAAATAAAGACAAAATTGTTGCATATTTGTAAAAGACTAGTTGTCATGGTTACATAATTGTTTCTTTGGTGCTGCAAATCAGAAGATGACTAAACAATGAACTCATGCATCATTATTGTTTCCTCATGTCCACACTAAAAGGCTGGAGTAGTGGTAGTAGGTACACTTATTCAAATGAAATCTTATGCATTTTACAATAAAAAGGTGTTGCTCAGAAAGAAGAAGAAGAAGAAGTTTTATTTATATAGCGCCTTTCCGTAGCTCAAGGTCGCTTTACATTTCACAAATACAGTACAGACAAACATTTAGATACACATCACATGAAACATATAGTTGTAATTACCCAAAATGTTTGTTAAATAGATATGTTTTTAACTGAGACTTGAATGCATCCACAGATGAGATGTTTTGTAAGAAAATATTGCCTCCATTTTTTTTTTCTCATTGGACCTCTCATTAGCTCATGCAATGTAAAAATCCAAAAGAGAGCAATACGGAACATTTTGTAAGCCTATAGGCTGGTGTGCAGCCCAAGGCATTATGTTTAGGATACAGAGGTGCGAGACGTGGATATGCCACCTGCAAATGTGCCACATTATTTTCTGTGAAAGTTCTGTGACACATGAGACGGGGCTTCTCCAAAATCAACGGCTCGATGTGCCTCTGCAGCTGCTCTTGTCGTGGTCTCACTGTGAAAGAAAGACAAACAGAACCAGATGATACAGCAAATGGTAAAGTGAACAGCTTGAGCGTGATTCAGAGGACCTCACATGTAATCGATTGTAGTTTGTAGCTTTTGTTTCCGTGCGCCTTTTCTGTTCAGAATAAAAAGCAGTTCAGTTTGGTTTGAACACGCAGGAATTGTCACCTAAATTCCAGTCGTCATTTTCTCTAACTTGGCTCCACACTGATTTCACTGTAAGACTGACAGCACTGCTCCATAATAACTCCCAGCCAATCACAGCCGCCATTAGCATCAGAGTTAATTGACTTAATCTTCTCTAGGGATTAAAACTTAAAATTATATTAATTAAACCTCCATGGCTTCCTTTTGATTACAAGATAGCAATGTATTAAACCGCTGGCTTTCTTGGACTGACAAAAAAAAAAAAAAAGTGAGGCATAAAAAAAATGTCTTAACTTTTCAAAATGTGTTTTTCTCACTGTTTCCATGGGGCTGAGTGTTCAGTGTGGTCTTGGAATGCAAGATGTACCATTTGATAGTACAGCCAGTAGACATGTAACAACATAATTTGCTCATCATAATGGACAAATCAGGGGCACGCCAGCTTCAATCTGCGTCACGCGGCGTGTGATGGTCCCTCTCATCTAAGGGTCATTCCTCATGCAGGGACAATAAAAGCAGCATGAAAAGGAATGGCGTACACTGCATTTATACTCTGCATCAGTTCTATAAATTCTTCAAATTAAGGCAAAATTGATGGTGAAGTGCTGTCAACACTTCAACTAAAACGTGCGTTTTGATTATTATTTAGTGTTGTCCAATTGTTGCAGTGTCTGACAGCACTTTTGTATTGTCTCCAACAGTATAGCACATCAGCATAGACTGACAGCATAATTTTACCCCTAATGTCTTCCCAAGACAACGTTTATTGAAGAAAGCATTTTGTCTTGACACTAACAGCCACTGTTTCCCACAGCTTTTAAACAATTTGAGTCCAAAGGCACAGACCTCTATTTAACAAGATAATGATAACTCTGCAGTGCTGTGAAAAAAACACTGCCTCCCGACTTAAGCCACACGTCTTCTTGTAGTAATATACTAGTGTTGTCTGTGGGCTCTTGGTGACATTAACAAGATAGCCTTTCAAATATCATGGCCTTTGGGACTGGGTCAGAGTTACTATTTTTAGAAGGTCAAGACTTCATGATAGTTTGGCTCGCTGTAGTGATAACTGAAAATAGAGTGGGTTTTGTGTCTGTCAATGCACTGGGCCTTGGACAGATATGATCCCTGCACATGCTCTGAATTGCTGGTTTATAAGTGCTTACAGTTCTGGCATGTACATGACTGACTTTTTGTGATGTAAACCAGTAGCATAAATGTATTTAAGGCTGCAGTGAATTTTTACAGCAGACTAAAGGGCATGAGTCAGTCTGGACTTTTAATGTAGGTTTGAAAAAGTGTCACCAGGAAATATAATTAGCTGACTTTGCTGTGTGCTGCTTTTGACGAGTGACTAAATCTATTTTTCTTATCATTTCATGTGCCTTTACCATCTGCCGCCAGGGCACTGCTGCCAGCGATCAGGAGCAAAACAAGTTAGCGCTATGGCTGCCAGATATTGTCAGCATGTTTCCCATCAGAGTACACTTCAGGAAAGAAAATAACACATCTACTGTAACAGATTACAATCTTGTGTCAAAATTTAATAACTTAAGTAAACTATCAGCTAGTGCTTCACAAAAACGGAAATATTAATTTCAGTGGCAAAGAAAATTTCCCCTGTCCTTATAATTTATCGTCACAAACTGAGAAAGAATTTCATAACGGGACATGACATCAAATTAAACACCCCAATGTCCTACCCTTCTCTAAGTGTCCCCACCTTCTGCTTAATATTCATAGAGCTGCCTTTAAAGAGTGGAATATGAGCCAGTACAGTGCAGTGCTCTCACTGTTGACCATTCACCTTGAGTCTGATACACTGCAATCATGTCCAAACCACTGTCCGACCACGACCGGAGGAAACAGATATCGGTACGAGGCCTGGCTGGTGTTGAGAATGTTACCGACCTTAAGCAGAACTTCAATAGGCACCTCCACTTCACCCTGGTCAAGGACAGAAATGTGGCCAACAAGAGGGATTACTACTTTGCTCTGGCCCACACGGTGCGGGACCACTTGGTCGGCAGATGGATCAGAACCCAGCAGCACTACTATGAGAAAGACCCCAAAGTGAGTACCAGGCATGTCTTCAAAAAAGAGACTAGATTAGATAGTGCAGTACAGTTGCTGTGAAGTAAATTTAGCAGTGGTTAGGTTAATATTAGATTGCAGTAATGCCAGCTTAAAGAAGAGGTAAATTATATATTCGTGATCAAAGAAGGACTAAATTTAACTAAATCCAAACAGCCCACACTGTTGTAGAGTGTCCATTAAATGTGTGCCCTAGTCCCACTGCTTTGCAACAAAATGTCAGAATATATTTTCAGAGAGCCCATCTCCTTATAGCCATTTAGCGAGCATACAGGCTCTGTTTTAGTCTAGAATAGTAAATAGTGAGAATTAGATTTTATTATATGTATTTATTTTAAATAAATTGCCCACTACTCTTTATTATCGCAGTCCAGCCAAAATGATTTCTTCTTATAAATTGTGGTCTGATTGATTTTCCTTTAAAACACTTGTGGCTGTGTCCACATATAAACAATAGCTATATGTATCTGCATAACATTAAAGGCTCAATGTCAACATAATGCCATGTCACAACATTTGAACTAGTAGCAAGTAGCACTCTGGTGGTATGTTGACATCTTGGTGTGCTGAAACATGAATCCTTTCCATGACCTTCTCCTCTGACTAACTATAAAGCACACGGCCGTGGCCTGTGTCATATGCCTCTAAGGGCCTCTGCTAATGTCCGTAGAGAAGCTAGGACTCGTCACGTTCATCAAGAACCGAACCACATGGAAATGAATGACTTTAAAAGTGAATCTTAAAGGAACAATGGGAAGCAAGAGAAGCAAAACTGCATACGCCACCATATTACTGCTGTACAATGTCACACAAAAGCATTGTGTTGTTATAATAAGGGGTCAAACAGAAACCCTAAAGAGAGGCTGAGAGAGTGTGCATTTACTTTGTGGTGTAAAATTATTAATAAGTCTATTTTTGTGCACACCTTAACTTACTCAGCAGAGTTATTGCTCTGTTTCCTTTTGGAGACAGTCATTATACATGCCAAGCTAAACCCGACCTTTTGATTCTATCGCCTTATTTGTGTGTTCAAGAGACAAAGGTCAAAGGTGAATTCCTCAAAGGTCCAGAATAAGAAAAGATGTCAAAGCTCAACCTTACTACAGACACATTTGTTTTCCACTGTGCTGTGGTGAGGATCATAAAACAGCAGCTAATTTTCTTAATGTGTGACAGAGCGTTAAGAAGTCAGATCAGATTTGGAACATGCAGTCATATATAATTCATGCATCCCGTAAGGCTCCTTGTGATGTGCGTGTGTCACTCATTAATGCTTCTTTTACACATTGATTTGAGGCCTTGTATCGCTGCTCACTTGTTTTCACAATGACCGGGTATCAGGCTCACCTGACCTTTACAGCGACCTCTACAGGAGCTATTTTTGCCTGAGCCAAAATGTGGCCGTTATGCAACACCCAAAGCAATCTGTCCCCCCCTTCTCTCTTCGTCTCCTCAGCCTGTGTCCTCTCACCAGGAGGGAAAAAACAAAACGTCTAAATGGCAAAAGGCTAAACACAGGCTCAGGTGGCAGCGCTCTCTGTCTGCACTTTCAAACAAGAAGATAAATCACAAACTATTGCTCTGGAGAATGTTGTTATTTCAGATTTGAAATAATATTGCTGTGGTCTTTTGTGTGCAGACGCAGATTTGTTCCCATCATGCAGCTGTTACTCGTTTTGTGCTGTGATTTAGGTTTATTTTTCCTTTGCTTTCTTCGTAGCGCGTTTACTACATCTCCCTAGAGTTTTACATGGGCCGGACTCTGCAGAACACCATGGTTAACCTGGCGCTGGAGAACGCTTGTGACGAGGCCACCTACCAGGTCACATTAAACACCTACAGCTAAACCATCACTCATTGAATTGTTCACCATAAACTATGTATTAACCATGAGTGTGTGGTGTGTAGTTGGGTCTCGACATGGAGGAGCTGGAGGACATGGAGGAAGATGCTGGATTGGGCAATGGTGGCCTGGGACGTCTTGCAGGTAAAACATGTTGCTCGTGAAATAAAAAAAAACACACCTGTTTTGTGGATTAATATATGGTGTATTTTTTAAGGAGACAAAATTTGATGTTCTTTTGCCCCTGGTTTTCAGCTTGCTTCCTGGACTCCATGGCGTCACTGGGACTGGCTGCTTACGGTTACGGTATTCGCTATGAGTTTGGTATCTTTAACCAGAAAATTGTCAATGGCTGGCAGGTCAGAAATGAACCACCACATTTTTTAAGTTCTCAATGTATTAATGCATGTAGTGTTTTCCCTGCACTTAATGTGTGTGCCTCAGTTTAGTTTAGTTGTGTGTTACAGAGATTATATGTGATTTCATGTGTGTCTCTCTTATTTAAGCTGTTAATTGTCTGCTTGTCATTGTCCAGGTTGAAGAGGCTGATGATTGGCTGCGGTATGGCAACCCCTGGGAAAAGGCCCGTCCCGAGTTCATGCGCCCCGTACACTTCTATGGCAGAACAGAGCACCATCCTGATGGAGTAAAATGGGTCGACACTCAGGTGAAGTGTACACTGTGAACTACGAAAATAAATGTAAAAGTCATATGATGCTTTTCACTTGTTCTCTTCACTTCGGTTAGTTATATTCATTATGGTTATAAAAGTTACACATAATCCCAGAGCAGACCTTAAAATAATTGCTCCATTTTTGAAGACACACTAAAATAAGTTAAATACTTGTGTAGGACCAGAGTCAATAGGGTCCGCATTAAACCCAGGTCCCACACGCAGTAGATGGAGGGGGCCTTAATCTGAGCATTTTTTAGTGTCTAAAGGTGATGTAAAAACCTATATACTTATATTTAAACCTATTCAAATTAAAATATAATGTAAAATGTTTTAGTATATGTAAAATAATGTACTCCCGATCCACAAAGGAGTCCTTTAATTTGGCCATTGATAAACTTTATGTTATAATCTTATATCAGGTTGTGTTGGCTCTGGCCTATGACACGCCTGTCCCTGGATACAGAAACAATGTAGTCAACACTATGAGGCTGTGGTCTGCCAAGGCTCCCTGCGACTTCAACCTCAAAGACTGTACGTAAACATTAAAACAAAATGCCCAATGAACATGCACAAAAGATATATATACTGTATATGTCTCTGTCTTTGTCTTTCAGTCAATGTGGGTGACTACATTCAGGCTGTTTTGGACAGGAACCTGGCGGAGAACATCTCCCGTGTGCTTTACCCCAATGACAATGTAAGAAATAATGACTGTAGCTGTACTTATGGTGTAAAGCCGTGTAGGCGTGCAGCGTGGACCTCGGCTTCAAGGAAACAGCTGGATGTGAAAGCCACAAGCAGTATTCAAATTCACACCATGAGCAGTATACTGTATGGGTCCTTATATTATTATAGGCACCCTCTGCTACAGTAAGATTCTCACATAAGTGTCTTGAAAGCAGGTATTGTAGCTCAGATATTAAACGGATTTCCATAAATTGGTCAGTGGCTCTGGTGGCTATAGTTCTCCCTTTGTCTTGAGCTGGAGCCACTGTCAGCTTTTCTCTTGCTCTGAAGCCTGTGTTTTATCTGACCACCGTGCGCTCACTCCCTCAGGGCCCGAGAAGGAAGATTTGGGTGATAAACATCTACTCTGAGCTTTAACTCGAGTTTCTGCACATAATTTAAGTGCGGGCAGCCCAGAGCAGGGAGTACAGCGCAGTGGATGTTCACTTCACTCAGTCATCTGCTCCTATTCCGAGTCTTTTTTTGTTACGCTTTCCATATGTGTATACATTAGAGCCCAACAATAACAATAACTACATTTTAATCTTCAAACAGTTGGGATGAATGAGATTTAAAATGTGTTTTCACTATTCTTTGCAAACTATGGAAAACGTCTTTAAACTTAATTTGATTAACTCCACTATAGTTCATCGCATTTTATCATTCTAAATAAGGCACTGCTTTTTATCTACTATAATGAAAATGAAATATAAAAAGATGACAGAGAGGCATTAAAACATGATAACGTGGGACATAATTAGATCAAAAAAAGGAAAATATAAGGTGAATAATAAGTCTGACGGGCACAAACAGCCTCCTCTGCCTACATTTTTACAGTATTTAAATTGCCACCTTTGCCAATATTCAAATATCTAGACCAACATCCACAGAATAGTCATCAGATTGTCAAGGTCCAGATTTTAAATAATACGTCATATTGTCTTTGCTTTTTGTTTTTTAAAGACCAAGCCAGCATTTCCACATGGGCCCCTTTTGGGCTCAAATATGGGTGTTAGCTGTGTTAGCACCTGTGTTAGCTTCGATCCGGTTCACAAGTAAGTCAGAAGTAAATATGTAAACTATGCCAAGTTTTTTTCTTACATTTAAGTACAATAATACATTCAGGACATGTACATTTCAGTTTGAGGCGCCACAAGTTTCAGACTTATAAGAATCACTTTTGTTAAAAGTTATGTTAATTGTTTCAATAACAAATATTTTATTGTTAAATATGAGTTTTTGCATTGCCCATGACATTAGAGGTTTAACATTTAAGAAAACAAATGATCAGATGATGTTGGTGCCATGTGTTCCTCCAGAGTTTGAAAAGAGTCTCAATAAAACCACATTGACAGTATTTCTCATAAACCCCTTATTTGCCAGGCTTCAAACTAAAATGTAAATGTCCTGAATGTTGCCTCAGGAGAATGTATAGTCTGGGGATAAAATAAATTATAATTAAAATCAAAATAAAGAAATCTTCACTTTCCTTTCCCTTGATGTCCCACAGTCTCTGCTCAACAATTAAATGTAAGGTTGTAAGATTTTGGCCTAGTTCTGATTTACTTCTGACTTACTTCTGAACCTGATAGAAATCCATTTGGGCTAACACAGGTGGGGTCACCGTGGAAACTGCAGACAAACCCACTTGGGACCCATATTTGAGTCCAAATGTGGAAATGCTGGCTGGGGAAGTCATAGAAAAAGGCCTCCAAGGTTGAGTTAATGACTATGGTTTGGCGGATAAAGAGTCTGTCTGATATTTGACAATGATATAAAAAAGATAATTACAGTTTGAGATTTACCTGAAGACATATGTCTGGCTGCTTTTACTCTACTTCTCCATTCGTCTGAGTGTGAACACTAGACATGAATACACAATTACTTTTAATAGCAAAGAATGTCTTGATGTTTTATTTAAGTACAGAAATGTGTGCCTTTTCCCTGACAGTTCTTTGAGGGGAGGGAGCTCCGTCTCAAGCAGGAGTACTTTGTGGTTTCTGCTACCCTCCAAGACATTATCAACCGTTTCAAGGTCTCCAAGTTTGGCTCCAGGGAGATTGTTCGCACAGACTTAAGCAAACTGCCTGACAAGGTGATGCTAAAAACTCGACAAAATACTATGTGTCACAAATAAAATGATTTCCCTTCAAGTTCTCTGTGTGCCTTTGGTCAACTGCCTTGCACTATAAGTCTGAGATAAGTTCAATGAGCTCTATAAACAAAACTATTTATAACATATGACTGAGTCGGCCTTGACATTTCATAATGATGTTTTTCTACTGCATATTCAGGTTGCCATCCAGCTGAATGACACTCACCCTGCTATGGCTATTCCTGAGCTCATGAGAGTCCTGCTGGACGTGGAGAAACTGGAGTGGGAAAAGGTGAACTTTAATTAAACAGCTCAATCTCATAGCCAGTTTGATGAGGTATCTACAATAGTGGTTTGGTTAGAGCTTCTTTGATAGACAGAAGTCTGTTTTCATGTTAAAATGCATTAAGAATTTCAAAATGCTCAGTACAAATTCAAAGTCTAAACCAATGACTGTATAATATATGGACGTTTTCCATTCATTGCTCCCCTATTCACTGATACTGTCATTATGACAGGGCATTATAATGTCGGTTACATCCATACTTTTTGGCTTTTACTGGATAGTAAAACAATAGTTACCAGGCTGTAAACATGATTTTTACACTTGTAAAGTTGCCATTGGATTCTCCTTATATTTCTTTTGCTTTTGGAGCCTGCCCTCTGGTGGATGGCGGTATATTACTCTATGGATCAGTTTGCATATCTCAAAATACTTGAAGAGGTCATGATGCCTTAAGCTGAAGAGGACATGCCCTTGAAATGTTTTTTTCAACCAGACAATGACCCCAAACACACCAGTAAACAAGCAACGTCTTGGTTCCAAACCAACAAAATGAATGTTATGGAGGGGCCAGCCCAATCTTTGGACCTTAAATCCAATCGAGAAGCTGTTTCTGAAGCAAAACCAAGAAATGTAAAGAATCATGGAGTGGAATAACAGCTGAGAAGTGCCCCAAGTTGGTGCCACACAGATGTGAAGCAGTTTTAAAAAACTGTGGTCATACAACTAAATATTAGTTTATTGATTCACAGGATTGCTAAACCCTAGAAACAAAACGTTTGTACAAAATAGTTTTGAGTTTGTACAGTCAACGGCAGACACTGTTTTTTTTTTTTTTAACACACCCCTTTCAACTAATTGGCCAATTGCACAGCCTTAAGAGCGTGCATATCATGAATGCTGGGTCTTGTTTGTTTTCTGAGAATCTACTGCACCTACTGGTAACTTGTTTGCCACTTAGCAATAAAAAAAAACCCTGGATTATTCTGGTTAGTCACATTGTACTGCTATTATTTTTGAACAATACTGTATACCTGGCTATTGAGAGTCAACCATTCTAATTTGAAACTGTTGAAAGTTCCTGTATGTGAGGTATGTGAGGTTGTGTATTATTTGGGTGCAGGCCTGGGACATCGTTGTTCATACCTGTGCTTACACCAACCACACGGTGCTTCCCGAGGCTCTGGAGCGCTGGCCTGTCGACCTGTTTGCTTATCTCCTGCCTCGCCATCTGGAGATTATCTACGAGATCAACCGTCGCCATCTAGAGGTCAGACCTGTGCACTGCAACGTGTTTCATCACCCATCACATGCTGCATGACGTGTGTCCTCACCGGTCCTCACCATAGATTGTATAAATATGGATGATATCCGCCCATTGGTCCCCTATTCACCAATATTGTCATTACGAATGGGCAATAAAATGGCAGTTACATCCAGGCTTTTTCCATAGTAAAACAATAGTTTTTAGATAACATAAACAAACATATTAATCAAAAATTCTCCAGAGTTGTCACGTAGTAAAAACTTAGCTCTAGAGACCAAAGCCATCTTTTGTACCAGGCTGTAAACATGAGTTTTATACTTGTAAAGTCGCCATTGGGTTTCTCCTTATATTTCCGCTTTTGGAGCCTGCCCTCTGGTGGACGGCGGTATATCGCTGTATTTCGCTGTAAAATCACCGTATGGCGGCGCCCTTACACGAGGACCATTTAAGAGGTTCCATGGGAGAGACTTGGTCCTCACACAACCCTAACCCTCACTGCACACAGTGTGATTTATTGCATTGTTTGTACGATTAGTACTAATACAGCCATGTTGAAAATTATAGTTTTGCAGGTTATGCAGGACGTGATGAGTACATTAAATGATGCCAAGAGTGTGTCGGAAGTTGCAATTGTTACTATGTTGCTATGGAAATAAACAACACCAGAAGCTATTAAAATGTAACACATCAGCACAGCGACCTAAATGCTGTATTTTTTAAAGTCTAAGCGAATGATGTTTATTGGGTTTTAATTGCAACACCTGTCAAAGTGAAGTTATGTGGACTTCCACGCCTACACCTCAAGGCCGGATGAATGTCTCACCTGGCGTCTGTCAGCCTACACAATAAATTATAAGACATCACTATATGGAACAGGACCAACAACTCATAAACCAAGCTCATTAGATAATATTTTAAATCAGAGATGTTAACCTAAAGGTGACAGAAGCACTTTTTAAAAAGTTCATGTCTGTCACTCATCAGAAAGTTGCAGCCCGGTATCCAGGAGATATGGACCGTCTGAAGCGCATGTCACTCGTCGAGGAAGGAGCGCAGAAGACGATCAACATGGCTCATCTGTGTATCGTGGGCTCACATGCTGTCAATGGTGTGGCTCAAATTCACTCAGACATCCTTAAAGCCACCATGTAAGTGTCTGCTCAGCACTGCAGCAACCAACCAATGCCAGCATCTGCTGCACCATCACTGTCACTTCTCTTCTTCTTCAGTTTTAAGGACTTCTATGAAATGGAGCCAGATAAGTTCCAAAACAAAACCAATGGCATCACACCTCGGCGCTGGCTGGTCATGTGCAACCCCGGCCTGGCTGAGATCATTGCTGAGGTACAGAGGTTTACAGAAATACACAAATGTGCAATTAAACAGAGAGCTATGTAGATGAGACCAAAGTAACAGCACTGAAGTCAAAGTTGTATATAAAAAAACATAAAAATCTATATCCATAAGTAAATCTACTCTCAAACTATTCAAACAGTTACGTAACTAAAATGTAATCTGTAATAAAACTACCTATATCTACCACAACAATTTAAAATCATAATTCACTTCTTTTCTTTCATTTTTGTAGAGAATTGGAGAGGACTTTCTCCGTGACCTTGACCAGCTGCAGCAGCTTCGCAATTTTGTAAATGACGAGTCCTTCATTCATGACATTGCCAAAATCAAACAGGTGAGCCTTGTAAATTATATCTAAACACTAGGCATAATTCACAATAGATGCACAGATGTCTACAATCAGATTACACTTGGCTAAATTAATATAATGTTTCTTTTTTAAACGCAGGAGAATAAAATGAAGTTTGCTGTGCACCTGGAGGAGCACTACAAGGTGAAGATCAACCCCAACTCCATGTTTGATTTTCAGGTGAAGAGAATCCATGAGTACAAGCGCCAGCTGCTCAACTGCCTGCACATCATCACCTATTACAACCGTGAGCCACTCTGACATACTTACAACCCCAGCGTTAAAGCTTTGTGTTTATTCTTATCTCTAAAAATGATTTCTTTAAACTTTAGGCATCAAGAAGGAGCCAAACAATCACTGGACTCCAAGGACCGTAATGATTGGTGGAAAGGTTTGTTTAAAAAAATCTTCTGTAATGGCTTTACATTACTATTATGTTTTTGTTTTGTTTTTCTAATATGTGTCTTATAGGCGGCCCCTGGATACTACACCGCCAAGATGATCATTCGTCTTATCACAGCAATTGGTGAAATAGTCAACAATGACCCTGTGGTAGGAGATCGACTTAAAGTCATCTTTTTGGAGAACTACAGAGTCACACTTGCAGAGAAGGGTAATTCACAATGCAGATGCTTGTCATCTCCTCTTGCTTTTATTATTTAGCATCTCTTTCATTTTGCATCATTCCCAGCCATTTCCCTCTCTACAGATGTCCCATGTCAACATTTTCTCATCTGTACATGACCACAAGGCCACAAAATGCCTACTTTAGTCATTAAGCTTCTCGTTTTGTGTGCTCTCAGCTATCCCAGCTGCAGATCTGTCACAGCAGATATCCACAGCTGGCACTGAAGCCTCAGGCACAGGAAACATGAAGTTCATGCTTAACGGCGCTCTGACCATTGGCACCATGGACGGAGCCAACGTGGAGATGGCAGAGGAGGCGGGAGAGGAGAACCTGTTTATATTTGGCATGAGAGTGGAGGATGTGGAAGCTATGGACAAAAAAGGGTGAGATTTTGTTGGAGTTGTCACTCTCTAATACGCCCAATAACATATTTCTGATGGGCAACATGCAGTTTGACTAAAAGATATTGAGGACGTTTTATTATTTGCAAGAAATGTTCACAAGTGTAGACAACACAGAGAGATATCACTTGCAAAAGAATCTTGAATAATGTACCTTTATTATGTTACCATTACTGTGACCTCTGAAGACAATGGCCACTATGTATTAGGATAAAATTATGACCTTTTATATTAAAATAAATAGTCAACCACATTTTAAATTACAGAAACTTCTGCACAACTTAAAAAGGTTTTGAGAGGTCCCCAAGAGTGATTGGAATATGGCAGCCAAATAAAAAAATGTCACTTTGTTTGGCGCTATGGAAAAAATAATTTTCTTATTATGACAAACGCAATAATAGAAAATTATTCCTCAATATCTCAATTTTACTTAATGGGTCTACTCAAGCTGTATTTTTGGTTTACAAATTATGAAAGGATATTTTAGTTGTTCAAGTTTCATTATTTTAACCCTGGCCTTTATCAGTAAGTAACACACAAAATCTGAAAAGACTTAAAGCCATATCTGGACCTTTCCTATAGTGCACCACAGTACAGGCTGTCTGTGGTTGGCCTATGCTGTGTGATTTGTTCTGAATATATGGTTGAAGAGTAGTGCAGTTCACAGTTTTGACTCAGTGCTTTTGGTAATGGCTGGTTTCTAAACAACACTGTTGATGGGTGCTCGCTCACAACCAACACACTGAGCTTTTCAGCACAAAAAGGTGTGGTATTGAAAACTGGCTGAAATACCTGTGTGGGCAGCCACCAGTCCTTTATGAATGGACTGGTTACTGTGGCAACAGAGTAAAACAAGGCAAGGCAAGGCAAGGCAATTTTATTCATATAGCACAATTAATACACTGGGTAACTCAAAGTGCTTTACAGGAATAAAAAACAATTTACAAGATTTAGATTAAGAAAAATTAGAAAAATTTAAAACATTTTAAAAGAAGAGTGCAGATAAAAACACTTTAATTTGTAGTGTAGGCGGAGCTAAAGAGGAAGGTTTTTAACCTCCCCTTGAACATTGTTAAAGTTGAGGCTTGTTTTACTTCATCTGGGAGGCTGTTCCAGGTTTTTGCTGCATTAAACCTAAACGCTGCTTCACCATGTTTAGTTCTAACTCTGGGCACGAGCAGAAGGCCTGTCCCAGATGTTCTCAGAGTCCGTGGAGATTAATAAGCAACTTGCATGTCAGAAATATATTCTGGTGCTAAACCATTTAGAGACTTGTAAACCAGCAGTGCTGTTTTAAAGTCTATTCTCTGAGCAACAGGAAGCCAGTGCAGGGATTTTAAAACTGGCGTGATGTGGTTGTACTTCCTGGTTTTGGTTAGAACCCGAGCAGCCGTGTTCTGAATAAACTGCAGCTGTCTTAACCCTCGTTTTGAGAGACCAGTGAGCAGGCCGTTACAGTAATCTAACCTGCTGGAGATAAAAGCATGGTTAAGTTTCTCCAAGTCTGGTTGAGACATTATCCCTTTGACTCTGGAAATGTTTTTAAGGTGATAAAATGCAGATGATGTAATTGACTTAATGTGACAAGGAAATTCAAGTCTGAGTCCATGATGACCCCGAGATTTCTAACCTGGTTTTTAGATTTTAGAGAAAGAGACGCGAGGTGACTGATGACACTTTGTCTTTGTTTCTGTGGCCCAAAGATGATTAGTTCAGTCTTGTCTCTGTTCAGTTGGAGAAAATTATTTTGCATCCACACGTCAATCTGTTCGATGCAGTGACACAGTGAATGGATTGGTCCATTTTCACCTGCTGTGAGTGAAATGTAAATCTGAGTGTCATCTGCATAATTATGGTATGATACGTCACAGCTGCGTATTAACTGGCCTAAAGGAAGCATGTAGAGATTGAATAATAGAGGTCCCAAGATAGACCCCTGTGGAACCTCACATGTCAGGGCCATTTGGTCTGACACACAGTTACCAACCGAAACAAAGTACTTCTTGTCTTCAAGATAGGACTGAAACCATTTAAGGGCAGTTCCAGAGATGCCTATCCATTCCTCTAATCCTTGTGATAGGATTCCATGGTCCACTGTATCAAACGCAGCACTCAAGTCCAACAGAACTAAGACAGAGACTTTGCCTGCGTCAGTGTTCATACGGATGTCATTTGTGACTTTGATAAGTGCAGTCTCAGTGCTGTGATGGGGCCTGAATCCTGACTGAAAAGGATCAAAGCAGTTGTTAAGTAATAGAAAGTCATTAAGTTGCTGATATACAACTTTTTCGATGACTTTCCCTAAAAATGGCAGGTTTGATATGGGCCGATAGTTGTTGGGCACTGTAGCATCAAGATTGCTCTTCTTTGGGAGAGGCTTAATGACAGCAGTTTTTAAGGCTCTTGGAAATGTTCCAGACTGTAAGGAATCAGTGACTATATCAGTGAGTTGTGGTAACAAACTGCTTAGTACTGATTTTAGAAATCTAGTGGGTAAAACATCGAGGCAGCAGGTGGATGAACTCTGGCTGGAGACAGTTTTTTCAATTGTTCTGTCATTAATTTGTGTAAAATGTGTTAAACCAACAAAGTGCCTCCTAGGTGGCTGCAGTGTTGTTGGATGCCCTTTGGACTGTATCGCATATTTAATGCCTTGAACCTTGTCGTTGAAAAACAATGCAAACTCGTTGCATTTAGTGGTGGAAACTAATTCTAATGGAGGAAATGGAGCTGGAGGGTTTGTTCATCTGTTCACTGTAGTAAACAGGACACGCGAGTTGTTACTGCTGTTGTTGATGATCTCTTAGAAGAATATTTCTCTTGCTTTTTGCAAAGTTTGATTGAAAATATGCAAATGTTCTTTGTATACCTCATAATAAATTAAGAGTTTCAATTTACGCCATTTTCTTTCTGCTTTTCGGCATTCCCTTTTCTGTGCCCTGACAGAGTGAGCATTGCTCCATGAAGCCTTCTGCCTCGTCCTGATCACTTTAACCTTAACAGGAGCAATGGTGTCCATAACATTTAAAACACCTGAAGTATAACAATTCAACAAATCATCAACCTGACCTGATGAGGCATTTTCAAACCTGATTGCCTCCATAAACTTTGTCCTGGTGTTATTATCAATGTGTCTCTTCTGTACAACTGTAGGTCCAACAGCAACTTTTGGAATTATGGAAAGATGGAAAAAGACACAAGAATGATCAGATAGAGCAACATCAATCACAGTGACATCTGAAATATGAACACCTTTAGTAATGACCAGGTCCAGAGTGTGACCTCTGTTATGGGTCGGCTCATTAACATGCTGACAAAGACCAAAAGTATCAAGAATAGTAGAAAGTTCTTTGGCATTTCTGTCACAAACATTATCCACATGCACATTAAAATCACCAGATATGACTATTTGTTCAAATTCTGTACAGATAACCGAAAACATTTCAGTAACTCATCAATAAAATCATGACATCGTTGGGGTGGTTTGTAAAGGACTACATATAAAATGTATGGAGAAAACCTTAACTCCATTTTGAATAACACATACTCAAATGATGAAAACTCTCCAAGTGACAGCTTCTGGATAAGAATATTATATCTAAAAAAGGCACATACACCACCACCCTTTTTGTTTTCCCGCATTTTGGATAAAAATGTGAAATTCAATGGGGTGGGTTCAATAAGGACCGCGTTTCCAGTCCTGCTGTCTAACCATGTTTCTGTTTAAAACATCAAATCAATCTTATTTGAAGTTATAAAATCATTAATTAAAAAATATTTGTTTCCCAAAGACCTGACATTGAACAGTGCAAGTTTCAAGTTTCAAGTTTGAGCAGGACCTGACTTTATCTGTTTGCAGGGGATTTGAATCAGATTTGTCTGATTAGACAATCTAATTGTTATTCTCTTCTTCAATCTGCGACTTCTGACTGTAGCTATGGAGCTAGGAGGGAGTGTTCTCTTCCAGGGCCTCAGGTTGATAAGTGGTTTATTATGACAAGAAGTCCTGGAACAGCAGAGGCCCTCAGTGTCCTAATCACTGATAGTAGCCTTGATGCTAGTCAAGGCTTTTGGAGCGGGTCTGGGAAGAGGTGGAGGGGGTCTGACAGAGGTGACTCTAGGTAGTGGCCGAGGTGGAGAAGTGGTACCCCTGGGTGGTATTGGGGTGATGGTTTTAGGGATGATGATAGAACCCGTGACCTGGCCTAGCTAGGTGTAAGGGATATTATCTTAATTCCAGATTTTACCAAACTTTCCAGGTGATCTGGAAATCCCATTGGTGAATCCGGAGATGGGACAGAGAGGGTGAGGTCCGCAGAAGGTGTTGATGTTACTGGGGGGGTCCAGGGTCCTATTGCAGGTATCCATTTCAGTGGTGGAGGTGTTGATGGTGGTACAGTCAGAGGAGGATCCCCCGTTTAGATGTGGGCCCTTTCCTTTTAACAGGTCTACACGTTGCCAAAACAAGTTGAAGTTATCAATGAAGTGTACTCAATGAAGTGTACTCCTCTTGTCTCACAGGCCTTGGACAGCCATGTATTTAGTGCAAGCAGCCGACTGAATTTATTGATCCTACTGTCGATGTTTGGGAGTGGTCCACTGATAAAGGATTGCACTTCCAGGTTTTTAAGTTGATCTAAAAGCCTGGAGAAATCCTTTTTTAAAACTTCTGATTCCCACATGGTACACATGGGTGTCAACTGCACCCACGTGTAACATCAGCTGTTTAATCCCTGCGTGTTTGGACATGACTTGGGGGAGGAGTGCTGTTATATCAGTGACCGTAGCACTTGGAAAGCTGCATGTAGCAAATCTACTGTTGTTTATGTCTTTGATAGCACCGTCTCCAAGCAGCAGGATATGTCTCTGTTTGCCTGGTGCTTTTCCACAGATTCATGTCTCCTGTTTTTCATAGAATAGGTATTATTTACTCCATGTCTTTCATTTACAGCAGAGTTTTTTGGTTCATTAATCTTTAGCTTAGTCAGTGGTTGGAATCTGTTTTTTAGCTGGATGTCTGGTGATGCTACATACAGTGCCTTGCGAAAGTATTCGGCCCCCTTGAACTTTGTGACCTTTTGCCACATTTCAGGCTTCAAACATAAAGATATGAAACTGTATTTTTTTGTGAAGAATCAACAACAAGTGGGACACAATCATGAAGTGGAATGAAATTTATTGGATATTTCAAACTTTTTTAACAAATAAAAAACTGAAAAATTGGGCATTCAAAATTATTCAGCCCCCTTAACTTAATACTTTGTAGCGCCACCTTTTGCTGTGATTACAGCTGTAAGTCACTTGGGGTATGTCTCTATCAGTTTTGCACATCGAGAGACTAAAATTTTGGCCCATTCCTCCGCAAAACAGCTCGAGCTCAGTGAGGTTGGATGGAGAGCATTTGTGAACAGCAGTTTTCAGTTCTTTCCACAGATTCTCGGTTGGATTCAGGTCTGGACTTTGACTTGGCCATTCTAACACCTGGATATGTTTATTTGTGAACCATTCCATTGTAGATTTTGCTTTATGTTTTGGATCATTGTCTTGTTGGAAGACAAATCTCTGTCCCAGTCTCAGGTCTTTTGCAGACTCCATCAGGTTTTCTTCCAGAATGGTCCTGTATTTGGCTCCATCCATCTTCCCATCAATTTGAACCATCTTCCCTGTCCCTGCTGAAGAAAAGCAGGCCCAAACCATGATGCTGCCACCACCATGTTTGACAGTGGGGATGGTGTGTTCAGGGTGAAACATAATGTTTTGCATTGTTTCCAAAAAGTTCGATTTTGGTTTCATCTGACCAGATCACCTTCTTCCACATGTTTGGTGTGTCTCCCAGGTGGCTTGTGGCAAACTTTAAACAACACTTTTTTTGGATATCTTTAAGAAATGGCCACTCTTCCATAAAGGCCAGATTTGTGCAGTATACGACTGATTGTTGTCCTATGGACAGAGTCTCCCACCTCAGCTGTAGATCTCTGCAGTTCATCCAGAGTGATCATGGGCCTTTTGGCTGCATCTCTGATCAGTCTTCTCCTTCTATGAGCTAAAAGTTTAGAGGGACGATCAGGTCTTGGTAGATTTGCAGTGGTCTGATTCTCCTTCCATTTCAATATTATCGCTTGCACAGTGCTCCTTGGGATGTTTAAAGCTTGGGAAATCTTTTTGTATCCAAAACCGGCTTTAAACTTCTCCACAACAGTATCTCGGACCTGCCTGGTGTGTTCCTTGTTCTTCATGATGCTGTCTGAGCTTTAAACGGACCTCTGAGACTATCACAGTGCAGGTGCATTTATACGGAGACTTGATTACACACAGGTGTATCATCATTAGGTCAACATTGGATCATTCAGAGATCCTCACTGAACTTCTGGAGAGAGTTTGCTGCACTGAAAGTAAAGGGGCTGAATAATTTTAGACGCCCAATTTTTCAGTTTTTTATTTGTTAAAAAAGTTTGAAATATCCAATAAATTTTGTTCCACTTCATGATTGTGTCCCACTTGTTGTTGATTCTTCACAAAAATTACAGTTTCATATCTTTATGTTTGAAGCCTGAAATGTGGCAAAAGGTCGCAAAGTTCAAGGGGCCGAATACTTTCGCGAGGCACTGTAGAACTACGTAGAACTTGTGTATGTGTGTATTAAGGCTTAAGGTGTATGTCATTTTATTTTGCTTAGATACAATGCAGCGGAGTACTACAACCGGCTGCCGGAGCTGAAGCAAGCCATTGACCAGATCGCTGGAGGCTTCTTTAGCCCAAAGCAGCCCGACCTGTTTAAGGATATTGTCAACATATTGATGCATTTCGACAGGTAACGACATATCTAACATGGCCGCCTGCGGCACAAGCACGCTCGCACATAATAACTGCTGTACATGTAAAAACTTGAGAACTTCTACAAGAAAAAAACTACCCCACGGCTTTATGCTCACACACACCACCTGATCAATGTGTTCAACTTTAGTTATTTCAGCTGTTGTCATTAATATTTTTAACAGGTATAAATGCTTTGCTGACTATGAAGACTATATAAAGACCCAGGATATAGTCAATGCTCTTTACAAGGTACAATAACACACCATGTTCAAAACTTTGAGATCCTATTATTTAACCTGTATTTCCTAAAATAGCCGCCATGGGCTGGCTCCAAGACTCAAATTTTAGTCTATGTTTAATAAATTTACTGTAACAAAGTGAAATAATTGAATATTAAAAATATTTATGTGTTTTTTTGTCTTTTCCCAGCTACACATTCTTGCCTAATTATATATTATAACAATCCAGGATAGTAACATTGCTAAATTTCAGGTTGTAAATGGTTGATAAAAACAACAGGTAACCATTCCTTGTTTATATCCTTGCTCCAGAACCCCAAGGAATGGACCAAGAAGGTGATCTACAACATTGCAGGCAGCGGTAAGTTCTCCAGTGACCGCACCATCACCGAGTATGCCCGCGACATCTGGGGCATGGAGCCCACACTGGAGAAACTCCCCGCCCCTGATGTGTAATGGGCTGGTCCGACGAGGCCTGCACTCCAACGTTCACCCGGCACCTCAGCACTGAACACATCACTACAACAACTGAAGCAGCAAAGTTTACATTTTCCATATTTACATATCTACAGTTTAAAAGAAGTCACTTGCTAGTTTGAACTACATTCTGGTGAGATTTGTGAATTTTTTGGTGATTTTTTTTCCTATTTAAATGATAAGACTGTGCATTTCCTCTCAGACCTTTTCTGAATAAAATCAGAAATACTATTACAAACGTAGTGACTGTTTTTTTTACCTTCACGTGACCAATCCTTGTTTCAATTTCCAAATGATATGCAATATATGAGTTTAATTTGTGTTTTTGGCCTGCTAGACATAAACTCCAAGTAAAAAACAATCACAAACAGATTATAATCAAAGTTGTATTTTTATTTTTTTTGTAAATTCTTTGGGCCTTGTTGTTAAGTGGTTGCAGTACCACAAGTGGCCACTAGTAAGATTTAAAAAGGTGGCAGAATATTTTCCATTTGTCATAGAATAATGGTAGTTTTGATGTCAATTTACAGTGTGTAGAGCAATCTTAGTAGTCAGGTCAAAGGAATGTAGGAATTGTTCTCTTGCAAAATTGCCCTATGGATTAGTTTTGGAAAAAATATTATTGATCACAGATTGCAGTGAGTAAGGTAATCACATTATCTACTAAGTACATGATGCATCCTGAATTACTACTTTATTATATACATTTTATGACCATTTAAGGAACCATCCAGATCTGATAACATAACAAGTTTGTGAAAGTACATCACAAACAATTTAGAGAATAAGAATCTCCACACAGAAAACACAATCTGTGAAGGTGACACTGACCGGATTACTACAAATTAGACACCTAAATTTAACAAACAAGCCACAAAAGTAGGACATAATAAATATAAAGCTTACAAACATCCTTGTGTGCTTCCCACTGCTGCTCAGGCGTTATCAGCACAGAAAGGTCAAAGCGCTTCCAACAGAGAACTTAAACAAGGCTGTAAATAAAACACTGAGGGCACGGACTCAAAGTCCCACTGAACAAATGTTTGACTACCCATGTCTGCTCATGTCGGCATGCTTTAGAGTCCTCTGCAACATAACGTTTGGAATGCTTAATATGAAGATGTACACACGCAAATAGTTTACATTTTTGTATATCCTCCTCCGAAGAATCTTGGAAGGGACTAGTAAAGAAAATATAGGCCTGTTTTGACTGGGTACATGTGAGACATTGTCTTGTCTGCAGTTTAAGTAACCTCAATTGACCAAATATGAATTACTGTGGTGCTGCATAAAGTGCAACAACTCTTCCATCTAGTCCACACCTGTGTTGTCAGCGCTGCAGTGCACTCTTGAAAAGCATCAAATCCAAATCTTGATTTTATGCCTATCCGTCTCAGACCTGCTGCTTCTTGATGATTCCGTTGCATTTATCTGCAATTCGAGCAAAGATCACAGTGGTGTGCGTTCAACGCTTGTTTGTAACTATTAACAAAGAGTAAGAGAACATTTGTAATGTGTCACTTAGGTCAATGTGATTGCAGTGTTTAACCTGGGCTTAGTGGTGTAATAAATTTCAATACATTGCTTTTTCTTGAAGGTACTATGTGTCTGTAGGTTTAACAAGCGTAAAGTCCATACAGGTGACATATATAACAGCTCAGGGAAATCAATAAAATGTCAGTTTGTAGGAATAGCACATGGGATGTTACACTCGCCTTTAACAGGAGGTACTGTTCAATCAACTGTTGCTGATGAAGTAAGATATATGGTTATCTTTGGTGATAGCCCAGTATTGATGCACCTAATAAACATACATTAGGAATAGACTTTGCTAATTAATGGCTAACTCAGAGTTTCTGTTGCAATGCATTACCTATAATCTGGCTGAATGTTAGACTGAATGTTAGACGTTTTTGTCTGCCCTGCACAAATTGTTCATTCTCATATTTAGCTACAAAAATCCCCAAATCACAAAAGACTATAGTTAGTATATACTCTACCATATGAATCCGAATCAGGTTTATTGCCAGGTAAAGTGAAAATGTTTACACAATACAAATAATTTGTTGTAGCAGGTTGGTGCAAAAACAGAGAATAAAGTTACCCAAGATTTATATAAAAACAACAAAGCAATGCAGTGTTAAAAAGTCCAGACGTGCTGTGTGTGTGTGTGTGTGTGGGGATTAGTCCAACATTAGTCCAACAGCAGAGGGGAAGAAACAGTTTTTGTGGCGGGAGGTTCTGGTCCGGAGCCGCCTGCCAGAGGGGAGTGGCTCTAAGAGTCTGTGTCCGGTGTCCGGGGTGAGAGGGGCCTACTGCTGGAGAAATGGAAGGCTGCAGCCAATCACTTTCTCTGCTGTGCGTATGATGCGCTGCAGTATCTGTCTGTCCCTAACGGTGGCTGCAGCGGTGATGGAGGTGGTGAGGATGGACTCAATGATGTAGGACTGTGCCATCATCTTCCGCAGCAGGTTGTACTTCCTCAGCTGGCCTTTGTGATGAGAGTGCCAATGTTCAGCTCCCACTTTAGGTCCTGGAGGAAGTCTTTCTTGAAGTCTACGATCATCTCCACTGTCTTCAGGGCGTTTAGCTCCAGGTTGTTGAGGCTGCACCAGGACACCAGGCGGTGCAGCTGTTGGTGTACAGAAAGAAGAGCAGAGGGGAATGGACGTAGCCTTGGGGGGTTCCATTGCTGATGATCCAGGTCTCAAAGGTGTTCTTCCCCAGCCGTACGTGCTGCCTCCTGGTTGTCAAGAAATCTGTGATCCACCTGCAGATGAAGTCAAGCACGTCATCCAGGACATCTTGAAAAAAAGTTTAAGTAAAAGCATCTGGACTCAGTTTTCAAGGTGAAGATGGGAGGAGTTTCCCCTGAATCCAAACCTGATGGACCAGGCTGTTCTGGTCTCACAGTCGTTGGCCATGAAAGGGAAGTGTGACTCCTGATGTGAGAGTCATTAAGGCTCAGCAGAGTCGTTAGTGACACTGCTCCATTCAGGTGCTGTGTTTGTTTTTCTAGGGTGAAGCTCTTTTGTTTTAGGTTTCAGAACACTGTTATAAATACTAGGCAACACGAATCTGAGGCCACCTCCTCTGTTCAAAGAAGGCTTTTCCATTTTAACAAAAATGGCTTCCTTCACCCCTCTCTCTAACCATCTGGCCTCTCTGGCCAAAATTTGGACATTGCTGTCCTCAAAGGAATGCCCTTTCTCTTTGAGGTGGACTGCAGACTCAGGTCCTCCAGGATTGGCTCTTCTGTGCCGATACATCCTCTTGTGAAGCTGTTGTTTTGTTTCACCGACATAACTGTCACTGCACTCTTCACTGAACTGCATAAACTACATTACTCTGTTTGTGCGAGGGGATCTTGTCTTTAGGATCAGAATGTGTACTAGGTCACACTGAAGACACTTTTTCTTCTATTTAACAACATACTGTACCTTTTCAGGTTTTATTGTTCATTACATAAAGGACTCCCCAGGTGTTCTGTCCAAAGTACTGGAAAGAAATTCAGGTTTATTATTGCATACTCATATTATTGCGACATCCCTTCTTTGTTCAAGTTTTAATAGTAAGCATGTTCACGTGTTTTGCTTTCTTTTGCTGCTAGTGATCTGCAGACCGGAGTGTCCCAGCTGCAAAAACTCAAAGTCTATTGTTTTACTTTGGTGCAGAGTCATTCAGACTGACATCTCATGCTGAGCATTACACAAGCACACACATTCCTTTCAAACTTATCATCAGGACACAAAAGTCCTACAGAAATTATCCAAAATATCCAGATTTTTAATTAAACGCTTGGCGGTGTAGATGATTCTTAGTATTGGTAACACAATGTCTAACATGTGTTGAAATTGTTTTTATATAGTCACTTATTGACTACAATGTATTTTATAACACATCTGCAAGCAGAGAGTAGGATCAATTATAAAAAAAGAAAAGAAAACACCAGTTTTTAAATAAAGTTTGCAGTGCAGAAATATGAGAAGTTTGTTTTATAAACTATTATGTACTATTGAAGTTTGTAATTGTACATGCATTGACAGATAGGACTGTTGTAACTAATATTAAGTAACCAATTAGGGGCAGTGTCTTTGTTAAAGCAGGACTTGGGTGTCTGCTCCAGTTCCTGAGGCTCATTTGCACTAAACCACTGCTGGTTCACAGTCAGGTCAGCGAAGGAGCTCCTTTAGTCCTGCGGAGAATACGCCTAATCCAAAGTTCAGGAAATTTGCAGGAATTCAAGAGCCGATTACTTTCAGAAACTTACTTCAAGACGGAGCAATGACTTTACTTCACTCTCAGTTTTTGACTTTTTGAAAGAAACTGTGTGGAACCTGTTTTTTCTTTGTTTTTTTAATTGATGGTCTAATTTGTGAATGCCTTTAATGAAGGTATTGCAAATTGTTAGCCAGCATTAATTTTGAATATTGTTGACAAATGTAAGAAGCTATTTCTGCAGGTAAGTCTCTTGACACTTGTGCAAATCTGTTCTTGTCTTTCAAATCTAAATCTAAGATAAAACTCCCTCTTGTTGACAGCTTGACTCACATCATTACATTTACATAAAGTCATCTTCTGTACAAAACCATGCCATTTGGGGACCTCTTAGAAGTGGTGGGCGGTACTGGACGCTTCCAGATCATTCATGTCACTTTATTGGCCTTGCCGGTCATGATGATGTCCAGCCACAACCTTCTGCAGAACTTTGTGGCCTTGGTGCCCTCTCACCACTGCAGTCCCCCTTCAAACCTGTCCCAAAGTCTGCTGAGCCCAGAGGAAAAGCTGCTGGTCAGTGTGCCTATGGATCAATTGGGGAGACCACAGAGATGCCAGCGCTATGCCTCTCCGCAGTGGCACCTGCTGGACTACAATGGGACAGCAGCAGAGGTCAATGAGGTCGAACTGCAGGGCTGTGAAGACGGATGGACCTACACCATGACAAAGAGGACATCCAGCATTATATCAGATGTATGACTTTACACTGTCACATAAACTGCACATTTTATACACATTGCAAGTATGCTTCAAATAGTGTGTCTCCTCAGTGGAATATGGTGTGTGATCAGCGTTCTTTGAAGGAAATGTCACAGACGGTGTATATGGGGGGTGTCCTGGTAGGAGCTGCCATATTTGGAACACTATCAGACAGGTGAGTAATGTAATGATTTGAATTGATTGTTCTGCAGCAGGCAACAACCTCTGTACTGTTGTTAAACTATTGCTTTTTGATAAACTGCTTAGTGGCTCTTTTCTAAAAGGTTACACAGCTGGACACAACATTAGGCTGAATGTAAAAACAGAGAAAAATATTCAATGGGATTACTACTTACAAGTTTTAGTCAAGGTTTACTGAATCTAATATGTCATGCAGGATAACCATTTTAGGAAGGGATCACATAGAGCTGTCAAAGTCAGATGTGCTGAGGCGTTGAGAAGAATAATTTTTTGAAAACCTATGGCCTAAGAAGAACATGTAACAGTACTGTAAACAAAGCTAAACGTTTCTGGATTATTTGCACAAATTAAGACTTGTAATAATCAGTTTATACAAATTCAATATTTTTATTTATATTATTAGTTACACATTGGGAAAAACAACAACATTTTAATAAGTCTGTAAAATCACATTTCTAGAGTGTAGGTTGTCCAAATCATGCTCTGGGGCTGCTTTGACCTTACTGACCTTTGCTTTCACTCTGATGTACATAGATATGGCCGCCGGATGGTGCTCATCATTTCCTATCTGCTCATGGCAGTGTGTGGAACCTGTACTGCTTTCTCTACCTCCTTCTCACTCTTCTGCCTCTTTCGATTTGGCTGCGGCATGGCTCTGTCCGGACAAGGACTCAACACCTTCTCCCTCAGTAAGACACCTACAGCAGACCAAACGAATGTATCTATGGTCTGCAAAAACAGAACTTTAACTTGTTTGTGGTTGTTTTTCAGTTGTGGAATGGATCCCAACGCGTGTCCGTACTGTGATTGGGACGTTAACCAGCTACTGTTATACACTGGGACAGCTGAACTTTCCACTTATAGCATACTTCATCAGAGACTGGAGGTGGCTAACTCTGGCGGTGTCACTGCCCTACTATGCCTGCTTCCTCATTTCATGGTGAGATGGTGTCTAACATTGCACTGATGGATAATGTTGTTTTAATGTTGTAAAGAAAGAACTTCAATGAGTGTTGAAGTGTCGGTTGTTGAAATTCTATTGAACTAAAGAAAATGTGTTGTACAGGTGGTTTCATGAATCATCCAGATGGTTAGTCCTGAATAAACAAACAGAAAAAGCCATCAGGAATCTCAAAAGCGTGGCAAAAATTAACGGACGCAATGAAGAAGGGGAAAAGATCGACCTCAAAGTAAAAGACTGCTCTGAGTAAAATCATGTTTAATGTTGGACTTAATGACAAAGGTTTCTGTAGATGGTGCAAGAATCCATGAATAAGGAGATGTCCTGTTCCAAGGGATCATACACTGTTCTCGATCTCTTCCGAACCCCCACAATGAGAAAAATGACACTAAGTCTCGGCGCTGTCTGGTAAAGGCCCTTGCAGCAGAAATATCATTAAGTGCACATACTTTGTACAAACTTACATTTTTCAACACTTTTTAGGTTATCAACCAGTTTTGCTTATTATGGTCTTGCTATGGATCTGCAAAAGTTTGGTGTAGACATCTACCTGATCCAAGTGATCTTCGGCTGCGCTGATATTCCTGCAAAGATCATCATCACTGTCACTATGAGTTATTGGGGAAGGAGGTCTTCACAAGGTGGTGCACTGATTTTTGCTGGAGTCTGTATAATGGTCAACCTGCTGGTGCCTTATGGTGAGTTTTTTTTTATATCCAATGATGTGCTGACTCATGATAAAAAAAACAAAAACCTCCCATGAATGATCTTCTTCAGACAAACACATTTTACGCACAACTCTGGCTGTCATCGGTAAAGGTTTCCTCGCTGCATCCTTCAGCTGCTGTTACCTGTACACTGGAGAGCTGTATCCAACCATCATCCGGTAAGTGCTATTTACACAGAGACCAGATGAAAAGTCACAGATTAATCTGGTCGAGACACGCTTCAAATATAAAAAAAAATAAATGAAAATAGTAAAACTCTTTGTTAGAAGGCTATCCCCTTTGTGAACAGCCAGTCAAGCCAGCCCCGTCTTGATTCTGGAGTGCACCGGTATTAGATGCGTTACGGTAAATGCATGGAAACAGCGCCTAGATGTCCTGGTGAACTGAGAAATATCATTCATAAATTTCTCTTAACTGCGTCTGTTAATGCAATTTTATCAGTAAACGTTCAGTTTTTATTAGAAATTATTCTAATTTACCAACCCATTAAATCATTATAGACCTATTTCAACCTATTTCAGTTTTGGAACATTAACTTTGTTGCAATGTTACATCAATGATTTTTTTTTTACAATGTTACAACAATCACAAGTAGACAAATAAAAGCCCCCTGAAAATTCATAACAGCATTTTTATTTATTTATTTATTTTACCTACTCGTCGCCAAAGGGTCATTACACTTCTGGTGAGTAGCAGAGGACCCCCTGATGCCCTCCAGGTAATTACCAGAACAATGTGATGTAGCAAAGAAAAGGTTTAAACAAAGGCATCTGGACGTAGGTTTCAAGTTGAAGACGTTTCATTCCAAATCCGAGGAACATTTATATTCTGAGTTCAACTGGTAAGAGAGCTGAGGCCTTTTCCGTCAGAGGAGGAGGCCTCAGATACCACTTGCTTTACAGCAGTGTGCTGAAACAAAAACCCAAAAATTAAACATGAATACCTTTAATATGGCTGTGGTATGTAGTCTAGCTACACTGCAGGGAGGTGTGACCTGATTTGTTCTGTGTTTCTTGTCCCGCAGTCAGAATGGCATGGGCTTCGTTTCTATGATGGCTCGTGTGGGGGCCATGGTGGCACCCATGGTGCTCCTGACTGGAGACTACATTCTTTGGCTCCCAGGATTGATCTACGGTGGGGCTCCCATTCTTAGTGGGCTGGCGACCATATTCCTCCCAGAGACACTGGGCTGCGCTCTTCCAGACACTATTCAGGACGTCGAGGACAGGTAAGAGGAGAGTTTCCTTTTTTAATGCCACAAAACAAAAAGGAAAAAAACATTTAACTCTATTTGCGTTGTCTTTTTCTCACAGAGGATCTGGAGGAAAACCCAAAAAGTCACCAAAGGAAACTGTGACACTGCAGGCCTCCCAGGCCACTCTTTTAAAGCCGGTGGTCTGAGTCTGACATGTTCATGAACACTGAAAGGCTTTGACTTTCTGTCTCTTTCTGTCTATCTGATATTATGTTATATTTGGACAGAAGAATAATGAATGAAGGATGAATTATGTTGCACATTTTTTAAGGAATCATTTCAATTTGTTTTATTGGTATTTTTGTAACTTAAAAATGTGATCTCCACATTGTATTACAAATACTGTGTTGTCACCTATTGTATTAGGCCTATGTTTTCTATTGCTTCAAATAAACAAAAAAATATCTAAAAATGTAAATCTAAAATGATCATACAAAGCTAAGTCACTGTCACATAAATTGATGTGAAATTATTTGATGTATTAAAACTGTGTTTAACCAAAACACTATAAGGATTCATGAAGTGCAAAATAGTGCAACAATTATATAGTAATCTATAATATAGAGCAACAATGAGATTAAAGCCGTCAGCATTAAGACATGTGAGAATTACTCACAAGATTAAATTTATTAAAAATTACTCACAAAATACTGCCCTAGTGTTTAATTCACTTTTTACCTTCACAGAGTTAATATTAGGAGAGTATGAATACACATTTTTAGCTATGGCGCCCTCCAGTGGTTTCACAAAATTTAACAATTAAAAACAGAATTACAGAGTCTGATCATGAATGTATCAGTGGTTCAAAAGTTTAAATGGCAAACTGTACTTGTAAGCTGTTTGTGTAATCGGATCAGTGGAATCAGACTGGATTAAGTTATAAGAATTAGCAATTTAATAAATTCTCTGGCATTTCTATAGTAATCTGAAAAATGCTGTCGATGCAATCCCACAGTGGGTCTTGGTCACAGGACTCTGCAGCCGTGCCCACTGAGATCATGGGATTTAAAGAAATGTTTCAAAGGCCTTTTTTTTGTGAACAAATGAAATAATTATTAGCCATGATATGTTTTGTATTTGTATTGTTTTGTATTTAACACAAGCTGCCCACACTTCGTTATGTTTCCAGGAGCAAGTCAAAGCTGAGCCCATTGTGACTGATGAATAAATGCATACTGCAGTCTCTCCACAAATAACTACATCAAAAATGATATGAATAAAGATTTATTTTCTCATATGAACAGGTGGATAATTTTTTCATTTTAATTTACAATCTATGACAATCGCATTTTTCTTTTCTCTAGAATATTTCAGGAATGACATGGGGAAAAGATTATTTTTTATTGCTGAATGTTAAATGAAATACACTTTCACTGGAAAAGAATTGTCTGCTGCTTTTTTACCATGCACCCATCTAACCTTGACCACAAGGACATGCAGAGGAGAGGTGTTCAAACATTTCAAGCGAGGGGGGGCCGGGTGGGGTTAGGGTCATCAGATGAAACAGAAGAGTGGCAGGCACAAGGCCTGGGAGCATCTCGAGTGGCGAGGCTGACAAAACTCCAGAAGCACTGTTTTCTTTTGCATTTTTCACACAAACTGATTTAGACCCAAATGTGAGTTGATGAAATACCTGCACGTGAGGTGTGACCAAAGACCATCCAACAACAGCACTGCACATCAACTCTTTTTTTTTCATTAACAATAATCTGATAATTCAGCATTCAACTTTTTGGTGAGAAGTAGAAAGAGTCCAACAGCAATAAGAGACCATCACTGTCTTATACTCATCCATCTGAGCAGGTGATTTAAGTTGACTTTCTTCAGTGAAGGACAGAGGGCCTCAAAGGTTTTTTGACTTGTTCTAATGATCAGCATTTGCAGACTAGATTTGAACTTACTAGATCTGTCACCAAGACAAAGCAGTACACTGTACTATTGGAGGAAACACTATTAGGAGGCTATTTGACATGATTGAAAGTGTGCATTTTATGTGAAGTAATATAAATTAGGTGATAACATAAGTCATGACACAGTCATTCAGTGAAGAAGAAAAGGCTGACCACTGACAGATGAATAATGGCTTTAAAAATAACTCATGTAAATACGCATTTATATCATGTTATTTCATCTACACTATAGGCATCACATAGTTTTCACACACAACACACTACAGTCACCTTTTAGAAAATGATGTCATCAAACAGCAAAATAGAAAGTTTGCATATTTTTGCATTGTATGATCCTCCGTAGATTCACAGCTATTTCACTGATATTGTCTAGCACAATCTGAACTGCTCTCCACTGAGCTGCTTCCACTGTCCGTCTCTCTGTATGGGAGTGTTCAGGGAACTGGTAGACTGTATGTTTACGTCTAGGCCTCCACATGAGAGCCTTAGTCTTAGGTAGACCTTGTGGGAAGTTAAGGAAGAGGGTGAAAAGGAAGAGGAGGGGCATGTGTAAATCCTGAGACACTGTGTGGCCTTTCACTCCAGCCACGAGAAGCACAATGGACATGTGGAGGATGACGTGTGGGCTTATAAGTGAGAAGACTTTAAAAAAAGGAGCAATAATTTTGTTTTGCCACCCTCTCTGTTGGCAGGGATCAACCCGTGCCAAGAGGCTTTGTATGTGTTGACTTCATAACACATGGACAGAGAGGCTAACATCAGGAGTTGAGTCGAGTGAGGCAAGAAACGGGACAGAAAAGCTGTAAACAGACCAAGCAATGAGCTGCGAAACATACAATCTCCAGTAGCTTGAGCTGTCCACTCTTCTGACCTAGACTGCACTGGGGTGGCTTATGACAGAGGGCTGTGTACCTGCAACACTCTGCTGTCAGCTCCCAGTCACCCACACATTTGATGTTACCGCAACAAACAAAATAGTTAATCTAACAATCATAAATACATGCAAGAGAACTGACATGCACACACTCACACGCTCACAGGCATTTACACGCGCAGAAACACTCACACACTCTTATTAGACAGTCTCAAAGGGCAAAAAGGATCTACTCTGTGTTTATCAGGCGCTCTATTAGATCCCAAATCCTATCCCTACAGGCAATTCATATTTATGTAAACATACACTTTATGTTGAAGTGGTTTATATTGCGTGATATGGAAGGGGCTCTGTTCCAGTGGGGCTAGACTCCTCAAAGAATGCAACTTGGAAAAAAAAAACTTATAACCAGAGGAAAATAAACATAATTGTGTATAAAAATGAGGCGTCCATATAAGAAAGGCTACAAAAACCTCCACTGGCCCTCTGGCATCGGCATACAGCAAAAGGCACCACAATATTACTCTATTTTTTACGTTGTGAAAAAACTGGCACATCTTTTATGCTGTAAATCAAAATGTACATATAAATAGAGTTTTCCCTATAAAAAAGTCTTTGCTGTTAACTAGTAGACAACTTTTGCTAAAATGAAAATAAATATTTCATTTGTTTAGAATATCTGTCAGTTATATAAAATAAAAATATTTCTTATAGATGCAGGTCTATACTATATTGATTTGTTGGTTCATTTTCACTCTCTAATGGGTGCATTGTCCGGTTTGGAGCGTGAGTGCGTGAGTCTCGTATGCATGTTTCCACGCCCACTGTGTCGTCCCGATGAGTGAGAAGTCCGACTGTCGGCCGGCCTGTAGATGGTCGACGGCTCTGCGTTCATGTTCTGCATACTGAGGAAGGGTGTGCTCTCACCGTCCTCCTCCGACTCACTGTCTGTTAGGCAGCTTCGAGAGCCTAAGTCCCGAGACGCCTCATATCCGCGCGGGGCCACGTGGCCGTTCAGTCTGGACCTGTGCCAGCGGCGGCTGCCAGAGCTATTGGACCCACTTCTCTTTGGTTGCTCCCTGGAGGAGAGGTACTCCTGGGTGGTCTCATAATCTTCATCTTCCGCCAGCCGGTAGGGGCTGGAGGGCAGGCTGCCCCTGCTGTCATTGAGATAGGTGCGGCGCTGCTGCCGGTAGGGCTCCTGGCACTGTGCATCATGGAGGGGCACCTGGTAGCGGCGCAGCAGCGGCTGGTCATCTTCCAGAGGGAACGGGTTGTGGACAGCAGGGGGAAGAGACATGGCATGGCTGGCATTGGGAGATGTGATTTGGAAAGTAGGCACCTGTGGGGGCAATGAGTAATGGAAGTCCACTGGAGAGAGGCGGGCTGGTGTGGTCAGGGCAGACACGTATCTGTGAAGAAGACAGAGACAATGATTAAAGAAGTCAGATCATCAACATACAGGCATGACCTTATTAAATTCAAATTATATCATACACATATTTAAATTTAGGACGTAAATACTATATAAACAACAAGAAGTATGTCAGAGACATACTGTAAATATCTAAAACTACCTCAAAACAAAACAAACGTTTGTGGTGGACCTTAGCAAGAAAAGCTTTAGATTGAATTCCAGTCAAAGAAGCCAGATTACCAATAACACATTGTCCTTTATTTAAAAGCTGGTCAATTAGAGGAAAAACAGTATCCAATTAAATGTGTCTTAGAGGCTTTGTATCGTATCCATTTTCACACAGGCTATGATGTAGTTTCTGTTTATTCGCTTTAGGTGAAACATTGTGCTGCGAGGCGCGCGGCTGAAATACTCCCACTGTGTTGCTGACTCACTGCTGACGTAGTATCTGTAGTAGATGGAAGAGATGTGTGTTACCTTAACTGACTCTGAGAGAAATCTTGGTCATGTAATCAGGATGAAACTTGGCAGCCAAAGACCTAATCAAGCACACATTCTCGGGATTGTAGTTTCTGTTAAGTGTTTGTTTTCATACTGTGTCTCTCTGTTCATTCTTATGCAATTTTCCAGAAAACTTCTTTTTAAATAGTAAAGTAATGCCAGCTGGTGCAGTAAGACACTTGAAAAGAATAAAAAATACAAGACACAACACACAGCACAACCTTTATTGCGTGTTCTAAGGGTGGATTCACACCAAAAGTGACCAAAACGTTTGTCTCAGCTCAGGGCACTCACATTGCGTCACCAGGAGTGGATGGGTGGGTGGAAGGCCTGGACCTATTCTTTTTGGGTGTCTATCAAATCTTGTGCTGCTCCTTAACCGCATATACTATATATTTCAACAATACAGAGAAGCCAATGTGACACATTGAACAACGTAAGAATGATAAAACTTTTAATGAAATACTTTCATTGTCATAATGCTACAGATTCTACTCAATTAACTGCATTTGAGTTGTTCATTAATGAAGCTGTCCACCATTTTGTTTCCAGTGAAGATTGAAACAGACATAGAACAGACAGACGCAGTTGAAGATGAAACTTTGGGCATGAGACAAATTCTTCTTTAAGGTAAAAGAAATACAATGGAATGTTTATGTTGTTCACTCTTGTCTACCGTAGCGCCTTTCTTCATCAAGCCTTTCTGTGTCTTTTTGCACTGAATCTGAGGGCGGCCAGACTGGCCTCCCCAGGCTGACAGAGAACCAAAACAGACTTCTCAAACTGTTCATGACAAACAAAGCCATGGTTCCCACCTGTCGCTGTGCGGAGAGTCTCCAAGCGAGTCGAACGAGTCCCCGTATTGTATGCCCGGCCGGTGGGGGTCAGAGTAACCACAGTGAGCAGCGCGGCGGGCCCGTGCCTCCATGCACGCAGGACTGCTGCATTTACTGGTCCCCACGGATGATGACATCAATCCCGGCGAATCAGAGAGGATACTGTCAGAGTGTTCCAGGCTCCATGTCCGTTCCTCGTGTCTGACAAATAAAAAAGTATTAATGCGCACCACCCCACCACATTCCAATGAGATTATTTCTTCATTTAAAGTTTGTCATTTGAAAGAAGGCACATACATTTGGTAATTTCCCACATTTCTTTATGTTTAAAGTGCCATCCGTTTGTTCCAAGGTCTTTTGAATGACTATGTTTTGCATTGACTTCTGACCAGTGCAAGCCCTGTCCCACACTCGGCCTAGCATTTTCTTTTACTGTATGTATTTTTTGCAACAAAATCAAAAGTACCTCCGTTTACGAGTAGTGTTTTAACCAAATCTTCTGTTACATTTACTGATTTTTAGTTAAAGTAACAGTAACCGTATCTTGGGAAAACAGAACATGAAATCTGAGGTAGCAAAGCAGGAAAGGAATGTCCAAAATACATCCCTTTCTCCACACTGCTGAGCACAGGCACTTGCGTGGTTACCTCTGAGTTGATGAATGGGCTCGTGTGGAAGAGTTGTGAGATCTGGAAGAAGTATGGCTGGCGGGAAACGATCCCTCTGTTGCAGGTCTTATGACTCGTTCGGTTGCAGGGACATTCTTTGATATGTACTGTGTTCAAAAATCGATTTGGCACATGGTTACAAAAACTCCATGCACTTAAAAGCCTTTGGAATAGCATTAAGCAGTAAAAAAGCACTCACATCTACCATGGGGATTTCCTCCGGGCCAGGTCCTGGGTGATTGGGTCCGTTTGCTAAGTTACGATTGGGATGTTCTGGACACATATTTTGTCGCAGATGATTGTTAATCTTCTTCCTCTGTTTCCTTTTTTAAAAGTTAAAAAGACCATTTCACTTTTTTGTGTTAAAGAAATCAGTCTAAAGCTATGTTTCTGTGTTTCTGTTCTTTCTAATTATAATGCATGTAACAGTAGACACAGACTACAAATATGAAATTGTCTTTAAGTAATTGCACTTACTTGGTTTTACAGTAGGCAACCACACACACAATGCCCACCACCAAGAGAGCCACACAAATACCCGTGATTGTCAGGACTCTTTTTTGGTACAGCTCCTCAGCCTCTGTTCACAGCAAAGCACACAGACACAACAACAAAAAGAGGAAAAAAAATATTCACTATTGTAAAATGGTATAGTGTAACAAGACACAGTGTTTTAATCCTGAGCAGAATGAAGCTTTGTTTAATTCAATCTTTTCAGATCTTTTTAATTCTGCTTCCTTTTACATTGCACAAGGCCTTTTTATTATTATTAAATATTCTTAGAGCCCAATAATTAGACAACATTACAAACAGAGTAAATGAGTCCATGATTTTTTTTTTTTTTTTACAAATAAAGACTATCATTTAATTCACAACTTCTGATTATAATTAATCTTTCACTTAAAAGTCTTCATCTACTCAGGTCAAACATAATCTTTTCCAGAAAAGTACTCAAATGAGATTGAGATATAGTTATGTCAAAAACCTAATCAAAAATACCACATAGAAATTTGTCTACCATAAATGAGCAGACATTTTAAATCAAAATTGACATTGTGCAGCATAAATATGAGGCTGTTATCGGTCTGTTCATTGTTTATTAATAAGGAATTTTAATTGAATCTGTGTGGTATAACATTAACCAAAATGGCTCCATTGTCCACAGTGTAAATTCAATTTAAATCAAAGAGATATTCTCAACCATCAAAGCACTTTTCTGGACAAGGAAAAGGAAACCAAAGCATAATCACAATATTGAAGCAGCAGCAGATAAAGAAATCCACCACTGTATGATCTTAATGTTGTTGGGCATGCTCACATCACAGTATCGTTTTAAAAACTAGTATTTTTCTGCTTTAAAGTTATATCACAGTCAAGATATGATGCAAGAATTATAGACAAGATTGCACATAAATAAAAGGAAAAAGATGGCATATCAAAGGAAGGACAGAGTCAAAAGATTAGGAATGGACAGAGTTAAGGTTGAGGAAAGACATTCAGCAGCTACAAACATGATCTATCATGCTTGTTACAGACAGAATGAGGGATCTTAATTATTAACTGAAAGAAAAATATAGTTAATGAATCTACTTTTTTAAATGCACAGGAGACGGTCCGGTGATGACATCTTTGTTAATGATGCTCAGTGGAGAATCAGATGACTACAAGGTTTTCAGGCCAATTAGTTCAGGGATAAATGATCTACAGACTGATGGTTAATCAAGGGACGGTATGATTTAGTTCAGACCACAGACAAAAGGGAGCGTGTCGAAATGAAGGATGTCTATTTGGTAGCTACATTACGACTGAGAATCAAAATGGATTGTTTCATACCCATAAATTCAATCCCAAGATGCTCTGCCATTGCAGAGGTTGGACAGTTGAAAGAAGAGAAACAAAAGAGCAGATTAAGGCAGAGGCATTTTGAATAAATAGTGGAGCAAATAAAAACACTTAAAATCAGAATTTTTAAAAACAGTGTGGTTAGTAACAACAAAACACGATATTAGAAAACACTAAAAAACATGCAACACACAAAGCAGATCACATACAAACCCACACTGTAGTAATATATCTACTTTGAGTTACCCAGTGTATGAAATGTGTATATAATTACATATCTATATAAATAAAACTGCCTTGCCTTGCCTACTTTTATTTTGATCAATATAAAAACAATATTTAAATTTGTTATTATCCATTTATAATCTGCTTGAGGAAATTCATAGTTGGCAACCACCACCAGGGGGCGCCCAGCATGTTTCAGCTGTTGGTGGGGGAAACCGGAGTGCCCGGAAAAACCAACCAAGCGCATTAGAACATGAAAAGGGCCCCTGGACCTTCTTGCTGTGAGACAACAGTGCTAATCACTGTACAACCGTGCCGCCAAAAACATTTATAGAATAAAATAATAATTCACAGTGAGAACGGAAATTATTAGCACAGCCACTGTCTTTAACTGTGCAGGGAAAGTATGCGTCATAAGCTGACACTACCTGTGTTTTCAGTTTTGTACTATTCAAAACGTTACAGTATCTGTTTCTGAACACACCCATCACATGAACAGGCAAGTTACAAGGAGTGTATCTGCACAATGTTGCACTAATCACACTGACTAAGAAGAATCACAGTGGGATTCTATATTGTAAGGCAGAGGCCATAGGAAGGTTCAACCATGAGTCCATATCTCTGGCAGCTCACATGATTTAATTGGGTTGAAGCAGATCCCAGCTGTTCTTATGACAACATAGTTCTGTTAAGCCAAGCCCTTATGGCTAAAGAGCAGAAGCCATCCTCCTTTCTTTTGCTATCTCTATCTCCTGGGGCTGGGAGGCGCCCTGTGAGAGGCGGGACTGAGCCTATGGAATAAGTGTGAGCATGTGTGTGTGCAAGTGCATGTTTAAAGCACCAATTCAAAATAATGTGTGTTCCTTCCTAATTGCATGTACAAAATGGGGGCAATTGGAACGTCGAATAGTTTCCAAAAAAAATGAATCTAATATTCCTTGTAGCTGTCTGTATTACAACTAACAGTTGACAGTTAGAGCCTGTAGCAGCAACAGTTTTCGGTTCAGTTTTCAGTTTTCAGAAAACTGTTTGCTATTGTTAATGATGCTAGTGACTGATGTAATAATATCTAAGCTCACACTGCTTAGTTTTTCCGCGCTGCTGTGCAGAAGCAAGAAACAGACAGGAAGACACAATTTTAAGAATTAACTCTGTTTATGTTTCATCTTTCTAAATATTTACAAATGATTTGTTTTAACTTTGAGAGTATATCTTGGTCTGTAATGGTAAATTTCTAGATCAGATGAAAATGAACTGTATTTGATGTGGTTGCACAGCTGTGCTGAACACTGCAGGGTGAGTGTAGCTCCCACACAAAGTGTCTGTCCACTCTGCCAAAAAGACAAGTGATTTCAGCATAGTGCATTATGACATAATGTGAGATGGAATTAGTCGTAGTTAAGAAAAGCTTATTCACATGACACTGTGAGTCAACCTTCAACAAGCTGTGTAAGCTCCAAATGTCTGACTACAGCAGCATCAGGCAACTCCAAAAGCAGATACACTTCATTTTCTTACTGCAGACTTTATATTGAAACCACATGGGCCTGTAAAGACATGATGCTGACAAATATGCAGCAAGATAATGGGGGCTGCTTTGCTGTTACCTGACTTAAATTATAAGCCTTCAATTTTATTTTTTTTCTATAAGATCATTATGGTAATTTTGTACAGGTAAATAAAATCACAGGCCTGTGAATGAGGACTTGTATATGTTGTTAAAGACATATATCACTTATTATCCAGCTGCAGTGAAAGAACAGACATCCTAAACCTACACAAGGTTTAATGCTTCTCTTTACTTTATGTGTTTATTTTAATGTAAACAAACTTGAAGGCATAATCCTTCAAGTTGCAGTTTTCTGCAAACCGTTCACTATTTTTGGTATAATTCTGCTCTTGATTGATGTGTTTGCTGGTATTGCCAGGTAGAGTGGTGCCTGCTTGACTTCCTTTACCTCAGGCAAGGCAAGGCAATTTTAATTATATAGCACAATTCATACAAAGGTTATTCAAAATAGACTCAAGATGTGCTTTGTATCATGTGAACTCTGAGCTGAGGACATTAAGAGAGTGCCTTTGTTTCCGTGAGAACGCCTTTTTGTTATTACGTTCAATAACAATCAATCAATGTTAGCTGGGTATTTTCTCTAAACTGGCTCTCAAGGAAGTTTATGTAAATTACCTGTTCCCTTTTGTGCAATTTTATTACAGATAATGATCTCCGGAATTGATTTTTGGGAAAAACCCTAACCAAAAAAGTTGCTGCTTTTTTTCATACTTTTTACTTGTTAGGACTTGGTATTGTACATGTTTTTAAAATGCACGTGTTTGTATCTTATACATGCCATTAGTCTGAGACATGCAGGTGTGTGCAGTTTTGCAAATCTGCTTATAGAAAGCATCCAAATCCAAAAGATTACTTGTGATCACACTGTTAGCACTTATTCTAAGCATGCACATGCGTTACTCTGCAATTTAAAGCACAGACAACATCACATGCAGACACAACACATCGCAGACTCATCGCTCCAGTAGTGCCAACTATTAAATGAGTCATTCGGGACGGCGTAGATACCAGATCAGCTCTGGCACTGTGTGTCTTAATTCATACATGTATACTCAATCTGGCTGTACATTAATCTATAGTACATTGGCTTTTCTTTCTGTGGACATACATAATTCTAATTAAAGCAACACTATGCCGTTTTTTACTTGAAATATGCATCCCAGTTACTGGCATGATCAGGCTACTGTCTCACCAGAACACAGATCTCCACAAACCAAACACTATTGACAGAGCAGGTCTGTGCACAAGTCTTAGGCCATCACTTGATAGAGCTTGATCTGTTTTAAAACATCCAGAAAATACAGGAAATAAGTATGCTGCACTAAAAAGGGAACTCGGCAAACATCTAGATGGTGGTGAAGATGCAGTAAAGACATGAAGAATCAGGAGAACTGGGACTGATGGGATTGTGATGACTTTGTTCTTAAAAAGTGTTGCAAAGTTCTGGTACAGTACGATGCAACAATCCTTTGGAGTGTGTAGATACTGTTAAGTAACATAGTGTTGCTTTGCATGATACTTATGACAGCCACATTATATTACATTTGTATGCACAGTGCCTGAGCCATTATGGTAGTTACAAGTGCACACACGCACACACAACTATTAAAAATCAACAGGAAGTAACTGTTGCTACTGCATGCATGCGCCACACACACACACACAGGACAGAGAGACAGAAGAGGAAATCGACATACGGTAGAAACTGGCCATAACGTAGGTTTGACAGCGATCACCAGTAAAGTCATTTGGACACCTGATGGAAAGAAACAAAAGCCACAAAAGGAGAGGGAGGAGGGTGATGGACAGAGATGAAACGTGTAGAAAAGAGTGAGGGGGAGAGAGGGAGGGGGGCAGAGAGACATCAGTTAGAACCAGAGCACAACTGGACAGCAAAAGCAGAGTGTCCCCCTGGAAAACACCACCGAGAGTATAGCACGCAGCCCGCTGTGTGTTGACCTGAGAGAAGAAAGAGACAGAGGAGACGGAGGAAGAGAACTGAGGAGCAGAGTGAGTCCACAGAAGTGATCCACTGTGTCCCTGTTCTCAGCTGCACATTTCGAAGTGAACATACGTTTGAAAGGATTGGTCATGTACAACCGCTGCGGCTCAGTAAGTAAGCATCGTTGTCCAAAGTATCCCCTCGGACATCTGGGAAGGAGTAGACAAGTGTTATGAGAAAGAACACACAGGAAGTGAGGTGCAGTCTAAATATTATGAACTCAAGTGCCTTTTACACACACATTAGTAAAGGTCAAAGAAGGCAACTGGTAAAACAAAACAACAAAGTTAAGCCACAGATGAGTTGATTCTTCGAAAGTGAAAACACAATTTAAATCCTAAATAAATAAATAAAAAATTCCAACCAATAATATAAAAAACAAATAAAAAAATTATACAAAGTTTAAAGCCTATTGAGAGCAAGGTTTGAGGTTTTGTGGCAACTATATAGTAACATGTTTTCTCTTGGATCCACAGAACTGCATAAAGGCTGAAAAGATGACAGTTTTGACATACTGTTAGGTTTTAAGGGATTTATAAAGTCACACTAAAATAAAATCAAACATTTCAGTGACAATAATTACAATGGCATGAGGACGAGCTGTTGGTTTTTCAGGGGGAACCTACATTCCTCTCTCAGTCACAACTAGACCACCACTCCTACAAAGGTCATTGCACATGATTTACTGGAACGTCTCCCAGGAGCACCACAACATTTAGCGTTAAATTACTCAGCCTGAGTGATGCAGCCTAGCAGGGGAATAGTACCACCTAGACGGGGGAAACCTCGCTGGAAGATGAAAGCAAATATACTGTCAGCACATCATTTCAAAATCAGATGAGCTTGCAGAATTCAGGCTTAACACAGCTGCAAAATCTATTATGCTTTATCTTTAGTCAAAAGGGAAATAAGTCATTGTCATTATTCGTTATTCTTCTAATAATAATAATAAACTGGAATTTTAAAGCTACATTGATCATGTATGCCAAACTGAGAGACACAATTTCAATTAACTCTAACTTTAAACCCACCTGCTATAGAATCTCAGAGTAAAATTAACCTTGATGTGAAAAGTGTAAACACCAAAGGAGTTTGGTTTAAAAGTAGGGCTAGCTGTCTGCGACACTCGTTTACCCTGTGAGTAATGCCCACTGAAGCCTGGCCTATATTGAAGGAGATGGCTGTGGGGCAACAAATCCCTGCAGGCCTTCACTGCATTATCCGACTTTTCTGGAGCCGTGCCCCAGTTGTGAGTGAATTAGCTGCAGCAATTGAGTTATTGCTGCTTTCAATTTGTACACAGCGTATTGAACGGCTGTTGCAGCCATGTCCGTGGCGCTTGTCGAGCATTCTTTCTCGGGCCAAGTGGGCACAATAGCCTCGCCAATATTTCAGCTCTGTATCAAAACATCCAAACAACTTTTGCTATGTTGACATATGGTCAAACAGAACACGCAAACAATATTTGACAGTCATAATGGAAGATAACACATCGGCTTCACATTAAAGGCACATTATAATAACTAAACACTTTTAAACAGTAGTAGAACATTATTAAATATGATTATTAATATGTCTTGTACAATCTGTAAAGCCCTTTGAGCCAACTGTTGTTGTGATACTGAGCTATATCCTGCAAATAAAACATTATAAACAAATAATATTGATTATCTTTATAATAATATTCATGTTGAGTAATAGTGGAAAAAGTAGTTAAAAAGTAGTTACAAACACTAATGTGTGTAGTTGTAGTAAAATCTTCTATTTACTCAGGATTCAAATGTCAAGAAATAAACAGAAGTTGCATCAAAACTCATGTTTTATCTTTTTTTCTGGTGGAAACTTTGCCAAGGACCTTAAATGTAAGCAGTGATTCTATTTACCTCATTGGGGGCCTCTAACAGGCATAAATATTTGCTCCACACTAAACTCAGTGACTCATGACATTTTGAAAAGGCTTTTAATGTGTAGCCCTCCTGTACACCAAACTCGACTTAAAAGGGTGAGTGCTGCGCCGCTTCACTCCATGATTAGTGTTAAGATACACAAAAACCGAGCACAACAGGTGGGTCATTAAGCAGACGGGCAGCGCTTTCCTGTGATGCAAGGCTGCCGCCGAAGAAGAAGAGCTGGAACACTAACATGGAAATAAACATGTGCCATTAGGAATAGCACTAGGGAGAATATTTCTGGAAATACGGGGACAAAGTATGGAGCGTAAAGACAACACACTGAGAGATAAAATACTATTTTACTTACGTGCAAGACAGCTGATTTATACCAAGTATGAAGTTACATTCGCCGCCATTCACACAGTAGGTCTTCTCTGTGTCATTGCACTTTCTGGAATGGCTTATGCGTGTAGATGTCACTGTTGTTGTCACTGAAAGAAAGAATCATAACACAAAGAAGAGGCAACTGTTATGATGTGATGTTGTGTGTTTTCTATAAAAGATCTTTAAATCTTGTATAAGACATTATTTAAAACGATTTTAAAGCAGCCATGAAACAGGTTAGGTAATAGTTGTATTTTCTGAGACCACTTTGCTGCATCATACACTTGTATTTCGACGAGGACTCTTAGTTTTCCATCTAAAAACGTAATTGTGCTTCTAAGCAATGTTGACACTATCTCAAGAAGTTCTACGAGCAAAGATAAATATTTCCCTGACACAGCGTAGGAGTTGTTTATGCATTGACTCAGGTTCTTGGAATGACCTAACATGTCATGTATATGCACTTAATCCCTCTGCCTGAATAGATATAATAAGTTTGGGATAAAGTCTGCTAATCAGGTGGAAAAGTGAGGCCCCTCTGAAGGAAGGGCACAGGCAGCGAGTGCATGGCTGCAGGACTGGACTTGAGAAGGGAGGAGTTTACTTGGCTTGTCAAATTTATGAGATGTTATTAGCACTTTGGTACAACATGACAGCTTGTGGTTGGAAATACAAAATGTTTCCAAGTTAAGGGCCCTTATAATCAAATACATGGGCTTCAGGATTTCATACTCATGCCATGCGGTGTGTTGTGACAAGACTGTCTCCGAGGTCACTGGCTCTGACATATAGTCGGCTGTTTGCCACAAACGACAAGATTTCACAACTCCAGACTGTAACACAGTTGAACAAATCTGATCAGCACTTTACTGTGTCAGAGACATGTGCCCAAAACAAAGACAAACAATGCTACTTTTCATATGAAGGAAATGTTACTTTCATTAGCCAATAAACTATACAAGCACTAATTATATTCTTCCAAAAAAGTCGGACATCTTCCAAAAAAGTAGTGTTATGTATCCAGAAATCTGATTTGGTTAATATAGTAAAAAAAAGATTGTAGACATAAGAACATCTCTTACTCTTGCAAACTGGAACAAAAACTTAAAGAGTAATGAATTTACACGTGACACTCATCTCAGATTAGTTTGAAGATTTTCGTGTTGGGTCTGTCGTCCCACACCAGTGATCAAATGTTTCCAGTCAAATGAAAGACCTAAACAATATTGGCTCCAACATTTTCCACATAAATATGCTGGTTTTCTAGTTCATCCCAAGTACCTCTTGGTCACACCTGACCTTTCCCTGCAACCATTGTTAAGCCCTCCAACTCCTAAAACAGAAGAACGTTTAAGAATAAAACATGCTAAACAGTGCAATTTGCTGTCTTTGGAGCTTCAGCTTATCCCAGAATGCATTTGATGGACAGGAGGAAAATGTTTTGAACAGATCATTAGTTTGGGACAGCACAATAGCAGTCGCACGCAAGTCTCTAGTCCACCCGACCTACATGTGGGTGGACTGTAAAAACAGACAACCCGCAGTAAACCACACACAGGGAGTCAGCGAACATGTAAATTTCACACAGGAAGGATCAAGACTGATACTTCAACCCTGGACATGTTGTGCAGTTAAAGATCATTGAGCTACTGGTCAAATGTGTTTTACTGTACTGTTCCTACTCTTCACAGCCCTCTGACTGTTTACCATCTGGTACATTTTAGGATCACATTACCCCACAACACTGTAGTAATGTCCTGCACTGTTTTCATTTGGCAATGATTTCAGACAATTGCTACAAGACCTGCAGTAAGCCCTGAATATTTCACAAGTGACCCTGACCTACTTTGAAGACATAAATGTTACTCAAGCATGATGTGAATCCATGGCCAGTGATTGAATCCATGCCTTCCAGATCAATTTCAGGTTGAAAAGATTCAAGAGATATGAAAAACCTAAAATGTTCATGAAAATTAATATAATTTCCATGTTAATAATGTGAGTAAGAAAAGAAAAAAATGGCATGTATCCCAGTAATAAACAAAAAAAATCCTTTTGAGGACATTTACTGGCCTGCAGTCATCATCTGACATCTAATCTATGACACGGCACATCAAGTGTCCCATTTTTTGTTATGCATTCCTCCTTTTGTCCTACAATAACATCTCAAATGAAAAACCAAAGTGCAAAAATAATTCTGAATGAAGACATAAATATTTAAATTAAAATGGTATGGTTACTTTTAAGGTTAACTAAGGTTAATTTTTCAATTAATTTAGCCTGTCTGGCTAAATCAGGACAGGCAGATAGTGATCAAAAACAATATGTCAGTCATAAAGCCTGTATGAATACACTAGTTCAAAATCTGGAGGCTTTAAAGAGGGAACTGCCACTAAATGCATAAACCAAACAGTTATAAATCTAACATATGCATCCACTTAACATTTTATAATAAACTTGTAAAACTTGACAAAAGTATGTAAAACCCCGCTGAGCAGCAGTAAACTATGGAGTGTTAGACTTTGGAGGGTGGCCTGTACTCTCAGCTGTCCCACAAACCACAGAGTCCATGCCTACAGAGTGGAACGTTTTATAACATCCCAGAGATCAGATGGACTTTATAGAAATGAAGCCCACATGTCATGGAAGATGAATCGAAAAGCATCCAGGTAAACTGGAAAATATAAGATTTTGTTGAAATGTCATAATGATGCCTTCATTTAAAAAGAACTACAGTAATATCCCAATGTTGGCATATTGTACAATCAACAAATTAACAACAAATGGCTATGTGAAATGTTTTTGATGTTTTATGGCACTTTTTAGAATTCATATACTCTTTATGTCGTAGAAATTAAAGTGGGACTGCTACAGAAGGTCAAAAGGTGAATAAAAGTCAAGCCAAGTGCTCTTCCAGGATCTTGACTACAGTCTTTTACCTTATAGAAGTGGGTCTATCATTGACACTGTGGCCTGTACAGGCTCGATGTATCTGTGAGCCGTGGGCCCTCGGTCTTAACACATTGTGGGTATTGCGTTTATCATTACAATTCAGTACAATACAACTTTTCTAAACCATTTTAAAAGGTACCTAATACTGTTTTTTAGATTCTGTGTAACATTTAATGCTTGACCTCTTTTTGGGTGTTTATTAGGAACAACATTTTTGTTGTATAACCTGAATAAGCTTTAGCAGTAGAAATGCATCCATTAATGAATAAAAAAAATATTGAAGACTTTTGAATACTTATTTTAAGATCCTTTTAGTCATTTAACAAATGATGGTGATCCAGACAATCTGTTTAAAGCACTTATGTTCAAATTCGACTCAGTCTGCATTACGTTTAGCTCAGTTTAGAGTAGTACTCCCCAAACCCTGTCTGACGGTGGAGAGTTTCCGCCGTTATTAGAAACCCCATACAAGGAGAGGAACACTCAGACCCCTTCCTGGAGCAGGATCTAGAACAGGGTCTGAGGTGATCTGGTTCAGCCAAAGCACTGTTTACTTAAGCCGCACCACGTGTTTACTTGAGATCACAACTTACGACAAGGCCCAAAAGTTATGGTCAGAGATACACAAACAAATAACACTTGTGTCTCATTTGGACACATATGACGTGGATAAAACGCTTACGCCTCTAATGATGAGGACTTAATATGATTATGTTTCTTGTATGTGAGCAATATGAAGCTGACTAATTATTCAACATATGCAGATGATTATTTATGTTTATGTGTAGCTAATTGACAGTTCACAAAGGAACACCTTAATAGTGGGTGGTCATTTTTACCATTTACAGCAGCGGGTCAGGCTTTTCTGAGACTAATGGAGAGTACATCATAAAATAAACACGTGTTAGCTTCTATTTGCTTTTGAAGAGCACTCCTAAGTGTGTGTAAGCTAAATCTCCTAACATTTTTTACATCGACATTCTTTGGTCAATGCTGCTATAATAAAGCTTGTGAAGTGATAATTACAACTATGGTCTCAACCTTGAACAGAAATAGCTGGTGCTTATTTAAAAATGAATCTTCTTGTTCAAACTTCTCTTTAAAGGTTTTTAATAGTCGTCATCGTCTTTTCGGAGACAACACTTATTTCTGAATCATTTCCCACGAGGCAAAGGCTATGAATGTCAGACAAAAGGCAGCTTATTTTGATCATAGCATTGTCTGCGGTTTGAATTATATCAAAATACACTGGAGATTATTAAACTGGATGAAATAGTCAAAAATGTCAAGAAAGCAGTTATTAAAATCCATAAATTTGAAGTCTAAGCCCATTTGTTTGTTCTGGTACATTTGTAAGTGTTCCATATGGTTCTGTGTGTCTACAGTCACGCTGCACAATCCCCCGCTCTGCACTGGAGACTAGAGTTCAGGTGTTTTTGTCAAGGTTACCTTTGGTTCAATGCAGAGACAAATTCTGCTGCTAAAGAGAGTTAGGGGCAGGGTTCATTTATCAGAACATAGTCAAGAACGGTTTAGTTAAGTTTTCTTGGCTCTTTAACCCTAGGTTTCAGCTTTCCCCGAGAGCCCAGGGGCTGAGTGTGAGTTGAAGTTGAAAGTGTTTAGTGAGAGCCACAGTGTTTAGCCATCAGCCCTTGCCACTGACTTTGATTAATCCTTCATAGCCCAAGAACGAAAAGAAAACGAAAGGCTGGGGGTGCAAGCGGGACCATCTGGAAACCTTCATAAACATGCCTGTCTTTCCACGCTCTCCAAAGTATTCTAAGAAAATCGTAAAAATGAAATGAGAGGTCCCTATTGCACAGGTTTTTTTTTTTCTCTTGAGTGCATATGCAGCAAACAGAAATGCATTCGTCCTGTTTCGTAGCCCTGCCCTGCACCTCACAACCCAGCCCTGAACACACAATCCTGTCATGAAATACATTTTCAATTGGGCTGTCTAGAGTAGAGAGTTATACACATGTCACTCTAATTTATGGCAAATGTTCATAATTTACTGCAGCTTGGCTTAATCTTTTTTACTTCTGTGCAGCAATTGAACAGAAAGCCATCTCAAAGCATTGGACAGAATCGGATTCTTGTACAAGAAAAAGCCTAAACAGTTATTCAAACAGCGGTGGATAAGTTCCATCTGGATATAGTTACCGCTTTGTGTTTTAACCCCTAAAAAGCAGCGTTAACAGGATGAAAGTATAAATTATGTGGCATATTTGGGAGTTTGTCAGTGAGAGAACAGCGTGGAGTCGGACCATGTCCTTCTCTTGCTATTCTGCAACGAAGCAACTCACACTGGAGCGGGCTGAGGAGCCACAGCACAAGTAAAGACAGAACGTCGGGAGAATGGCGTGTCAACAGGTGGCACCCTTATACCCCCACAAAGAAGAGGGTTTTTTAACACTTGGACTATCATATCATTCCTCACAACATGCCAGTTAAGAAGAATTAAGCAGGTAATAAAAAAGAGACGAGAGAGTGATAAATGTCATAAAGAAGGTGCGAGTAGCAGTATTAGCCCTGCCACCCACCCATGCCTTTCCACAGCCAGTTTAAGGTAGAAAAGAGAGAAAAAAGTGCTCCCCCACCTCGCCTCCTGACTCTTGGCAGGGAATGTCTGACATGTCTCCTGTTACAGCTGGAACCGAGATCTTTTATCTCTAAACCACGGGCCAATTCATATTACATGCATTCTTCCTCCTCGGCTTGTTCACATTGTGTGCAGCTACCTTTTTCTCCCAAACCGGACTTTTGCCAAACTGCACAAGACAAACAGACCAGAAGAAGCCCATAGTAAACTTAGAAAATATGGCTTGGGTTTAATAATGGGAAGATGCTGACAGCTGGATGGTAGAAAGGTTGTAAAAAGGGTAAAGAGCAAACAAAAGGTAAAGGATTTTTGTACATTGTGCACTTGTGAATGGAAGTATTATAGACGCAAAAGCTGAAAGTCAGCAGGTAAAGCTTAAAGCTCTGTGGGGCTGTGTCTGTAAATAACTCCTATTTGACAGGGATTAATACGTATATTCCCATTTGAGTTATAAACTTTTATTCATTTTATATAAAACCACAAAAGGAGCTTAATGATGCAGAAATAAAAGGAACAAAACAACTGAAAAGAGAGTGATAGATGCAAGAGTTATCCAGGAAAGAGGAGCCTTGTCAACAGGATCTTAAGTTGGAAAATACATCACGTTGCCAAAGCCAACAAAAAACAAGCACGCACCTACAGTACTTCCATACGAGTATAGGCACACCCAATCAGTGGGCATATTCAGCTTGTCCCAGAGCATTTTGTAATCGTGAGTTCAAAATGAGCAACACGTACATGTCAAATGCCTGAAGAAGAATTAAATTACTATTTACTGTAGGTAGGATGCTCAAAGGACTTTACAAGGCACACCAAGAGCCCGGCATGAAAGACTGTACTTAAATCTTTCTTTCAATAGAAAATTATGCCAAATTCAAAATGAGAGAGGAATGTTTCGAAGTGCACTAAATAGAGCCTGCCAAAAACACTGATCTACCACCCACTCTCTAGTACGACTGCCACTGCAACAACCAGTGTGTCTTCTTTAATTTTCTTCTGTCTCCTATTACCATTTTTCAGTCACATAGCTGATATGCCTGGTCTTGCCTGCCTCAATTGTCTCAAGGCTGAAGCAAATCAAAGAGCAGCCCAGTGTGTGATTGCACAACAGCTGCTCAAGCACAGCACAGTGCAGTTTGGCAGGGCAGGACTGCAGCGAGCCGGGAGCGGCTGTGTTAAGGAATGGCCACTGGTTGGCACCAGCGTGTGCAGCTGGTGGACCAGTGACACATGGTGTGGCACAGTCTCCACACTCCTGTTGCCTGCTTGTTTTTAATCAGAAGAGGCCTGCCGCTTTCACTTTTGTCCATTAATGAAAAAAGTGTTTACAAGATGTGCTGGCACCTTGTGCAACAAGTGAACACAGGCACAACAGTCACAACAGTCAGAGAGCAGCTGCCACTCTGAGAAGTACAGGAGAAAAACAGGACCATTCTGGTGAGGCTGGTATGATGACCTTAGGTTAAAAACACCCACGTTCAACAGTACTGTGTGTAAAGGCACTTGTTTTTTTATGTGACACTACATCATAAGTTGGTTCCCAAAAATGCATTTTATACACATTGCTTTAAATTGATTACTCATTGTAATTGTTTAAACTTATGAACCCACCTAGGATCTAAATTAAACAAAAACACTATAGAAACAACCTACATAAAGATTATAAAAGCTCTATTAATTATTCCAACTGTTAGGAAATAACCTGTTCATCTTCTTTGTTCATCACAGTAATAAAAACATAAGCATATTTCATACCTCCAATATCTAACAACAGGAGAGTATTTACAGTACACTTTAGTAGAAACAAACCGTTTTCTTTCTGATACATTTTAAAGTCTAAAGTCTAGTCTAAAGACCTTCATCATTGATAAATGTAAAATCTGTGGACGGTTACAATGGCAACAGGGTGGTTTGAAGTTATGACTTAATCAAGCATAATTCACAGTGGGACATTACAACATCCACATTTCAGCAGCAAAAGAGTCACCAGTGCTGTGCCAAGGCCGTAGTCACAGGTCAATAGGAAACAATGTTATCCCGCCCAAACCAAGAGAGATGTGTTCGCTAAGCCTGTGATGTAAAATTATGTCACTTTTATGATCAAGACGTTATTACAAAATCAGCATCTTATTAGTAGATCAGTAGTATAAGTTAAGTTTAGGCACTAGCCACATTATAATTAGCATTAGCAAAAGACAAATGTATTTCATTCAATACTTTTCCTTACATTAATCAACTCCCCTCTAAACCTAAACACCATCTGGAGCGAGGCAAGCTGTTAATAAATGTTGAAGTGGTTTTACAGAAACGCAAAAGATCAACATTTCTTTCAGTATGGAACATGTCAAGGAATATTTACTGCCCGAGATGTCATACAATACTTAAATAACCTCAGTGTTGCAAAATAATGTATATAAAGGCCTCACGTAAATGTTACAACAGATAATGTCATCACATCAGATGAACCGCATGCACCGAGTCCACGTGTCTATGTCGTCGCCCTTCATCTCTCACAGCTGGCCTTCATTTCTGAGGAAGGGCAGACTTTGCAACCTTGTACCAGATACAGAAGACATATACCACAAGTCCATATTTGGGTCTCGGATAGTGTCCAGCTGCAAGGACTAAACTTTTCTGTGTAAAAGCCAGAACGCACACAGCCTGCTGCGGCAAACACACACCACCCACACTCACTGTAGGTCCTGGAGACAGCCAATGGAGCCGCACTGGTTTGTGAGGCTGCAGGCCCCGTGTAAACCAAGAGATGAGTTCACTGTGAGTGTATCAGTGTTTAAACCAGGCCTGATTCCATATACAACCCCAGCCTACACACTAAGATGGAAATTATACCTACGCTGGCCGACGGTAACCTCTTCCCAACATCTTAGTCACCGCCGTGTCAGATTGGATGTGACCACTACAGCTGCAGAAATCCACAACAAAAGGAGGAAACATGACGTAGTAATGGGAGATTTAGGACAAGAGACAGCTGTGGCTTGTGCTTTAAGGCTGGAATGGTAAGTATATGTTCCACCGCCACACAAAGACGACTCCAACTTTGATCCAAAAATGCAAAGTACTCGAACAAGAGGAGTGATGATTTTGTTTGATGTGACTTAACAACAGTTTAGTCATAGGTTAATACTCACCGGGTGACTCTCTTCAATCAACGACCAAACACCTGCAATTACTGACTAAGTGCACACAAGGCTTTATGCCATATTGTCCAGCAATAATCTTTCTCAGAATAATTAAACACTGGGCTGTATTACGAGTTAAAGCACCCACAAGTGCAGTCACCACTCACCATTGGACTGTGTGGTCTGATCTGTTGCTCTTACCTAATTCTGCTGTCATCATTTTGATTTGACTTTTCGCAGTCTATACAAACACATTTTACTCTAAGTGTGGTGAGAATGGATGGATTGGCAGCTTTTTTATCTGTTGGTAGCTATGAAGACATATCTAATTTCAAACAACATAAATCAGTATTTCAACATATTTGAGAAAATCTTCCACTGGACATTTTACAGTCTGTTCCTTTTAAAATTTAAGAAAGTATAACAAGCATATGGCTACAACTTACTTGAGTTGGTCTTTTTAATGTTATCCAGTGATGCAGAAAACAATAATAACAATAGTGGCGTATTTTTCTGTTGGTTTCTCTCAACATTTGTGTCCTAATAATCTGTTCAAATCACCAGCCCTCATCTATAAAAACAGAAATGACACGTGTTTGCTATATCAGATTATATTTTTTAGTACATGGTATGCGCTCTTCCAGGTGAGCCATCAATGCTCCCCAACATTTCTAATGCAGTAATTAAAATAAAATTCCTTTCTGGAAACATGACTTCAGCCAGTCACCCAAAGATGGGGTCACTGTGGGGGGAAGACCACCAGGACAGCTGAAGGGGGGCTGAGAGAGAATCTTTTATAATGTTGTTAAATGAAGTCTCAGATACGTTTGGTCCCATAGTTGGGAAGAGTTAACAAAGCACAACCTCATGTCCCCTCCTGCTCACATCACTCAGCGTTTCAAGTGTAACAGCTGCTTCCTCCTCACACATAGCAATATCCTCACTCATTCACTCCCGGCCAAGGCTTAACCGTCCCACATAACACAGCCAGATTACTGGAGATCTTACCAAGTCCGATATGTTTTGATTTCCATTAACTTGTTTTTGTAAAGAGTGCTCACTTATCACAATGGATTGACAGGATTTAAGGAATTGAAACAATTATAAAAATGCTGTAAGAAACGTTGCTCAGTTGTACTCTTTTCTGTCAGTTTCATTTTCTGGTGAAGTATTGCGATGCTTTGACTCAACAGCTGCCTATTCTTAAAACATTAGGGCAGATCTCACTAAGGCAGTAACTCATGCATAGTTTGTTAAAAAAGCAGTGAATTACATTATCCAAATGATTTATCTATTACGCGTCAACCGGCCAAATTTCCTCATCTTGTTGAGTTTTTTGAGTCGTGTCGCTCTTTAAATCCATGCAAAAGCTTTCTTTTCACCGATTGTGCTTCACAGTGGTTCCTGTCAACATATGCAATGCTAAAAAAACATGCTCAATTAACAGACACATGCCCAGACACAAATGCCCCTTACTTGTGAAAGTATGTGCACACCCATCATATCTATTTTATTTTTCTTGGGCCAAACAAGCAACCACTACTGCTATTTAATGTTTTAAATCAGATCCTCAAAACATTTTCTCGAGGTGCGCTGCCTTGATATTCCTCTTCCATCATGATTTCTTTTTGATTTATTATTCTCTTGGATGATATTCAAAATGTAAGACCTGTGTACACAAACCTGCCTTGGAACATCACTAGTCCTGTCTCAGTGATGCGTAGTGTTGTAGGCGTTTATGGCATAAACACTTGCATTTACCCAATATCTTCCCACTCTGCCGGATACAGCCCACTAAAACAGAAAAGCCCCTAACATGACAAACAATAACAAGTGCAGAGTGGGTGAAGTGACAGCTTTGTGACAACTACATCAAGCTTTGGGTGAACTTATAAACAGGACCTAAACTGTTACAAGCTCCAGCTGTCGTGTGCTAAAACTAGAGCATCAGGCACTTTGGTCAGAAACATTAAACTAGAGATATTTATCAGGGCAACATCAAGTTTTGAAAACAGATAACACAATTGACCTAAACCCATATCTGCTAAATCCGAGCAGCTGCTCTTCCTTCACAAAGCCTGTTGTGTCATTACTGAAGGCAAGTTTCCCCTGGAGTGGTACGGGACGGGTCTGGTCAGTGCGACATGCTCCATTGTTAAAAGGGGTACAAAGGATACATCTTGTACCCGTGCAGCTATCCAATTATATTATCACAAAAAAGAAGTTCCTTTTCAGTTATCCTGCTAAAAAATTGCAAAACTTTTTTATTTAAATTGAGAATTCTTCTGTACTACTTGTAACTCACATTTTTGACTTGAGTAAGTCATTATTAATGTCATTATTTGGAGAAAGTTAATATCAGTAAAATGAAGAGTAACTAGATGAACAGCTCTGACATAAGTGCAGAACCAACAATGGCTTAAACAAGAATAATTGAGTCCAAAAGCGCAGACAACATATATCCTCCTGATTAATATTACATGTTTTCTGTCTGCTAGCTGGTATGGATGCCTGGTACACTCAAAAAATGTCTGGTCATGAAGGTGACTGCAACATGTCAGAATATATTCAAGCTTCATTTCCAAGTGGCCCATCATCAGGATCAACTTAACAATGATCCTGATCCAATTTAACATGGCACACAAAAACCTCTGTATCCTTGGTATCAGTAAATTGTTTTGTGCTTTACTGACTTAAACTGAATCCTGATTTTGTGGTAAAAACCTACAACTAACAAGACCTGAAATTCTGGTGCAATCAGGCGGCCATCTCAGAGGAATGCCTGTCCAGAGTCGGGGACTGAGGATAATCTTGAAAAAGTGGGCATGACTAATAGTGCAGCAGTGTGATCCATGAAACCAGACAAGTTGTTCTCCTGTGGCCCATAAATAAAGAACTCCTGGCAGATGTGGAAGCCTGTTGCTCTGCGACATAGCCGTTGTATCTTACCCACACCAATCAATGAAACTGACCAGCTTAATACCTCACATCCAGGAACACTCACAAAAACTTCCTTTGGCGTCATTTTGGATAACTTTCCCCTGATGCTTACATAGTAGGAGTGAGTAAGCTTTCTATTTAATGGATGGGACAAAGGAAGTTGATGTTTATCTACTACAAAGTACTGCTCAGTGTAATGTGCGTAGGACTGACATAATTTCTTAACGTAAATATTTGTGGGACTTTTCTATGTTGTGTTTTATTTTTAACAAAACAGTAAAAAAAGGGCAAAATATTAACTCTTTATTTTCTCCTTAAAGTCTATTTTGACCTGGGAACAGGTTATTAAAGGTCTTAATAAAGACTGAACGGCTGTGTGTGACACTATATAAGATTAAAACACACAGCTATAAATAATAGCCATAAAAGGCCCTTATTATCTACTTATTCACTAAACCTCTGTCGAGTTTTAAACACAAACCACTCCAGCCTGACATTTGTTTTACATTTTGATTGATGTGCTGTTGGCTGGACTAGGAAACATCTGGCTTAATAGCTAAGTTTAACTTTTAATAGCATGTCATTTGGTGGATATAATAGAACAATGCGCAGAACCATTAAATGTGATTTGAGACTCTAACTTCTATTGTTTTCATGATTTCTTGATGATTTTTGCCACAGTTTTACACTATTGACCTTTGTTTTCCTTTTATATGACTTGATGTGTTTGATTTAAAATGAAACAGTACATTCTTACACTAATAAAAAAAAACAAGAATGTTTAAATAATATTTTTGCCATACAGATCATTAATCCTTTGTGATTAATGATCTGTATGGCAAAAATATTGCAATGAAATTTTGGTGCTCATAGTTTTCATATAATATGCAACTCATTTACCTATTATATGTAAATTATGAGCATCGTTAAAGGGAAAAAACACTGTCCCTGAGAAGGTCCAGCAGCAGCGTGCGGTCTGCTTTAGCACATGTGGGAGCAGTGATCCAGCAGTATGCCACTGGGACTCCTTGTAAAGTCTTTATCTCAACAAACTGAGCATGGAGGATAAGGCTAAGGTGCTGTGATGTTGTTTTTTTTTACACACACGTTTAAGAGTTATTAGGTCATTTAAGTTGGTTAACCATTCGCTCTCCAACAGGGGCGACTGTGTTTGGCTTGGGGCAGGGAGTGAAAACATGTAAAGGTATGTCCATGTGTGTATGTGTTGATCTGTGTGTGTGCATGTGCAAAATTGTTGCTGGTGGGCCCCAGCATGACTGCTGAGGTTGAAGTAATCATATGTTCAGCTGTGATTTCCATCAACACATTCCTGGACGCTCACACAGTCTCTCAGTGGAGCTGTGCACAGCACCCCCCCAAGGATGTGACCTGCAGCCTCAGACACATGGCTGCCTTACATGCGCTTATCACAACACAGCAGCCAGTAGGATAATAGGAGGCCTTAATCTGAAGCCACGTGGAGCCAAGCAAACTTTGACTAGTGTTGCTCCATCACATTGGCCTTATAGAAGACAGTGGATGATATACTACACCACACTGCAGAAGGCCAGCAGGTCTTCCCATGCCAGACTGATTACAGGCTAGAGGCCAGACTGCATGGACAACAAATGGTCCTTGGTCCTTTAGTTTGGGGGTTGGGCATGGGGCACAAAACATAACTCTGGAAAAGGCAGCGTTTGTTACAGAAACTATTACAAAGACATATGATATTTCAGACCACCAGGACACCCTTACTCACACACACACATGCTGTGTACTGTCCTGATGCCAGGGAATGCAAAATGCAAACATAAAAGTCCCTATAGTTGGAGAATGTAAAAATGAAACATTGATATGGCCCATATTTGGAAAGTCTGACAAATCCTGAGAGAGGTAAGAGCAAGTCTGTCAGGCAAAACGCTGATAACAAGCATCATTCAACTCAGCAGAATATCATGCCATCTGCGTTGATTAATTATACAGTAACTGGCACTGCATCAGCTCAGTCTGTAATTCTTATTCAGTGGTCAAACAAAGTGTCATGAGTAAAAAACACACGGCTGACCCCAAACCCCAGTGTGTGCTCAAAAGCCACAAGTTTCAGCCTTGAACACACAGGGCAAATGTGCACATGGTACGTGAGTTACAAGAGTGTCACATCCTTTCCACACAAGTATTAATACATAGAGAAGAGTAATTATCAGATGTTGGCTGCGTTATCAATGCAGGCCTTTAATTGTCTCATGCTAGCTAAGATCCTTTATGTTGCTATTATACATGGATCCTGGGACACGTTTTGGAACAAAATCTGAATATTTAATCATACCTAAAGGCCAAAGATTAGCATGCAATTCTGACTGGCACTCCCTGTGTACAATTGATACTATGCAAATCAAATGAATACAACTGTGTTCAAACTCGCTGATGAGAGCTGTTTTGTTGTTAGCATACAACAAGCAAATGAACCAAAAATACATTATACCATATTATAAAACAAATCTATTGGTTCAATTATGAGTCCTGTAAAATGAGTGCTTGTGGGGAGAGACTGTGAGCCTGGCTGTGGTGGCCCGTATTCACCATGTGGTGGAGCTGAGTGATGGTTTCCCTCACTGATTCAACCAGAACAGACAGCAAGCAGCCACTGCCATATGCTGCTCTGTATGTCTCAGAAAGATGCTCCAGCGCTGAGCTCCTACTACACACCATATACACAACTAGCCCTAAGGCTGTTTAGACACATTTTTACCACTTATTGTATACTTTTCTTACTCTCCTATTCAAGTTCTTCTTTACTCTGCTCTAAATTAATTATTCATCCAATAAAATTATGCCTAAAACATGTTTTTGAATGTGACTTCTTCTATGAGCAAGACATTACTGTCAAGTGTTTCCTACAAATACTACACTTCTTGATTTCTGAACATGTTCAGATCTGTGCTTTACATCCGTCAACGATAATCACAGCAACACGCACTGCTCACCGCTGCTTCCTTTTATTGACATGCAGTATGCAGTTTGAGTGAGCCCTCCCCGATGTTGGACATACCACCCCTGATTCGCCCTGTCTTGCCTTCTCCCCTGAAGCATGACGGAAGTAGGCACTCTGCTGTAATACAATGGGAGTTTTTAAGGTGAACAAACACACAAACACAGAGGCAGACATCTAGTGATCATGGCACCTGATAGAACTTACAGTGATGCTATTGTATGAACATCCAGGAGGAGTGATTTTAGGAGATGTCAGCGCTGACAGATGCACAGAGAACATTTACAATGGTGTACAGAGAAATGGGCAGATGTGTGCGAGTCAAGGCAACAAGCCTTCAATATAATCACTGTTAAGCTACAAAAAACAAACTTGTCAGTCATACAATCAGTGATTACCCCTGTGAAAAGGAATTGCACTGTTATTCATTTTCCCTTCATATGATCTACAGATGGACTGGCAAAAAAGTAAAACAACAAATTATGATAAGTGCTGTAAGCATAATCTTCCAAATCAACTTCACTTCACTGCTGATGGTTGCACCAAATGGAGTTATACTGGAGCACTTTATCATTGTACAGCCATGTTTTATCCATTTCAGCTACTGTAGCCTGTTCATTGCTTTGTAATATTATATTGTCTTTGATATTTTTGCTGTATTACCAGTCTTCGGGCCTGCTAAGATCATCATATTAAGTTTCATGTTCCACTGGTCACACTTTCTTCAGCCTTCATCAAACATCAAACAAACAGGTGCAAGCACCAGGGATTCACTGACTTTTTCCGGGAAAAACAGCACATATCGACCTACTTTATTTAATGATCGTTTCTAAGTGACAAACATTATCAGATTCATTTTTTTTCACAATGTGAGCACTGCATGTACACAGCAGGAAATCCTGTGTCTCTGAACTTTTTAAGATTGCATGAGTGAAAAGAAAAAAAGCCAAGCGTCAAAAAAAGCATGTGGTTTCAAGATGCACTTTTTGGCAGTGAAACACAAACAGCTTTTTAGATTTTAGAGAATAAAACTGGCATTGTCCTGCCCTGTTTATTGAAAAATGGATGACTTTTTTGGTCAATTGCTTTCTTAACATCAAACTGTCATGTTAGAGCCAAAAAGGTTTTCAAACACAAAGGGCTTTTTCTGTTTGTGCTATCCGAATAATGCTGCTTAGCTTATGTCTGCAAAATGTAAACAACAGAAATAAAACATGGTATTAAAGAAGGTATAATGATATTAGTGTGATTTAGTTCCTGGGTACAAGTTGAAATGCCTTAAGTACTGTAAGTACATCAGATTCTCAATGTCAGCAGTGAAAGAAGAAGGAGGCCCAGGCTTTTTTGGGAACTTATAATCATATCTATACTGCCTTTACAAGACATTTTCTAAACTATGTATTTCATGCTTTATATGTAGTGCTTTATGTAGTGTTTTTCTTCTCAAAGTCAGCACTACACATAAGTCTTTAGACATGACCAGGAGAGCTCTATGTGCCAACAGGCAGTTCCTCAAACAACTTAAGCACTTCATAAGTCAATTGTGCCACACAACCTGCAGCATCAGATCTATTCTGTAATGTTTTTATATTTCTTCACTACTGGTAGCTTCTTTTCAACAACAAGCAAGCCCACAGCAGCAATACACTCACTGCCCGCACTGCAAACACAAACATACCACACCAACAAATGGAAACAGCTGTTATCAAAACTCTTTCATCTGCAACAGTTTGGAAAATGCACTGAACAGTTCAATTTTTAACACAATATTTGGATTCAGACAACTAAGGCAACTTTGAGTAGTTTGAGTAGTCTATTCTGAGCATTTGGAAACATTATTATTGAATAAAAAGTCAGATATCCCATCTACCTCCCTGTACATTGTGCAGTTCCACTGATAAATGTGCAAAGCACATGTGTGGACAGTTGTTCTTCATGCATGTTACCACTGTTACATGCCTGTTTGCAATGGCTGCTTTGGATCACTCAATTGGCAAAAGAACAGTCAAAACAACAACAAAAATGCCAGAACATCTGTGCCACCTGACTTGTTGCTTAGAACGGCGAGTACTCACTGCTTTGGACGTTAACAGTGCCAGTGGAGTTGTCCGATCCCTGTATGTTCTCCACCACGCATGTGTAATTCCCAGAATCCTCCAGTTTTGCATTGTTGATCTGGACTCTGGAGTTTTTCCTGTGGGAGACAACACTCACAGAGCTGAGTCAGGGGAATGAGGGCAGGGAGGAAATAGCAGGGAAACGCAACAAGTGAGACCATGGGGGACAGAAGGGCAGACAAGAGGGCAGACGGCAGCATGGCAACAAGTGCCTTCATGGGACACACAACAGCTCATTCAGGGCCAGTATAAAGCAGTTATACTGGTCCTGTATAACTGCTGTTACTGGCCAGTATAAAGCAGTTATACTGGCCCTGCCCAGTATAACTACACTTACATTTAGTAATAGTTTGTTACATGTGTGTATTACATTTCTCTTTTTTATCTCTTGCCCACTTGTGACTGAAATCTTTAATTATTATGATTGTTTTTTATTGAAATGAATTGAAATGCAAAGTAAAATATGTTCCACTCTATAGCAACCAATGTAACTAGAAACATTATCACAATTTAAAACAAGCTAACTCACGCACTTGTCTTTGGGTGTTGTTTTTACTGCTAGACTGGTGTTTTAATAACTGACGGATAGTGGAGCAATCCTCTTTGGACCAATAATTAATGACAACAAAGTGAGGTGTTCCATTTTTAAAAAGGTCATTCAAACCTGATGCAATGGCCCGACAGTAGATCCAAGCATACACACTTGTGTAGGTGGCCTGAGGCCTGGAAACTATGTTTCAAACAGCACTTCTTTGAGAAAGTTGCCATAAAGACAAACATTAGCTAATCTGTTATTCTTATGTTGTCACAACAATGAAGCACAGTAGATATATTTATTACATATAAAAGTTTATATCAGTTCTATCCTCAATTCTCATTTAAAGATACATTAACATACTATTAGATGAGCTAAATTTCAACCCAATATTTAAAGACCATTTCATTTTAGACAACATGTCTGATTTGTACTCACTGGCTGTTCCTTATTCTGACATGTTTGCTTTTCTTGAGCTCGTTGCCGTCTTTGAACCATTTGTAGGTGGGGGCTGGGTTCCCTGTGGCCTCACATTTTACTGTGAGCTTTTTTCCCTCGTCCACTATTGTTGTATTCTTCATCGGTTTTAATTTTGGAGCAGCAACTAAAAGACAAAAAGAGAGACACTCATGAGTATAGACAAACTCTGCACAGTTCATGTAATTGTATGGTTTGGGAGATACTGATTGGGCTGAGTTGACAACTGTCTTCCGTGACCACCAGATGTTGTCACCAGAGACATTCTCCTCAGACTAATAAACAGGCTCAATATCTCTCATGAAAAGATAAAGCAGTACTTAGGTCCCAAACTGAACCACAGTGGTACAAGTGACAATGGAAACTAGTAACTTACTTCCAATAACAATAATACTATATGTCTCTTGCCACTTTCAAAATAAAGTGCATCTGTTTTTTAAAGACCTTGGCTTTTCTATAAGTAACTTATCAAAGTGGATTACAGCCTGAATTCTAGCTTCTAGCATTAGTGTAAACATGAGTTGGAGATAAACCTATTCCATTAAGACTAGTCAAGGCTCACACAGCCAGGCTAACACCAGTCTCACTTGATGAGCGGCGATTATGTCGTGCGTTGGCACAACATTGAAGTCGAGCCTCAATGAAAAACAAGAAGAAATGTCCGCCTCCGGGAACATCGCTTTAACAAACAGAGTCAACGAAGCTGACAAGGTGCGGAGAAACTAACACAGAAACACGCTGCATTTTGCCTCAGTGACGTAACTTTAAATGTGTTTACCCTTCACAGATGAGGTGTACGATTACAATACAGACTTCATTTAATCTGCCAATGATGAGTCTGACTTTTAATTAAATATCTCCAGGGACAACACTGGGGGAAAAATAATTGATCCACAAATGTGTAAAACACATTATATTAAGAATTATTAGCCTAATATTAAATAAATAATCTATCTTGTCTATTTTTTTAGCTGGTTTGGCTAAAATGTTATTTTCTGGTTGATGGTGATTACTAAAGTTCATTAATCTGATAAAACATTAGAGGGACAGATGTGAGGGCTTTTCCACTTGATTTGTGATAAAAGTCTCTGATTCATCAAATCAGTCCAAGCCTGATCTAAAACCTGCTCTGGGCCAGGGTAAGCTGCCTGCGTAGGTTTCCAAGGCAGGATGAGCCTGTTTTATGGAACAGAAATGAGCCAGACTTATCCAAATAAGCTGAGCTTATTGCATTAGCTCGTTTTATGGAACAGCCCTCACAGTATAAAGACACAACGATGCACATGCACCATACAAACATTTGACAGCTGCACACATGTTTAGAGTTAGACTGGTCCAGGGAGGTGCACAGAAGGGGTGAACAAGGGTCATACACTTATTTGACCAGTGCTGCCCGACCAATGTTGAGAGCATCATGAGGACAGCAGCACTATGAAGATAGTAAGAAGTACAATAGTTTTAACAAAAGATGCACTAAATTTATCTCTCGCCCTCTTTTGTAAGACTGTCCTCCTTCAGTGACCTGGTAAAGATGTCAAGTCTGCACTAGTAATAAAACCATAGTGAGTCTGCAGTTTGCTTGAGAATTACTTTGCACAGCAGTGATAAATCTTCTGACTTTGATGGCTACACTATGCAGACCAGTGTTTCTTTCTACTACAGTCATGGCCCTTGTGGGAACCGTCTGTGTTCTGTGTCCAACAGTGTCCTGAGCACCTTGACACCAAATCCTTGTCCAGAACCCTTGGCTGTAATTCTCCAGAATAGATCCAGAGGTCATGTGACTCTGTCCCAGCTGTACACATCTTTGGTGCTAGGCATGGACTTTCAAACCACTCACACACATATATTCCATCTGTTTTTAAAATCAACCACATATTTCTGGAGGGTAAAACTGATATAAATGTGATAGTATAGAGATGTGTCTTATTTTTAATGTGTTGCAGAATGCTTTAATAACCTGACTGTGTTAAATTTAGTCAACTATTTTTATTTTTTAGAAGAAAGGATTTGCTGTAAACCACATTTTCTTGAACAAGTCATCTAAAAATGACTTAATTTCAATGGAAGCACAGATAGCGAAAGGTCAAATCTAAAATAGCAACTCATATCAATGGAAAAGCGTGTATTTTTAGTTCAATAGAAGCTATTTGTTAAGAAGTTGTGTAGCTGCTTTGACAGTGCACTTTTATCTGCAACTGGCTTCCTGTTGGAAAATGTGAGTGGTGACATTCATGGCATTTGGAAAAATAAGAATCTGAAGGAAGGCAGATGTGCCTTTGTACCTTGCCACAATGTAACCTTAATGAGCTTATTCTCAAGATGAAAATTATCCTTTGTGCCGCAATTGCTTGAGCAGACTTTACGATCCAAAAATGGTTTGGAACAATAAAATCCTCCATTTATGCAGAAAGGCGTCCATATGGTATTATTGCAAGTCATAACATTATATAGGCAGAATATATTGTTCTTGTATTTATTAACAGCCTGAAGAAAGAATAGTCATGAAACCACAAGATCTGATGACGTTCATTATTTTTATTTGAAATATGTCCAGACTAGATTACATTAAATTCATCTCAAATTGCACAATGTCTTATGTTTGTTGCACGTGTCATTTAAATCAAAATGAGTCATATTTCTAGGAACATGTAAAGTGTATGAAATAACACTCAATGATAGTTCTCAGGTAGTAGAGCTCAGGTTCATAGAAGGCTCCCTTACTCTGTCCTGGGATGTGTATAATTAAAGCAGTGCGTTTGGTTTCCATACAGTGAGCTCAGCCAGACTCAGCCCACCACAATGCCTGCGGAAAACCTTGTCTGTCATAGCGGGAGAACAGGAATAAAGTTTGCACCATAAAGAAAAATGTTGAATGCTTTGCCTGGATACAGGTCTGTCCTTGCCAAGCAAATTAAGTATGCTTTGTCCTTGCCTGGAAAAGTCAGGGAATCACAGGCTGCTCGTTATCAGCCCGGTGAGCCAGATGTGTGAGAGTTATAATGAAGACACAGGAGTGCATCGGACACTCAGCTCTGTGTCCAGATGTTACACATGTTTTAAAGATTAGGCTTTGTATTGTTCATCTACTTTATCTTGGATATTTGAACAAAGCACAAACATCATACTCTATAAAAAACATGTACTTAATCTAATTTTGAGTGATAAATGAGTGTCCTATTTTCCATGACACCAGTGGAAAACGTGTAACACTGCAGTGATAGACCCCTGCCTCAACAACAGCCTGATTCTCTCCATTTGAAGCAAAGGGGCAGCTGCAGATATGGACTATAAAAAACAAATTGTGAGAATAGAAGCCTATCCGGTGTGTCAACAGCTCAAGCTTGCCGTAACAGTTGGAAAAGTCAACCCAGGAAAAGTTCAAAAACAAAGTGGCCTGATGAATTAACAGTCCCCTGCTCGTATTATTGAGTTAACCTTTCTGTTTTACTTCCAGGAGCTTAGAGAAGGAATCCAAGGCATGCCTTTGTGTTTCGCTCCTAGACAAAGTATCCCTGATTACTCTGGTGTTATGTCACTTCACTGCACGTTGTCAGAAGACAAATTACATGGAGAGAACCAGAGAAATGGCTTTTGCATGTGGGAATGGGCTTCAGACATTGCACAGCAGTAACTGTAACACAACATCTGTTCAAAGAGATCATTTCAACAGCTTCCCGTCACAAGCAACTCACTTTCACTAAATAATTAGCATTTACTCCATTTTCCAATGAAATGTTTAAAATGTTTACTTAAAATTTGGTTAAAAAAACAAAATCTATTTATGTGTTAATATATTGATTTCCTGGGAGGGAATCCTTTAAACAAAAACACAAACTTTTCCCTTGTTCCTCTTAGCTGCTGTCAGTGAACAGTTTCCTTTATGGCAAAATATAGCATTGCAAATTAGTAATTATGGAAATAAATGCAAATCGTTTGGAGTTTTTCCTTGTTGGACTAACATCTCTCCCTGTCTGTACAGAACTCAGTATGAATACTGCATTTCCTTGACATTCTTCTCTTTAACGGCAGTAAAAATAATTGCCGGCTCAATTCAATCTGACCTAATGCTTAAAATAATACAAACTGGTTATATTTATTAGTCAGTGGAGAAAACTGACTTTGGAAAAGCAGCTGGTTCAGATATTTAGCTTTTGCCATTTATTGTGTTTGCCCCGTCTGGCTCCAACCACCCTTCTTATTGAAAACTCACTCGCTCTGATACTGCAGCATTTGAAAAGAGACTGGAAAAGAAGTGGAGGGCTACCATAAGAGATTAGTTTGTCTAGTTAATAAAACCACATTTCTGTCAATATTGTATTTCTAAAGCCTGAAAGACAAACATAACTAAGATAGCTGACAGAGTCTATTATGATTAGACGTGGGACAATATAATGGATTGTTTCCTTCTGGTGATACATTGTGGTGATGCAGAAACAAATAGTTTGACATTATTTCATTTTAGACAAATTACACCATAATACCACAATGCAAAGAATTAATTCACGACAATCCACTTTTCCGTGTTTTCACTTCAGTTGTACAGATATCTTGAATATTGTAACTAAATGACTGTAATAATAATGTGATCTTGACATTGTATCACAAATCGCATCATATTATTAAAGATATTTTATTTTATATTGTGTTTTTGGTAGGACTGGACTTGTTGGCGGTGCTAAACTCGTTTAGATGTAGGCATCTGGACATAACACTTATAAACCATGGCCAGTGGGAATGACAATTCTCACAGACATAATGTGACTTCACTTTTGTTAAGATTTGATAAGAAGATAAAACTACTGAAAGTAAAGTAACTGAAAGTAAAGTAAAAATAAATAATAAAAATCAGATGGTCCAACCTTCTTAGACCTGAATATGTTAGATGTAGACTTACACAATAACAGTTACATGTACCTTATTGTTGACGGAGCAGCCAACTCTTCGGTGAAGGAACTAATGGGTACCACCCTCAGAATGACATGAACTTGTTTTTGCATAGATACAGGACGAGTTGGATGAGGAGTTTATATATTGCGGCACCAGTAAGACATTTGCTTATTATAAGGAATCATCCATGTTGATTATGTAACATTGTAACATTGTAACATTTGCCCTTTATGGAATTGAAATAATAAAAAATAAAGACATATAGTGCTGTCTTTTCTGTGTCTTTCTTCACTTAGTGGCATGGAGCATGTTGGCACCAATAATTTTATAGGGTTTACAAAGTTCTGGGTCAATCTAACCCAGGATCCATTTTCATTAAAAAAGTCATGCAACATTCTTTAAAGAGTGTCAACTTTCAGCCACAATGCACAAAGTGTTCAGAAAAGAGACCTGAAAGGAAATCATCATGTAACACTGCAGCAGCCCTTTGCCCTAAATCAACATTTTGAAATCCTTTCTGGTCCAAATTCTAAAAAGACGTCATAGTCAGTGAAAGAGCAATTACAGCTGAGAAATACCTGCTGTGAGGTAGTCCCCATGAATTAATTTGGAAAAGTCAGCGCCAAGTAAAAGGTGAGGAGCGCAAGACAATCCTTCATCTTGTCTTATTGCAATGATGGCAGTGATGGTTGACTGATGCGCGGTGCCGCTCAAACCCACCTCAATGCTCATGGGCAACATTACATACAATTATATTTTGACACACCCATTAATTACAGGCACACATCGCAATAATACATAAGTAATGAAGCGACACAATCAAAACATTACCCGGCATAGGTTGACAGCATACAGCATAATGCAGCCAAAACTATTAAACAAAAGGCAAAAATGACAAATAGGCTCTAACCCACATTAGCTGAGAGGAAACATCTCATTCATGGCACTGAAAGTCTACAGACCACCTGCACGTCCCACTTTTTGAAACCCTCTTCTATAGTCATTAATTCAAAACTGTAAGACAAATCATTCCTATAGCACCTCAAAGTTTTGTCCGTTTCTAAGCAAAATATATTTTAGTTATATCCTTGATGGACCTGGTTTTTAAAAGGACACAGAAGGAGTTTGGTGTTTTAAAGAAACTGGTTTAGTCTCTGTGCAGTGAATCTGTGTTCTTCTCCCAAACTGGGAGTATCTACTATCTGTATAGGTGATAAATTAGCTGAAAGCAGAATTTTCAAGGTCCAAAAAAAAAGCTTCTCAGGGTATGGGGTGACCCTGTATACAACCAGGATTATGTTCATGTTAAAGCCATTGTGAGATATCTTTAATCCAGGCATAACTGCAATGAACAAGGTTCTGAGATTACCTTGATACTGAAGCCCGGACTTAAATTATTTCAATGTTGTGTACGGCCATGTCTAAAAGTATCAATTACAACCACATTTACAAAATAATAGAAAAAAGGAGATGAAGATGAACACTTCTGTGGTTAAATTTAAAGAAGAACAATATGATATGCAAGGAAGCACATTTTAATGGTATTTTAAATTTGTCCATTTTAATTTTAGTAGAAGGGTTTACACCACAACATCAGCAAACATGCGTCATGGATAAGTAGTAGCTGGCAAGTGGCGACATTTATTACTAAACCTAACCTAAGTAGTAGGTAGCTTCTGAGTCAAAAAGCCAAGCTGGGTCCTGTCTTCTCGCCATAGCCTTAAGCTCCCAATCCACCTAACGAGCTGTGAATTATCATTATACTGTAGACATGACAGAAATCACCCATGTACATGTCTTCATTTTGACCTACTTTACAAGAACATTTTGCTGGGACTAGGTAAAGGGTTCCAAAAGTTTACCGTTCTGTGACACATCAGAGACAGTCCATTTCTATTTCAATAAAATTTAAAAGTTTAAAATCGTGGTTACAGTGTCAAAAGGACATACCATATTAAGTTTATTATGTGAATAAGCCAGTTATATACAGACATTAGAGTTGTGTTCACTGATTTAATGTGATGCTAAAACTGTGCAGCATGTACTCACTGTTCTTTGGGGAGGCGTTTAAATTAAGATCACAATCAACTCAGATTGAGAACTTGTAATTATTTATGTTTCAACTTTTCACTGCCAGTAAAACCAGAAATGAAAAAACTATCAGCAGTAGTGGTGTGACTGAATGATGAAGGCACCCAAAAGGTACAAAATGGCTACCAAGATTCTGTGTAAGATAAAGCTACTGTATCTGATCCTACGCTCCTCATAGTATACACACATGAAGATAGAGCAACTATTCTTCTTTAAGTGTTACTGAAGTGGGGGCAGGGCTTCCCCATGACCTCAGGTCAAACTACAGTGACAAGCTGCAGCATGTAGGAACCAACACTGAGCAAGCAGATTACTCCTTTTGGGACTCCGTTTGGGAAGACAAGCTGCCCATGCTATTACAAAGTTAAAGCTGCTTTGAGCAAAAACAGGCACTGATTTAAGATAAGCACTAAAAAATCTGAGTAAGAAAATATTGTATTTTACTGGACAAATATCTTTCTGTCAACTATTTTTCTGATTTAAGCCAAAGCATTTATTAAGAAAATAAATAAATAACAGTCACTCATAGGTTTTACAGAGCTCCTGAGCCAACAGCTCTGTTGCTCAGAGAGGTCCGCAGTTTGTCTTGGAGATTGTGAACACAAATCATTGTTATTATTGTTTGACTTCCTAAGCAGTGCAACTCCAATGTGTTGCCAAAAGCAGATGTGCCTCTATATGTGTGCACATAAGGAAACCAATCCACCTGACAACCTGGTATCAAGCTTTGACAAGCAAAGGGGATACTTAGTTCCAAACTTCCGTAACACACACTTAAGCTTACTTTCTTTTTTCTATTCAACTTTTTCGCATGTGTTCCCTCACACACACACACACACACACACACACACACACACACACACACACACACACACACACACACACACACACAATCTGTACAGTTTAAAAATCAGTACAGTTTTAAAGGCCTCCACAGAGAGCACCTTTATTCACATTTACCTGCTGAGGGGTCAACATCCTTGTCCTTCTGTCCTTTCTTTCCCCCCTTCTTCCTTCCTTTCCTCTCTTTCTTCTTGCTCTCCGCCATGCTGTCAGAAGAAAGTAAATCCTCTCAAGAAAAAAAACGCGATTAAAAAATGGTAGTCCTATTGGGAACGTGTGGCAAGTGGGCACTACTAGACTCTGAGCCGGTTAGAGCGTCTCTCCTCCTATATAGACAATCAAGTATAGCGAGGAACCACCTACTCAGCAGGGTAGAGAGAGGGAGGGTGGGAGGGAGGGAGGGAGGAAGCTAGGGAACAAGGAGAAAAGTAGGGAGAGAAGAAGGTGTACGCGGTGAGAAAGAGAGGAAGCAAAGGAGGCATTTCCATTGCTTGAAGGCAATCAAACTGTTCCTTTAGTGGATCTATCTGATAAGCAGTCTCAGCCCAGGACTGACACAGACCAGTCCCACAGAAATATACACAAAAAACTGGACTTAGCCAATTGAAGCTCCATTTCCACACATGTAGCCAAGTCCCTTACCCTGCAGCATCTTCTGTCTTGTAATGACCTGCACAAAGGAGCAGTGAAACCAGTTAAGCTGTCCCCTCTGCACTGCTGACCCCACCCAGATAATGCAGGCGGAGACCTGCCCTTGCCAGGTTGATGTTGGGGTCCCAAAACACTTCACATCTGGTTTAAATTTGCTGAGCACAGATTCTGAAGATATGTGTAAGACGGCTATGTGACTGAGGCATCGACTATCAGATCTTTGACAGTCAGCTTCTTAAAAATGACATGAAAGGCTCTCTGGTTGTTCCATGCTGCTCCCCTTCCTCAGCCCCCTCTCGTCTGTCAGCCCCCTCCGAGAAGTCAAGGCATGTCCCAGCTCGTCAGAGGCTGCATCTTTCTTTCCCTGTCACTGGTATTTGTCACTAATGTCTACAGGGCAATACAGTATATATAGTTTTATTTATATAGCGGCTTTCCAGAGCTCAAGGACGCTTTACATATCAATTATTCATTCACTCCACAGTCACACACTGGTGGTAGTAAGCTACATCTGTAGCCACAGCTGCCCTGGGGCAGACTGACAGAGACGTGGCAGCCATTCCACGCCTACGGCCTCTCCGACCAACACCATCAACATTCTAACACATTCATACGAGGCAATAATAGGGGAGAGCGGGAACTACCTTCCGGTTGAAGGACGGCCGCTCTACCACTGAGCTACTGCCGCCCCATGTATGTATGTTTTTATTAACGTAAAACAAGATGTTAACTTACTCACCCCCCACCCCCACCATAGTTTTATGTATTTACACAAATTAAAAGGAAAAGAAAAGTGAAGTAAATGTCCATTTAGACTGGAGAGAATGGCTCTAGGGATAAAACTATAGGCATATGCTCAATTCATTTACTGTTACATTAAATAATATAGCAGCTATAATTAAAACAGTAAATCTGTTGAGAGGGCATGTTTCATGGGAGAATGGTTGCCCAGTTTTCCACTTTATTAAAATTACAAAGTGTTTCATGGAAGGTAAAATAGGCCATAAAAATAACCAAAAATAAATTAGGTTACTCATGTTAAACTTTAACTACTGTTTTTGAAGTGGGAATATGATTAAGATAAAGACTAGAAACAAGTAGGAAAATATACTTTACTTTGATTATTGTGTAAAGCAACCAGTGACTTAAACAGCACTACAATTATACTGTAGCTGATTTCACTGGCTTAAATTGTTGTTCAATTTACACCTCTTTTGTTTCATTTCATGCTTACAGATTTTCCAATGTCCTGCTAGGTGAGTAGAAAAACACTACACAACAACAAGGTAACTCTCAATGAAACTACGTTAAATAAAAAAAAGGAAAAAAAGATGACTCATCTACGAGGCCCTCCCGGGGTTTGAATGTATCCAGCCCTGACAGAATACATGGCTTGAGAGGTGGCAGCCGCAGCAACATGGATTGGAAGGGCCAGAGGAAGGGTCATGTCTTAACAGGTCAGTGTGCTCACTAATAAGCCCCTATCTAAGAAAGAGTACAGGAGGTCAAACAGAGGTTTGGTGTGCTGCTATCTCTACTTCAAACACCATAATTGCTCTCTTCCCTAGGTCTAGGTCTAGGTTCCCAGTGGTTGTTCTCGATGAGCTAATCTGTCAGCTGAGATAACTCAGCAGAGGCTACAGCGTGTCAGGGAGCTGCCCTTGCCTCCATGTCTCCCCCCCAGTCTCAACACTCACTTCCTCCTCCACTATACGGCAAGATGAGACTTGTTCCCCAAGCTGTGTTAGTGGGTGGGCAAGTGCTTTATGGATGTGTCAGAAAAGTAACTATGTGTTACGTCAGGCCAGGAGAAATGTGAGTTTCAGGATGATTTAGCTGTCTTGGTGCAACTTATTAAAATCTTTTGGCCTGTTCCTCTCTCACCCCTGCATTATCTTCAAATAGATGCAAGATGTGAGAAAAAAAAAGTATCATTAGCTCACATGAGTTATGAGCGTGTACTTCATAAGACTGTACAGTAGGAGCAGGAAACACATTAACCTCACAAGATGATTTTTCAGTTCTGAGATCAACTGGTAAGAGAGCTGAGCTTGATCTCTAGAGGGAGGAGTTTGACCTGAAACTAACTCTGATGGGACAAGACTGTTCTGGCGTGACTCCTGATTGGAGAGTCGTTAGTGACACTGTTCTATTGAGGTTTTGTTGTCCTTCTAGAGTGAAACTGTTTTGATTTAAGTTTTAGAACACTGTTGTAAATAGTGGGCAACAAGAATCTGACTCTGTTCAGAGAAGGATCTTCCATTTGAACAAAAATGGCCTCCTTCACACCCTTCTCATCTGGCTTCTCTGGCCAAAATTTGGACATTGCTGTCCTTTTCCTGAAGATGACCTAGATGACTTCACAGTCATGTTGCCTTATTTAAGGTAAAGTCAGGTCACACAAGTGGAACTTAACATAACAATGCAAGTCCAGCCAGTCCTCTGATGCTACATTTGGTGTATTTTAAAACAAAAAAGGTTTTTTTGTATGACAAATATTGTCACAGACAGGCACATATATATTTTTTTTCTACTTGATAGCATCTGCTGTTTTTCAGCAGCCATGGGCTGTCCTTGGATTGTAGCCTTAAGGTGGAAGGGCATGGTGGGCTAGCATTGGAGGAGCAAAGAAATGAACCCAAACCACCAAAGTTCAGACATGGATCCATTCTATGCCCTCCTCACAATACTCCACAGGCCCTCGCTGCCTCCCTCCTAATCCCTGAGAGCGGCTCTCAGAACGGAGAAGACGCGTTCCTGTATGATGGAGTGGACACAACAGCATACCTGCACTTCGTCACAATGATACGGCTGCCCTTTCACAGGCAGCAGAGTTTATCTTTTCAGACCTAATGGCTTTAAACAGCCATTAGGTTATGCCTTTAAGATCTATCCGCCTTTTTTGTAGAAATTCATGAGGGTGGGGGGCTTAAAGTAATGCCTGCTTTTAAACATGTCTGTTGTTTTAACTGTGAGAGGTGAGGAAAGGGCAGGGGGAAGAGATGGGGTGCAAAACCTACACAAATTAAATGAATAGAGGAAAAAAGCAGAAATGTAGGAGAAGAGAAACAAAGGTGAAAAAAGCAACTGGGAAATTTGGAATTGAGATGAGAGCAGCCTCACCTGCTAATATTCACTTTTTAACAAGGCATCTGCTTCCTCAGCTGACCGACACTGAGCCGCATTATTGGAACAACACAGGGAGGGGAGAACTTAAAAATAAAAAGCTTGCTCATCCAACTGTAAAATATTGATCAAGCGCACAAAGTTACAGCTGCATTAAACACATGCACTAATAAGATGCGCAGAAGTCTACCAATGTGCACTGTTTGCAGCAGTAACTGACAGAAATGTTACCTTTACTGTCTCTTTGAAAGACAAAGAAATATTAGCTGTGGGTAGGCTGGTGGCGGAGGTACGACTCAATGCCAGTGACATCTGGAGGCCTGAGGAAAGGGTTTTCTCAAGGTCAGCTGTGCCAAGGTCAACTGAGATCCCAAATCTGAGTGTTACTAATAACTCTGCTAAGCAACAACTGGTCCCAGGATCACAGCTAGAAAGAGAGCCCAAATCACATTCCTTGCCTCATTTACTCCACTGCAAATGCATGGTTGAATTCAAATCAAGCGTGGCTACTTGGTATTTACACCCAGCTGCTAAAAGCCAGACAGAACACAAGCATGAAAGAATTGAAGTCTTAAACCAGGAAGTGATCCTGTGTAGAGTGGGCTCTTTGATGTTTCCGCAGCACAAAGATGTCACCATGGCAACCGCAGTCTTAAGGGTAGCAACTAGAGTATGTGAGAGAGATGCAGAAGGGTGGAATGAGGATGAGAGACAGTGAGCCAACACATTGGAAACCAACATGTGTGAAATACAGTAAGAGAAGGAGTAACTGATAAGAGACAGGTCCATCAGAGTCCTGTCTGTCTACTGTAGCACTTTATAACAGAGATGCCCATGGGTAAACATGTGCCAAGCCTGCTGGGAAGCACTGCAGCAGCATCTCTGAGAGAAATATGACAAACACCAGTACTGAGCATGCTCCACTCTCAAGGCCACTGAGAAAATAAGATGATCTTTAGTCCTCTCAGTTTGTTTAGTTCAACATCTGTCAGTTCAAAACTTGGGTCGCCAACACTGGCTCAGATGTATGATTGATCTAACGGTACAAGGGATCCTTCCCACTTCAGCCATGCTGACTCACATTGTAACAGGTCTGATTGGGGCTGAGAGGAACAAGAGATGAGCATAGCAACTCATCAGCCAATGGGGCATGATACTGCAATAACAGGCCAGCTGTGGAACAGCCTTGCACAGACAGCAGAGTCAGATGTGTCTTCCTTATCTGGATGTGTGCCAGAGCAGCCTTGTAAAGGACAGCTATACATTTGTGTCAGGCCTATAATTAAGCAAGGCTTTGATTTATTTTTTCACTTTTTATGTGGGTTCCTTTAGCAGACCGACAAACACACCCACTCAAAGACACAATTGTGCACCTTTGTCCTGTTTTATGAGAGTTGCATCTCTCTGGCATCAGTCATCAATTGTGGGAAAGAAGACATTTTGATTAAGTGCGTGTTAAAAAGACATAGTAAGTTTGTTTGACATCCTGTACATGTGCGCACAAGCACAAGATGTCACTTGGCACTTGGCTTCTGTTGTGGCTGAAATACCAAAGACTGTAAAATACATATCTGTTTGCTGATAAAGTAGTGATAAAAACATGTGCCAAAGTTGACTACATATTGATACGTCTCTCGTCACTTATAGCAGAGAGCCATTGACTGCTTGTAGTGAGCATACTGAAATAGCACAAATATTTTTAATGACAGATGCTGTCTAAGCATGAATTCGATGATCCTCTTAAAAAAATCTGCTCTATCTTCTTAAGACTGTCTGATTGACTCTTGCACTGTATTCCTTGGTTTTATTTTTCTGTCTCTGGGACAGATGAAGTTTGTGTGACTGGGAGCAGATTGAAGATAGAGGATGAAGCCGATCTGGTCCACCTCCTCATTCGGCTCTCACCCGATGAAGAGACAAACAGTATCCCACATGCGCTCACAGTTTATCAAACACACACCCACATACAACTAGGTCTTCACGCAAACACATATGTGAGACAACAACACACACTCAATCTAGGCGTCTTCTGGCCCACCAAGTATACACCGAGTCACACTCCAATACAAACACAAGCCCTCAAACACATACAAACACACAGGTGCACCCCTGTTTAAGTACATGAAGACTCCTTCAAATGGACCTCTTTTCAACATAGTGACCCAATACAAACAAATCCCATCATTAAGCCATATTTTATTTATAAAATGGACTTGAGGACATCACATGAATCACTAAACTCCAATGTTTGTCCCAATACGTACATGCTTTACTGAAGAAAACACTGCCCCAATGTCGTCATCTTTGTTGTCTGTACATGTACTTGGACAAAATGACGGCATACTTTAACACTATCTCACATAAGATACAAGATAATTTTGCATGCCAGGTAAGCCTTGTGACTGCAAGACAAAAACAACAGTATATGTCAAAGCTATGCAATGCAGTTAGTCTACAATGGAGAAATATTTATATTTACATGAAGGATAACATGGCAAGGTTGTGGTCTAATCAGCAACCATCCCCCTCCAAAAACATACATGCATCCGCTGTCTGCTTTGCATTCTTCACATCAAATCAAATTCCTTTTGTGCTCTGCACTTCTACTTTATCTCTAGAATGTGCTTTTAGAGCAGCACAAACATGTCACAATGAGGACACTGGAACAACTTTTCACACAGAGTCAAAGCAGTCTCTTGGTTGAATCATTTGCAATTCTTGCCTTGGCCACTGAGGCCTGAGACTTATCAAAACTCTCTCTTATCTCTTTGTTTGTTTTTCACAATTGTAGGCTTTTCCTGGAAAACAGTCCACTACGCATGTAAGCTTAGATCATGCTTTGGCGGCAAAAGCTAAGATCAAGGTGGTCTCAAATTGAGTGAGTTTGATAAAGTGGTACGGGTGTAGCCCAATTGGACTGTGCCAGGATGGGCGCAACTCTGGCACAAGAGACAGGGCTGACAGAAAGCCAGGACAGTGGTTGGGTCATCTCTGATTGTCAAGACGACTGCAAAGCCCACATAACCCTCTCTACCCATTAGAGGCAGTTAAATCCACCCACAAGCACACCAATGGCTGGCTTAGACTAAGAAGGAGGTCAAAGCTAGCTAAACCTGTAATGGGTCTAAATGAGCAAGCCAGCGGTAGTATGAGCAGCTTAGTGATGGAGAAGCAATACCAAAGCTTTAGTTGAAAATCTAATAGTTGCTATATAGCCAAGACAGTATTAAGTGTTGCCCAAATACCATGTAGTAATACAATATTTGCATGGATAAAAATACCAAGACCAGGGAGCGTCGATGCCACCCCATTGACCACAAAACACAATCAAAATTGGATTCCTTACCCAAAACTGAATTGAAAAGATGTATTTTTATAAAACAGCATTTTTTTTTTTCGTTTTTAAAGTTTGTTTTGAGTTTTATAAAGCTGGCTTGCCTACAGTGGTTTCCTGGCTGTTGGCCATTTGCAGCATGATAACTGCCTGCTACAAGCCTAATATCATAGATACAACAAGGGAGTGAAAAGAAACATGCCTAGACAATGCATTGCAAAAGTACACATCCCAACAGATGTGATGGAGAAAAACGGAAATGGGGCTACAGGGCTCACACTACAGGGACTTTCTGTAACACTGATCTTACGGCTTACAAGAGCCCTCTGTGAGGAATGTTGGGTTCTCATTTAGGGTAAAACACCCCCGGAGTTAAGGGGTATCAATATCACAAGGGAGATATATTCCTCTTTTGTCTGCATTTGCTGCAGTGAGGTGATGGTTAGTGTGCTGGTCTGTGGGCCAGCTGGGACACATCTCAGTTTCCCCATTCACACACACACACACACACACACACACACACACACACACACACACACACACACACACACACACACACACACACACACACACACACACACACACACACACACACACACACACACACACACACACACACACACACACACAAAGTGAAGCTTGCTCTACTCTGCTCACTATCTTTCAACAACAAGCTGAGCAGGGACCAGACGGAAAGAGGTCCTATTTGTGCAGGAAGATAAATACACTTCTGCACCCAGTCCTGTCCCCTCCAGATTAGAGCAGCACAATAATGAGCAGAGCACTCCTGGAAAGACACAAGAAAGCCAGGCTAAAGGATAGAGTAACAGCCGACTTCCAAAACATGCAGAGACTAGCAGACACTTCCTGTTTGAAATTATCAGATGATTTATACAATAATTGTCTAAGTGTGTTAGGGATAAGGGTGTAAATAACATGAAACCTTACAATACCGTTCATAACACATTATGCAACAACAACAACACCAATAACAACAACAACACCACCACCACCACAAACCGGAGGCTTGGGATACTCAGTATTTTGGAACACAATCGTCTGTATTAAATCACAAGTGGTTTAACTGAAAAAGATCAATTACTGTTTGCATTTACATCTCTTGGCTGGAGGACTGTATTTTCACGACTAGCCAAGACCAAAATTTGGTTGTTGCGTGGTTAAAAGTTAGTCTTAGTCATGACTTTGTGTAGACAGTAGGGTCTGGAATACAACAATATTTACAGCACTGTAGTAAATTAGGAACATGGACATCATAGTGCATACACAACATAATGGTTGTGTCCAAATCAACACACTAATCCCTATATAGTGTGATTACATATAGTGGTTACACCATTTTGTAGTGGTGTCCAAATGTCTAGTGACGGAAATGTAGTGCACTCAAAGTTTCCCACAAGGCATTAGTAAAAGTGGTGAGTAGCGGTGGTCACTGGACGGTCAAAACAGACCATAATGCTTTGTGAATTGTCTGAGGAGAGCCGCGCGAGAGATAAAATAAAACTTATAAGTTTATTTATATTACTGTAATACTTATATCACTAAAGTGTTGTGATTTATGACAGATGTCCATTATCAGCAGTATTCAGCGTTCAGAGTCACGTGACTAACGGCGAAGAACAGCCATGTGGTGTTCAAAACCATTAATTGATATAGTCCTCTATATAGTGCTGCACTATATAGTGACTGACTGGTGCATTCAGACACAGCCAATGTCTTTTTACTTTCTCCTCCTCCATGTTCAACAGACAGCGTACCCATACCCAGGTTCAACAGTTAAATGTGATATTGATTTTAAAAAATTATATATTTTACTTGTCAATATTTTGACAAGTACCCCTTAAACTAGATAAATGGTCACTGTAAAGTTGTAGTGTATGACCTTCCAAGTATATGAATGTACGCATTTCCAAAGGATGGAATACATCACAGCGTGAAGCAGACAGCACGGAGACAGTGTGGGAGTCACGTATCAGGTCGTCATAAATAAGGGTGCTTGAGAATTGTTTAAATCTCCAAATATGTGTGCTTTGAGTTGTTTACCCTCATGTGAGTCAGCAGTGTCATAATCAACATTATCTGCTCCTCCTGCGTTACAGTCGGACTGGTAACTCTCAATCACCGGACCACAAAATTAGGCAATCCATCTCTGTGCAGCAGTCAATGACTGTTTTGTCAATGACTGTTTTCTCAACTCTGCCAGTGTTGAAGGCAGAGACCCCTTTACTGGTAAGGGACATTTTCTCTTGGACCACTACCAAACACCGCTAACAAGCCATTCCATTGGGTTTAAGTCTTTTCATGTTAAGACACACATCAATCCACACCTACAACATACCTGAGGAAACAAACCTTCTCTCAGAATATGTACTGTGTGTGTGTGTGGAGAACATGGCTGGACACGTCCCGTAAAACACACCGGGAGGCGCCCAGCAGGAGTGCCAGCAGCCCCTCTTTTCAACACTCCTGCTGCATACAAACACATTTGCCCTTCCCATAGTCCTTTTGTTCCCTATCATTTAGTTAAAGTTGCTGTCATGGACTTTGTCAGCTTCTGTGGGCAAATACAGTTATGCTACACTCCAGGACGCTCACATCCATGCATCGTCCCATGATCAGAAGACAGTCACTGCACAAATGCAGAGAACATTAAAAAAGTAAGCATCTTACAAGTGACGTGCTAAAGTGCATCTTTGCCAACAAAGAATTCCAGCAAACGCACTTTAACGACATAAAGAATAATGCACTCTTTCACTGGCAGGAGTGCCAAGCCTCTCCCATGGAACCTCTAAAATGGTCCTCGTGTAAGGGCGCCGCCATACTGTGATTTTACAGCGAAATACCTCCGTCCACCAGAGGGCAGGCTCCAAAAACGGAAATATAAGGAGAAACCCAATGGCGACTTTACAAGAGTAAAACTCATGTTTACAGCCTGGTACAAAAGATGGCTCCGGTCTCTAGAGCTAAGTTTTTATTACATGACAACTCTGGGGGGGGGTGAATTTTTGATTAATATGTTTGTTTATGCTATCTAAAAACTATTGATTTACTATGCAAAAAGCCCGGATGTAACGGCCATTTTATTGCCCATTCGTAATGACAATATTGGTGAATAGGGGACCAATGGGCGGATATCATCCATATTTATACAATCTATGAGGAGTGCACACAGTCTGGGTCACAAGTTTTATATGTTGCTTAGTGATATGTAAAAATACATTCAGGCAATCAAAGATAGTTTTATTTAACAGAAGATAAAGTAGAACCGTACAAATGTGTCATTTTGTGGTAAAATCCACTTTTTTAAATGTTCCCTGACTCAGTTTTGTTAAAATGTGTCAAACTGTCTTTTAACCAAGTTACAAAAAAGATGTTAAGTCGGTGTCAAAGCAATTTTTAATAAGTCAAATGCATGCCTCCAATGGAAAATATCTATAGCGCATGCTTTGTACCTATGTTTCCTTGTAGTCACTTGCACAGGGTCTCATAGGTGCTATACCTCAGTGATGTCACAAAAAGCCAACCATATAATGCAAGTATCTTCGATACTTCGATGTCCTTATGCATATCTGTAGAGTAACAAGTTGCTTTTGTGCAATCATACTTATCATTTATTGCCATCATGAGTTGGTCAGTATGTATTATCAAATCCCACACAGAAGGATAGAAGCAAAGTGAAAAAGTGGTGCATAATGAGTGCCAAGCATCAGCCTGAAGCATAAAGTAAACGAATGCCACAGAATGAGTCTGCAGTGAAAGGTTATCTCCTATACTGTCCTTTCTGCGAATATACTTGACACCTTAGTGAAGACATGCCGTGATGAAAAATGGATCCAAAGCTGAAAGTAAATACCTAATGAAGACGTTTCACATGCAAGTCTTAGCATGAAACTGTACATAGCACAGAGTGTATAAGAAAGATACAATCTTGTTTCAGTTGCAATCAACTTCTACTGTTTCTATGCTAGTGTTGTCATTTTACTCACAGTAGTTAAATCTAACCAAATGTGTACAATCAGTTTAAACAGATTGTTTAAACACATTTCTCTAAATGTGTATGTCAAGCGTAAATAATTATTTTGCTTATTTTTATTTACCCGTGACAATGACAAAAAAAGAGATGCACACATTGTACAGTTCTTTCTGTTGCACTATAAAAAACTAGATCTGAGGTTGACACTAAATGCCTTCTGCTGTTTATACAAACCCTAGGTACCCTGCAATTGAAAAGCCTTGTTGCCATCTATAAACCAGTTTGTGGAATATTATGGAATGTACTTTCTGTGTCATTATGCCCAAAGCTAGACGGATCTGCAAACAAAACAACATGAAATCTGTGCCCGCTAGCTTTACCCTCCCTCTTTGGACTGAGCAATAGTGCTTCTTCAACATGACAAGACAATGTTGATCTTAGCAGTAATTGGTGTGATTCCACTGACAACAGGCCTGTGTTAGAGGCATTTATAGTGTTCATAAAATTATTCATCAAGCACAAAGCAGCCCCTGTGTCAGTTTCTCAAGATAACAAGCACTAGATGTGGCTAAAATATTTTTTGGTGCTGCAAAGTAAAGTTAAATGCTGCAAAAAAGCCAGGTAGCTAAATTAGCTTTCAAATCACTGAAGATATTTTTGGGACACTTTCTGATATATTATATACAAGTTGTAGTTTTCCAAAAAGCTTAATTTGTCAGAAGCTGTACTGTTTACAGAAAAAGTGCTTTAAATATTTAATTACATGCACTAGCTGCAGCCTGTGAAAGAGGAGTATTGCCCAAGATAGCTGCAAATTACTGAATGATTCAATAGCACAACTAAAGCAATTGTGATAAATAAATGAAAAATAAAAACCACAGCGTAATTATTAGAGCTTTTTGTTCGCTGTGTTGCTGTGAGATTGACATGAAACTATATTTTCTTCAGGACATTAGCAACATCTGTGATCTATTTTTTACATGCGAAAGTCACTTGTTCATTGTATGCAGGAGAAAATCCCCTCTTAGAGCTGCCATGAATGTTTCCATCCCCACAGCTGTCTGCTCAAACTCACAACTGGGCATCTTTTTGACTGTGGTCCAACACTGTCCACAAATGCTTCTCCCCAAAGGGACATCATTATGGTCGGTTTGGTCAAAATAACACATCCGCTTAAAGCTGACTGCATATTATGTTCTGCACCAGAATAACTGCCTGTATGTCTTTGTGGACAGAGTAAAATCCAATATGGCAGTGACTTTCACAGTTGTTATCTTGTACATAACTCTCACACTGTGCAGGGACTGTAGGCTTTTGAATGTTTTTTGACACTGCTCCAGCCTTAGGGGCAGGGAGTCCACAACAACTGCTGTGACATTCCCAACGGACTCATCCCCAACATTTTTGGTGCATATCCTGATCATATACTGCCTCATTGTGGTGAAGGCAACATTCTTCAGTGGACTGAAAAAAAAACCTGAGAGTTGGGTCAGTGAACATGTAGAGCCTGCACAGTATACTGTTCTCTCTTTGTAAAAAAAAAAACTAAAACATAAGACATATCAGAAGTGTCCCTTTTTGACATGCTTTTCAATAAAGACTACACAAGAAAGAATTAAGATATCTATGAAAAAGCTCACAAAGGGATGCCATATGACGATTAGCAATGTCAAATTAACACAACAAAACCATAGTGCTAACCATCTTATCATTATAAATAATACATTTTCAATGTCTCAGTCTAACATGTTCTTTTTCTCAACAGATCCTACATATCATCAACGAAACTAAACCCCAATTACAATTATGTAGAGCATTGTATTCATTGAAAAAGTGTTTTGCAAAGTAAACCTGTTTTTGTGGTTCTTATCCAGCTGAACAGTTGAGTAAGCTTATTATTCTTCATGAGCTCAGACATACAGTAATTCTGTATTATACCACAGAAATTCATAATAATCCAAAGCAATGTTTTGTTATATGCGTAATCAAGAAACTTGTCAAACAGACTCTGAAAACCAGGAAGAATTATCGTAGGATGACTGGTTAAACAATACGCACAACTAAAGTTCCATTACTGGTTAATATCTTAAGTAAGTGAAGGCTGATTTAACAAATTGTCTAACAAATACTAGGTCATAAAAATTATGACAACAGCTGCTTATCATAAAGGGGTGTCTCCTTTTTAAGTTCAAGTTCTTTTGTTTTAAATTTTTTTTTAATTCCCATGTGATATTCATTGACATTTGGACCGTTCTGCTGTCATTATGTCATTATAGAACCTGGCTAAGCTCAAGCTTCAGGACTCAGTGACGTTCAGATTCTGGGAAATTTGTCAGACGAAACAAGCAGCTTAGACATTTTTGTCGCTAAAGCCCTTAACAATAGCTATTCGACATTTGTATGAGTGCAATGGGTGAGCTGGTTTTCATTACAGAAACAAGCACAGAAAGGTTTCAAGTGGTGAACAGAAGATTAGATAAAGTATGTGTACACTTCCAAAACTAGTTCTGCACAATATATCACACATCTACTGTCATTTGGATACATATCTGAATATTGGTATTGCTTGGACTGCAATACTAATGCTATACTAATGGTCTTCCCTATGCCAGACATTCATGCTCTGCATCTGCTCTCATAACATATTTAACCAATCAAAAAATAGCATGACTGTCTTAAATAATCCACTCACAGTCTGCCATCTATACTGCAGCAAGTTTATCTCTGTTTTTATGTAAATCAATTAATATTCAAAATTGGGCTGCTCTATCTCACATGTGGGTTAGGATGGGCTTGATGTACAAGTGTGACAACCCTAAACTAACAGGTTTACCATTTGTGCTCCAAAATGGCCTAAAACCATAAACGTAGTGTTTCTGCGTATCCTCTGCCTTTGCAGTAAAACCAGACCAAAAATAATGAAGAAAAAGCCTATGTGACTCTCAAGTCACACTACAAGCTTTAGTGTGAACCTGCCTAATAGGAAAGAGCAATCAGCAGCCAATTACAGAAAGTGGTCTTGGCTTCTCTTTTCTTCTGAAATACAAAGAGTGACATAACCCAGACCACAAAAGATGATCCACACCATGGGCGTAGGTTTAGGGGGGGATGCTAGGTACTAGTCCCTATCAATATTTTGAGATGGCAAAATATGGCTCCTTTGAACTGCTATTTGAATCGATTCTAACGGCCAGGACAACGACAGTACAAGAAACGCCGTAATTTGATTGGCGGTGGGGTATCTGACAGGCTACACGCGCGGGCCGAGACTACTTTTGTGCTTGCACTAGCAGCGAGCGGCTGGTGTGTGTGTGTGTGCGCGCATGTTGACGACGCCGGTTACCAGGCTGTCTCTCTGCCACATACAAAGGCCAGAGTAAAAACATTTTAATATTCCTTTTTTGTACTTTGTAGATGCCACCCAAGAAGAAAAAAGGGGACATAAGAAGCTTTTTCATAAAGCAGAGTCCGAGTGTAAGCAGGCAAAATAACTAGCTAGCCACACAAATAAACTAGCAGTAGTGACTGACCAGTCACTAATCAATGTTATATAGTTCAACAATAATAAAATGTTAGAATATGATCTGTATTTTATTCTAATGTTGATCTAGCTTACTGCTAGTCTCATACAGACAAACTTAACACATAGATTAACATAAATGTCAACACATTAATCCACAAAACCATGTCCCCTTCATATTTAAAAATGGCTCTGAAATATAAACATGATGTGTTGAATGCATACTATGATACGTGTGTATTTTATTCATTAGTTCATTTAAATACATATAAGAAACTCAGACATCTTGTGAAGATGTCATAAAGCTTGTTGAGGAAGAAGTAGCTGGACCTTCAGGGCTTCAGGTGAGGTCTTTATGAACTATTACCTCACTTGGGGTTTGGGGGTGTCCCCACCAAAGCTGAGACCAAACCTACGCCCATGATCCACACAAAAACATACTGTAACACACATCCATTCTACATAGTGGTCAACCTAAACACTGTTGTCATTGCTGAGCAAAATTAAATGTAATAGTTGAACTAAAAACTTGTTTCAAATCATTTGATTTTAGGCAAAGATGCTGCATGTGCTGAGTATTGAGGTAGCCAGCAACTGTCATTTATGTTCTATGTCTAGCTCTTCTAAAAAACCCATTCAGTTCACAGTAAGATCCATAGCTTGGGGCTAACTTCTGCTGCCTGTCTACCACTTCAATGCAGCAGCTGCGACTAAGAGGCAGCAGGACCTTGCAGTGACAGATAAATGACACAGTGTTCACCAACCATATTGTTCTTTTACTCATAGTTGTTCCAACCATTTACACATTTAACACTAAACAAAAACACAATCACTGCTTTACACATGCTTTTTCTTTTGTTATTGGACTCGTCTATAAAATAAACATTTGCTTTGCATGTGTTAGATTGTGGCTGTACAACATTCCTCCATAAGACTATTGAACTGATTGCTTTGAAAAAACTTCTTACAAAAGTTCAGATTTCCCTTGTGACAAAAGAGAAAAGCTTCTGGTCTTTTTCACAGTGCCAGAGGAATCTGAGTGCATTGAAGAGTGCTCTAACAAGGTGGCACAAGGTGGTACTTTAATGGCTTTCTTTTGTGAAATCACACACTGTATAATGATCAGATGTTCTAAGCAGAAACCACTGTAGGAATGTAATGCACTGTGTGATACTCACAGTGGTGGAATTTAAGCAATTTTGAAACCTTATATATATATATATATATATATATATATATATAAAAGCAGTTGGGAAAAGGGTTTAGGAAACAAAAGGAAATGAGAGTTCAGTTCTATGGTATACACAGTGGAGAGCTTTTGTACCTGAGGTCTTTGCTCTAGAGGCTGACCCTGCAAATAAACTCAAGTATTAGAGTTACTAAATATAAATGCACTAGAACAGTCTAGTGTCCTGACAGCGCTTTACTGGTAATGGGTAAAACATAAGGTTACATACTAAATTACAGAGAGTCATTAGTTTGTACGACCAGTTCAGAAACTACACAGTAATATTACACGTTGTAATACAGTTACAGCTTTGAATAAGCCCTTGAAACGCTAGGCTAAGCAAAAAGACAAATTAAGAAGGGATCACCTGAGGTGATAAGGGTTGTGACACCTGTTAATGGGATGAATAGTTTAAGAAGCAGTGACTGCGGCAGAATCAGGAAGAGAGCAAAGCAAGTGTCTCTCGAGTAACAACTAAGAGGATTTACAGAGGAGGCAGGACAGGACACATATCATGTTCTAGGCCACAATATTTGACAGAAACACTATATATATATATATATATATATATATATACACTGTAAACAAAATGCATGTGTGTGCATCAGTAAACACATGCACATGAGTGGAGTTAGCCTACTACAGACCACTGCACCAACATGCTGCATTATACTTAATCAGTAGGTTCAGTAATCTGAACAAAATGACTGTCTTGATCTTCTTACCCAAAACCTGACAGAAAGGGGAAACAACTGATAAAAAGTAAAATAGGCCTGAAGTTTCATTTGTCCCCTAAAAAGACTATTGTAAGAAAGAACATGGTGGTGGACTTTACAGTGTGGTTATGTAGCGCGGGTCTCACTTCATAGGAGCAATAGCCAGTTAGCCGCTGTGCTAGCCTCCTGTCTGCTAAAAGAGCCATGTGTAGAGGACTTATTAAACGTATTAAAGCGTTTAAGCAGGGCAGAAGCCTAAATATAGCCAGGAACCAATTTGCTTAGGCAGCGTGAATTGGAACACGTGACACCGGTGCTACAGGCCGCTGTCCGTGGTGCTGAAATGGTACCTCGTCTGTGAAGTGCATGCCTGAAGTTACGTGCAGTGCAACTACACAATGAGAGGTAGAGCAAAGCTTGTTTCAGCGTTAAGCAATATAATCAAAGCGTGTAACGTGTAATGCGGTTTGCAGGGTGCAGATAGTTCGATACACACATACACTGCAATTCCTCTCGAGCAACAGTGCGAGGCGCATGTCTGATGCGGTTCAGGCAAAGGGAATGGGAGAGAGAAAGAGAGTTTGATTGATCATGTGGGCTATGGGAGCCTGCGAGAGTTGTCGAAAATTGCTGCATAGACGCCCCTTAGGCACCTATCTGGTACCCACTGCCTCCAAGAGCATGCTGTGGCTACAAAACCACAAAGCAGCACCGCACGTTAGCAAAAGCCCTCAGCCGGGGGCTATTAGCACCCCATCATTCTTCCGGGTTGAACTTCACCGGGAAACCCACAAAACATGAACTTACCGCAGTCCTCACACAAGATCTTCCCTACATCCTTTTTGAGGTTCTTCCCACTCGTGTCCAGGGGCGCGTAAGATGCCTTGAAAACCAAGGGTTCATCAGTAGGGTCCATGAAAAAAATGTACTTATGGTTTTTCTTTACTTTGGTGCACGGCGCCTCAGATCCGAATTCCCCTACAGTGACGAGCTGCTCTCGTTTCAGACCCCCGCTGTTGAGGGGCCACACGTCCAGCACTTTGACATTCACACGGTACGGCTCCGCGGTGACGTTCCCAGGCGTAGACTGCACCTTGCCCTCTATCACCACGGTGGATTTGTAAGCCTGGTCCTGCAGGGAATTCAAACTCGGGGAGTAGCAGGCGAATGAGACCCCGATGACCAGCATGGATAAATGCACTGAATCAAGCCTCATGCCGCCTGCTTTGGCTAGGTGGTGGCTGGTCGCGTTGCGGCAGGGCTCTCTGGGCTGCGGGGCGATGGCGATGATGGAGCTGGGTTATAAGAACACACAGCAAGTCGGCTCCAGAAGCACGGCAGCGCAGCAGACCTTGCATAAGTGTCCATGCCATCGGGATCCGCTGCTTCTTGGGTGATTTTCAGTGGGGAAACAGCAGCTTTGAATCGGAGAAACCACGGGGTGACGCTAGGCTCAAAATGCACTCACTGCTAACAGCTAATAATAAGGCATTGTAGAGAGGCAGAGTGAGGAACTGCTGGATTCTCCCCCTCCAGAAGCTGTCCCTATGCTGCCATGGTAGCCTTAACTGCAAGACGACGCCACACTTATCTTTGCCCAAAAATTGCAGTGCTGGGGTACTGCTAGGATGCTTTTCAGTATCATCTGCAGGGAAGGGAAATACGCAAAATGCTGCAATATAACACAAGTTTGGAGGTCCAGTCGCAAAACATAAGCCACGTTTCATTCCAAAAAACAAAACAAAAATATGTGTTGGGCAGCTCTAACGCTAACACGCCGCCTTCCACCGCGGCTCTCTCTCCGACTCCAACACCAGCCACAGACGGAGAGAAAATAATGCCGATTGCCAAGGGGCTCCGTCGAGAACGCACGACTGGAGGACTGTGAGCGCCTACACGGCACAGGGTCGATCGCCCTACTCCTAAACCCAATTATCCTACTGTATATGCCACTCACTCCATGGTGGATTATCATCGACGAGCTCACGTTCGAACAAAATCAACCAAACCCTAAATCCAGGATTCTCCCTCCTTCATTTCACTGTGGCCAAGGCATTACTACCCCCACCCCACACACAAAAAAAAGAAAAATTCAAAAAAATTATACAAAAAAAAAAAAAAAAAAATCGCGTTAATCTTGAGAGAAAAAGGCAGCAGCAGCACGCAGTCCAGGCTGGATAAATTATATGGCTGCTCCGAGGACAACTAAGGCTGTGAACGCGTTTCAGATTCTTCAACAGACTGTTTTGAATGAGTTTAGCGTCTCATCCCATTAAGTCATGCCCTGCATTCAGGTCACATTCACTGCCATGCCTCTAAAAACGGAGGTTGAGGCACCGCACTAAAATGTACTCTTTCAAAGACACGTGTAAAACGGCGGTATTTAAATGATTTTAAAACGGATCTCTTGCTATAGTTTATCATAACTGATGGCAACAAGTTGTGACTTTATCGTCAGTTAAGCCTTAATAGAAAGTAGAATGCGGATACAGGTTGTGCTGCCAGCATTTACAAATACCGACATCTGCTGGACAGAGCTGATCTCCGAGCGCTTTGACACATACGTAAAGAACACCTTTGGATATTAATTTGTTCTCTGCGCACACTGTTTGTTTTATAAACAGTCTGATTTGGGCCGTAGTTTGAATGTTGACTAATCCACCTGTTCAACAAAGGTGGATACAGGCAGCTCTCCATGGTGCTGAAATTTTATATGAAAAGTAAACAATAAGATTATTTGTTTATTATTTTTGCAATTTTTTTGTTATTTTCCTATTAAACAAAACTTAGAACAACATATAGGAGCTTAAATGCATAGATTTTAGTTTAGGGAATACTTTGGTAGAGGACCTGCATGTAACTACTATATTCTATAATTCAAAGTGAGTTTTACAGTAATCACACTCGTTATTTTAAAGAAAGTGATTATTGACTTGTTTTCACTCCAAGATAAATACTGACCTCGATTAGGGTTTCCCAAAAAGTGGCTTTAGTTGTTACAAAGAGGATACTGGCTGCACCTTTTCCACAGCACCAAAAGGAGGCGCCAGTTCGCTGCGTTGCCACAGTACGTGTTGACATCAGTGGTAAGGCGTCCAGCATTTAACTTGTGCGCCTGTCCCTATCCGTGCCACGACTCGTTTCTGGTCCATCTTGTGTTGCACCCTGGTTGCAACCAGACGCAATCGGTGGTGTTGTCATAAGGGTTTAGTTGCTGTTTTATAGTCTTGTCTGTTTTAACTCTGATGTGCGCTGTCGAAGCGAGGCATTCTGCTGCAGACTGAACAGCTAAAGGTAGGACAGGGGTCGCACTTGAGGAAAGAAATTGCGCTTTATTTACGTGGCATTCTTTTTGTTAAAGAGCTTGAGTGTTTAAATGTCCGTGTAATTAAACACGTGTCTCTGCTCTATGGAGTTTACAGGAGCACAAAAAGATAGATGGAGAAGAGCGTCAGATCTAAATCATACTGAAGCTGAGTTTGGAGACGCGCCATGGCATTCCAATGTTGCGATGTAGGGCAAAACTTTAAACTGTTTTTTTCCGCACCGAGACGGCACACACCTGACTTCTTCGTTGGAGTTTGCTCTGGTGCCAAAATCGGTTTCCCTTATTTGCAAAATGTGCTGTAAAACATAAATAGGCCTAGTATTTTGGCTGAAATTTAAATATTGCAATTGTAGATGATAATAATTGGTTAATAAAGCATTATTCTTTATGGCCCAAAAATAAAATAAAATAAAATCTAGCCTATCCCATAAGAATACCGTTTTGAATTATAATGTATTGTGTTTACTTTTTATGTTATCACACAAAATGTACCAAACCGTTTTAATGGCCTATAATATCTGTGCATAATGCACTCTGTACAATAATAGTGACCAGTTTAGTGCGTCCAAATGAAACTTGTAAAAAATAGTTAGGAGCTACGGAAGCTGTTACAGGTAAGTTGCACACTATTTCATTAACATTATGTTGGCGTTTTTATTTTATTTGAGCTCTTATTCTTTACTAAGGATGATAATTTGACATATTATGATATTTTAAGTTTCTCAAAATAAGCAAATAATATTATAAAAACAGAGCAATGAGCAGTAGGCTACATATCAGTCGGCCCATGAGCCCTTAAGATAACACATTTGTACAAGAGTCATTTTTCATACAGCAAATGAGAAAATCAGGAGGACATGGAACATGCTCTGTGCGCCCTGCAGCTAAGTTATTTAGACTTTCACTTTATTTGGGACTGACATTTCAATATTATACTGGCAGTGTTTGTTAGGGCCTGTAAAACCAATAATTTATTTATTTTTACTTTTTTAATGTTTCTTATTAAATACTCTCATCCAACATTTCACTGATGGCCGAGCCTTTATAAAATAATGTTTTCCTATAAAAATTGTCTTTAAACTTGCTGGCAGATAAAGAAGGCTATACAAGTCATTTTCACGATCTTGGATGGCTATCATAAATTTGCGGTGTCACCTGCTTTGTGGGATTTATCTCATAAATTTTTACTTTTAATTAATTTTTAAAAGCAACAGTTTCCAATAGTATTTCAAAAAATATTGTGCATATATTGGACTAATTGAGTATTTATCTTGTTTTAAATAAACGAGACGTTGATGAACTGTTGATCAATGAGCTGAAGCCAAAGTAACTCCTCCAACATGTTGCTAAATAGTTGATAGCTAATAATTAATGTGTATTAAAACCTAAATTACTGATGGAGAATGGCTTATTTTTTTTTTTTATTATTTTTTTTAAGTGCACTATCCTAGTGACAATACACGGAAAAATACAACTGTGTTTGTATGTACAGTTTATGTATAACTGGAAAAAAATGAGTAAGCTAGCTACTGGATTCTTTGGCTATTAGCCTGTAACTTTAGCTTTTGTTTAACAGCCTTAAGCGTTAGCATAATTAGCATAATGCTTCACGGCAAAAATGGGGCATTAAAAAGTTGGTTTGATACTTATTCAGTTGCTGGAGAGGATAGACACCTGGAGCCCACGCAAAGCAATAAGACAACGTTTGCTGTGAACAAGACGGCCTCAGGCCTTATCAAACCCATGTCTCTACAGATAATATTATTTTTGTCTCTACAGGTAGGCTAATTGCCTAATGTGATCTGGGATGTCATGTGAGGCAAATATATGAGCAGCGCACCCAGAATAATGTATTTTTGAGATACTATAAAATAAAAGGCCTAACTGAGGAAAGCTAAGTAGAATATACAAAGTGTGAAATGCAAGAATGTTGAATACCTACTTAATCCATTGCATCGAGCTCAAAGATAAGGCCTGCTCCCTCAGCGTTAAGGTCAACTATTATAAAAGGCCTGGATGGTATTCAAATGTACTATTTTAATATAGTTAAGCCTAGTAATGTATGTCTCAATGTGAAAACCTAGTGGATTTGCGCGTTTCTTTTATATTTCAAAGAAACCGGATATTGAGTGCGCTGTTTCAAGGTTGAACTAAAAAGTCATTTTATGAGGAAAAAAAAATTAAGTTATATAAAAAAAATGTACTAGTACTTATTTTTTTATTTTTTCCTGTGTTAACAGAAATCGACGAAGTGACAAATTTAAGGAAATGTAAAGGTGAGCTGTCCTTAGCCTAAAGGCCCGTCTGACTTGGGTGCCATCGCATCGATTTGACAAGGTTAAAATGTATTAAATAATAACGTGTTTGGTATTAGCCTATGTTTATCCGAATCAACTTACGTTTTTGAATACAAATACTCTGACACCATTTTATTTGAAAGATTAACATGTAAGGAGTAGACTTGAATGTGGGATAAATCAGCTTGTTAATGTTTCACACATTTGATCCCCTTCTTCTGTCTTTAGAAATGGTTTAATAAAAGAAATTGCGTTAAGCAACCTTACGTAAACACAGAAATGTGATTTATGTTTACTGTAGAAATATTAAGGTCATTACCTCATGCAAGGGGAGGGTGAGAGAAGCAACTTGCTGCAAAATCTTTCACTTTTTTCATTTTCAGCTTTTAAAAATACGATAGATAAATAAATAAAGTTCTTACACTTGTTGTCTTTGGTTTCGATTATGATTACTAGCTCCGTGTAAATGCAGTATATAAGGATAAAACCCCACTTTGCTCTGCATTCACGCACTTCTTTCACGTTTTATGCTTCCGTTTAGATCTCGCGAGATTTGCGGCGTTGTCGGTGGCTGGCCGAGGCTTTGCAGCAGACGGAGGAAGAAGGCAGGCAGCATCATGGCGGACAGAGACAGTGGAAGTGAGCAGGGAGGAGCAGCTACGGGCCCAGGCTTCGGCTCCATGCACTTAGCGACAGGAGGGGCGGGCTCGGCTTCCGGGCTCCAGCATGAGACACAAGAGCTGGCGTCGAAACGGGTTGACATCCAAAACAAACGCTTCTATTTGGACGTAAAGCAGAATGCAAAAGGCCGATTCTTGAAGATAGCAGAAGTCGGGGCCGGTGGAAACAAGAGCCGCCTCACTCTCTCCATGTCCGTGGCGGTCGAGTTCCGTGACTATTTGGGAGACTTCATCGAGCATTATGCCCAACTGGGACCAAGCAACCCTGGGATGGTACAAGACGAGCCTCGGCGAGCGCTCAAGAGCGAGTTCCTGGTGCGGGAGAATCGGAAATACTACATGGATCTGAAAGAGAACCAGAGGGGACGGTTTCTGAGGATCCGACAGACCGTTAACCGGGGACCAGGATTGGGATCCACGCAAGGCCAGACGATTGCACTGCCTGCCCAGGGACTTATTGAGTTTCGTGACGCTTTGGCTAAACTTATTGACGATTACGGCGTGGAGGACGAGCCCGCGGAGTTGCCTGAAGGGTCATCATTGACTGTGGACAACAAACGCTTTTTCTTCGACGTCGGATCCAATAAGTATGGTGTATTCATGAGGGTCAGCGAAGTGAAGCCCACGTACCGCAACTCAATCACGGTGCCCTACAAAGTGTGGTCCAAATTCGGGAATACGTTCTGTAAATATGCCGAGGAGATGAAGAAGATCCAGGAGAAACAGCGGGAGAAAAGGGCATGTGAGCTACAGCAACAAGAGGAGATGCAGGCGGACGATGGGGATGACGATTGATATATAGAGTAAAAACATTGAAGAGTAAAGAAAATAACAAGAGAATATAATTAAAACTCTACTGTATAACGAAAGAAATCTAAAGGTTTAACTTTAATGGTTTAACTCCAAGGGAGCATCACACACAATATAAGAAACCTCCACGACCTGACAGTTATGACATGTTGTCACTCATCGCTGGATGTTACCCCACTTATCCACCATTAATACAGTAACAGGCTGCTAAACAAAGTAATAACGTTATATTTGAACATTGTTTCCTACTTGACAAACAATATTGAACTGAGTGTTTATTTCCCTTATTAACAAAACTTTTGTACAAGTTAAAGCTATTGTAAAAAGTGTTTGCAATGTTCAAATGGAATTATTGCCGAGTTCTAAGGAAAAAGTTTCCTTTTATTGTGAGTTGACTTCAGCACAAATCAGATATATTAATTTTCAAACCAAAATTCTCAAAACTTTGTAAAGGGTTGTCACATGTATTTGCCATTATACTTTTACCTGTGAGTAGAAATGTGTTTACACATGAATAATAAGAGGGCTAGGCCTGCTTTGGAAACTGGTTAGATATCATGCAGTATCAAAAGGAACATATAGGCATTTTCATCAAATGAATAAGTGCTCTATCTGTGGTGCAATATGCATTGCATAAAAATCAAGTATAATGAACTAATGAATGGATCTAGACATGACATTTTCCAGAACCATTCAAAGAAATATTAATATTGTAATTTTTGTTTCAGTTGAAATTGTTGCCATGCAGATGGATATATTAGACTACCTTTGTGTCTCGTTGTTAATGCAATGTGTTCATTTTAAAGGTACTCAATGTGTATACAATAGAAGAAATGCAGTGACAACATGTAGCAAATGGCCCAAATAGCAGATAACTTAACAAGACAAATGCCCTACACCTACTGTGTAGAGGGGCTTCTCAAAGAGGCAGAAGTAAGCAGAGCATTCTTGATTAGTGTATCTGAATCCGTTATTTTGTAAACTTGTTAAATCATATACGTCTAAATGGTGCCAAGGAGTGCTGTTGCTGCATGTTAATCTGCACTAAGTTAGATTTCGTTGGTCTCCCAAAATATTGGCTCAAGGACCCTTCCATATGTATCTTTATCTGCGGATATAGTATGAATCTCGAGTTAGTACTGAGTGATCTCATCCAAAGGCTTGGTGTCATAGTGGAAGTTGTTTCAAAGTGTGCTGGTATAAAAAAAAGTAATTTTGCAAAATGTACTGAAAATATTGCCTTCACACTGTGAGAAGGGCCATCAAATAGGACCGTTGGTGAAAACTAGAGAGTGCTATTTGTGGTTAAAAATCCAGACGTTTGTCAAAAGATGTGCCCATTTGTTCACGTTTAAGATCTGAAGTGTGAGGTTTAGTAGGGGTACTTTGTTGCATACTCTTAGCTCTTAGATTTGTGAGCCCAAATATCAGGCAGCAGGTGATGAGATTCAGTTTTGGTCTAATTGTAAATATTTGGGCTGCCACACGGAAAACAACTGGTTCTAATCCAGTTCAGTCGCATCTCATAGATGTGTGATAGCAGTTTTATAAACTCTGTCAGTTAACTCCAGAGAAACTGGCAACAATCAGATTATTAAGATGTACCTCAGCATTGAATTCAAGATTGCTCCCATGTTTAGATTGACTGGAAACCAGCAAACTAGACTGTCCTTGACCACCTATTTTTGGAGCCTCTGGTATAGCCTAAATGATACCTGGTTGGGAGCATCCTCTTCAGCATATAAACAACCTGGTGCCTTACACACTCCGCATGCTTACACGCTGGCCTGGTGCTTTGGATAGCAGTTTTGCTTTTTTATTGCTTTTTCTTTTTTCATGTTTGTGTCTCAGCCCCCTTGTGTGCTAGTGCACAACTCGTGGTGCTAAAGAGTTTGGTACAAACTCTTAAAAAAACAGGAGCAGAATTCTTAACTTTTTCTGCTTGCGTCCTTTCTTCCTTTCTCCCTATCCTTGTTACCATCACCATTCCCCAGCCATCCAGGTATCGGCCTACATGTAAACATGGAAGGGGGTGGTCACCTAGATGCAAGATGATGCCGAAGAGATGGCTCTTCACTGGCCAAGCACATTATGAGGGCAGGGGCTGACTGGGAACATTGCTAGTTGTGAAATGCTAAATGGTTGTTGATGAGCCCCCTAACACGCCTGTTCTTTGGCTTGGGTAGTTATATGTAAGTTGTAAATCGCTCAATTAATGGGGAGTAGCAAGCATGTCTTGTTTTGTTTTTCTTTTTATGTAGTTTTACCTTTTCAGCATTATTCCACTTTATTTGTAATTTTGGAATGTTTTTGCCCACAAAAAATATATCTATTTTTTCTGTGCAACATTTCATCACTGTGTGCAATATCGTATGTGCCAATGGTGGCAATATATGTATATCAATTAAATATATGATTACTATTTGAAAGCATGTGGCTGAATTCCATGTTTATTTCTTATGAAGGAGTTGTATGCCGTTTTGCACTTAAAGCTCCATGTGGGATGAAAATGTATAGTAAACCAAGGTCCTAGCAGCCTATTGGGTCAAGCAGTTCACATAAGTACTTTAACTTGAAATAGAACAATGTCACTGCAAGTATGCTTCTCTCAGAAGGACTTTGTTTTGCTTTGTGTTGTGGAAAGTAGACAAAAAAATGGAGTTTTGTTAAGCAGAAAACTCCCTGAAAATCCATAAATCTCCATTTTAGCTTTAAGCTAAAAAAAAAGGTGCTTCTGTCCAATCCTCATTAAGGTGTATGGTGAACTGTCTTCAGTGGTTGTTGTGTGTAGCACTTTTCTTTCCCAGGTTAATAAGATGCCTGACCAATACTTGTTTAAAATGATCTCAACAAAGAATGTCATTCTCTCTTATGTTGCCTCTTTTTTAAAGAGGATATTTGATTTGCTCATTTGGTTTTGATGCATTAAATATAATTTATGTACATCTACAAATTAAAAAAAAATAAATTTACTTTACCCATAAGGGAAAAATCTATTTTTAATGTATGTGTTTTTTATAGTTTGTTGCAAAAGGAAAACCCTTGATATTGTCTCATGTTTACATTAAATTGATTTATCCTTTATTTATATATAATACTAGAAAAAGTATAGGCTACTGATAAAACATCACCATTTTTTGTCATTTGTGTGTTGGTAAATTCAACAATATTTAGAACAGGCCATTTGTGTCAGATATCTCTATCACTCAGGAGGACATTGCCTTTCCCTCAACCACTTACTCAATGTGTTGCAGAAAGGCCAGCTGAGGATAACAAATCCCTCCACACAATCAGCAGAGTGGTCAAAGGTCAGGGATTGTACTTACTTAAAGACTCCAGTAAAAAGGTATGTCTGTGTTTTGTTGAGGGTTTTACAGTCTTCCATAGAACATGGCTCGTAGTACTTAGTTAGGCTACATTAAGAGCTCACATTACACTGTTTTAAATTAGCCAAATTAACACATTCTTCATGACAGTGCATGTTTAATACATTAAGCCTGTAGTATGTACTAATGGCACCACTATGTGACACAGTTGTAGAGAGATGCCTAAACCTAAACATGTTAGGTATGGCCCAAGTTCTCCTGTGACAACAGGAATACTTGGCCATTACTTTAGGATGCTAAAATTGGTTTTATTGGTTTATAAATCATATTATCAGTCGGTAGTTATCTTGGGCCTTACAATGTATTATGTATATGTCACATGCGTATTACAGTCTTGATGAGTCCTTTTTCCCCTCATTTTCCTTTGTTTCTTACACTGAGGCACTGAGGCAGTAGCGCGGGGACATAGTGATGACGTAAGGGTATGGTCTGCTCATTTGGTCTTCCTAACACTAGAGGTCGCTCTTTACCTAAAAATACATAACCACAAAAAGCTAATAGGAATATCCACGGGCATATTGGCAAAATCTGTAAACGCAGGGCCATAGTGTAATGCTGTCTGACACTTGTATGTTTCATCACAAGCATAACTAATAATTGAGAGTGAGTAACTTTTTTTTTTCTAGCAAAGTTTACAATGTAATGATGTATGTGCATTTTCCATACAGGTAATGTCACTGTAACGAGTTAAACGGGTTTAGATGACATGTACACGGTCATGTTTTTGAGTGTCACTGCTTTCTTCCGCTTTTCTTGAGACTAATGTATGTTTGTGTGAGAGAGTGGGAGGCAGAGACATTAGGAATGCTGTGATGTCATCAGCCCAGTCAAACACAAAGACAAGGAGGACCCACAGGCGCTCCACTCTCTCCTGCTTAGTTAGCATTCTCTGCTGTGGAGCGGCTGTCTACATCCCCACTGTGAGTACTTTAACTAAATCTACCTTTCTCTCACTCCTGCTTTTTCTTTTCTACCACTTACTGTTTGGATCACTTTCCATTCTTGTCCGGTTGCTTTCTCTGCACTGTAATAAGAGTTCAGTGGACACAAATCTGTATTCCTCCAGTCATACTTTCTCAAGCTTTCTTTCTCTCCAAGTGTTAGCCATTGTTTAGCGCCCTATCATGATTGGGGGACTCCATTTCAATTCCCTTGTTAGAGAATATAGCCCACACTTCCAGACTCTGCTTCTGTTTTCTTCATCTTCTCTATAACCAATAAATTTATGTTAAAGTGAAGCTGCTTTCTTGTAGGAGAAAGGAGCACGGGTTTGGGAAAGGGATGTCTGTAAGGGTTAGAGGCAGGAGGGAGGGAACTTTTGATGACAGAAACAACCCCATTTCTAAGGAATCTCCTCCCATTCAAGGCACAAGTCTGTCTGACAGATAGGGTTTGGGCTCTTCCGTATTCCTGAAGGGAGGGACAAGACACTTGGAAAAAGAAAATGTCTCATACAAAATAAATGCTGGATGTAAGAAGTCCTCGAACAAAGAAGTATTTAAAAAAAAGCCAGCTTTTATTGTTCTAAATGTGTTTTTCCTTTTTTTTCTTCTAGGTTTTTCCATGATGGCCTCTAAAGTTTAAGGAAACTGAGGTACAAACAGAGGGGACAGAAACTCATGTGTGGGAATGTTTGATAACATGTGTTTGTACAGTATGTCTTGTACAACTGCATGTTTGAGAACCAGCGTGTGCTTTGATTTCTGAGTCTTGCTCGATAAGAGTGGCATCAGAATAAAGAAGCTTTGAAGATCCCCTGAAGACATGAGGCTGTAAACCAACAGTGTCCACTTTAAGAATCTGCTGGACGGAGGTTTGCACCTCTTCCTTCTCCATCTAGGATCCATTGTTACCACTGTCCAGCCGCCAACATGCTTCAGCAGATTTTACAGGACATGTACATCGACCCTGATGTGCTCGATGCTCTTAATGAAGACCAGAAGAAGACCTTGTTCTTAAAAATGCGGCAGGAGCAGGTGCGACGATGGCAAGAACGTGAGGAGAAACTGGAGAGAGAAGGGGGAGACGCTGATTTAAAACGAACAAAGCCCAAAAAAGGTAACACACCAACCTGTCACAGTAACCTCCCTGTGTTAAACCGTCTCCCTGACAGGCTTTAAACAAACTTTTAGACAAAAAACATGTGGCTGTCACTTATAGTCATAATCCAGAGTCCTTTTTGTGACAAAGCTTGCATTCTCACTGTAGATTAATTGGGAATAGCCCCAGAACTCAATGTCTGTGACAAACATTTTGTTGTTGAATGTTGCTTGTCATGTAGACAGCTGTGTGCCATCACAAATGCTGCATTTACCTCAAGTCCACTCCACAACTTAAGAGTTTCCTCGAAGCGCATGGCTAACACCAGCTGTTCGGTGACAACTCCACTTTTAACAAGATTGATATGTGGAAACACAGGCACTTGAAACATGATACACTGGTAGAAAGCATTTTACTTTCAGTAATGTACATATTTATACACAATTACAGTTGAGATAAGCATATTAAGTCACTTTATTGTAGCAAAATTGTCCACAGCACTGAAGATTATTAATCTGGCCTAAAATTACTTGTAATTGGAAAGTTTGTGTACATTTGTGCTTTGTTCTGTTGAGTCTGTAAAGAAGGAAATATCACTGGGTCTCCAATGCCACTCATGTTTGGAATGTGTGTTCGATGAGGATTTATCAAAAAAAGGCCCTTAGTGACGGTGAAGATACTGCAGAGTCGCGTTGTAAATGTGTTTCGCAGAAATCCAACAAACCAAGCGGGTATTCAGAAAGCTGTGCGTCACTTGTGAAACTGGTTTAGCCCAAATTGGAGAGAATCTTGCCTGTCTGCATTTTCTTTGTGGTAGAACTCCCAGTTTGGGAAATGAGAGGTTTAAGGATGGTCACAACTGTGTGTGTGCGTGCATGCGTACATACACATACATTGCAAAGAAAAGCAGACAAAGCATGATGTCCAAAGGATGTTCTAATTGTTAATTAAAGCAATATCACAGAGCAGTTGGTCCATTCAATCACCTTATGTGCATTTTCATAGCTAATAAAGAACTTGCAGGGCTTCTTCTGTGTGTTAACGGCAGCCGTTTGTACTGCAGTGCATGCAGACCACAAACTGAGGTCACATGGTCACTTTACTCTTCCTGAGTAGGCCCTAAGCCCAGCATGGAGCGAAATGGTGGATAGTTAGTGTTAGTGTGTTAAAAAGGAAGTAAGTGTCAGACCCTCAAACAAATAACAGTGGGCTTAAACAGGAAGCATGCAGGAAATGTATGTGTGTGGAAAAACAAAGCGGGGGGGTTATTTGATCTGGAATGTTCAGTAGAAGAAGTTACAGATACACAAGGGTTCTTTTAAGACCTGAGCATGGGACGTATTTGTTTGGGGTTTAAAAAACAATTGTCATTTTTTTGTCATAAACTTTCACAGTGTTACCCTTGTTTTTATCACCAAATATTGTTATTCCATGGTACTGTAGCATTGCATAGTTTCCACTGTTTTCTACAAGGTTGGTCTCAGCAAACACATTGGGAATAAGTAAAGCCATCACTAACTGTATGTTGTTTCAGTGTGTAGTTGCTGGTATAGGAGGGATAGTAAGGTTTAGTTTTTGCACACATAAGAAGTCGACAGGTGCGTTGGTAAAATAACCACAAAAGAAGACAAGAAAAAACTCCCCGCGCACTATCTCACTCTTATTCCAAACATTTATTTAAGCAATGTTTTGGTCGAATGACCTTCGTCAGGCTTCAAGGCTTCATTGAAGCCTGACGAAGGTCATTTGGAGGGACAAATGTTGATGGCAATGTGGGGGTGATTAATAAAATGATAATAAATTGATAAAATGTTAGAGGCAATAATTTTTTTTGTTTATTTTTTTTGCTTTACAAGCTCATTCACAATAACTTTAATTCTAGATTTATAGTAAATTTATGTGTGTGTCTTTGGAAGAAAAATGTTATACACTGGCATACACTTGAGGTTAATATACACACAGATAATGTGTGTAGCATATACAGTACTTGAGCAACCACTTGTAACCTTGGTTTCTTCCCTAGAGACCAACACCCCCTCATTTTTTAAATGTCATTTTTACCTATTTAAACAATAATGTAGAACATTGTCAAACATATAGAGCAGTATAGGAGACAGAAGTTGTGGCTTGAGTTGTCGCATCCAACTGAGTCCTTGCAACTGTGTGTGTGTCCTCTGTTTTTGTTGTTGCCACGCAGGAATTTAATCCACAGGGCAGGCTAGCATAACCAGTTTATTATGAAAGTAGGCTGTTATGTGTATAGCCTCTTAGCCAACAGCTGGTTACTCTTCTGTGAAGTCACAAGGCAGTGAAATGACAGGGCATGTGTGTCCCAAGAACTCAGTAGCTAAAAAGTCAATTAGGAAATAAAATGCTAAATATTTTTTTTATGGTTGGAACTTGGATTGGCTTCAAGGTATTTACTGTTACATAACTGAATAACAAACCTTCTGTTACTTTAGCGTAGTGGGTGGCTGTATGTGCAGGGCTAAGGTTTTTACCATGCAAATCATGTTTATGTTCTACATATCAAAGCTTAGATTGCCTCAAACATTTTTGATGCCCGTCTTCATGTGTTCTTCCTGTGTGTCTTTCATTTATCTCAAACAAAACAGCCTAGACCTCAAAACTATTCATAAACAAACTTGGATTTCAAGACAAAAATAAGTGCTTATGATATATTGAATTAAGGCTAAGTCTACACTAGAGTATGTATTGAACAGGAAAATAATCTCATGCCATTTTACTGTTTTAGAAACTGTGCCAGTACATAATGATAACAACTTTATGTTAAATTAAAACTAGCAGTCAAGAGTACTGTTTAGTTTTCCATAATTTTTTTGATCTTTTTTTTTTATTTATTTATTTTTCTGTCCGGAAACCACAGTGCAATCCTAATGGAGCCAAGCAACATTTGTTAATGAATGATGTAAAAGACTGACCAATGTTATTGTACTGAGATTAAACTTGAAAGTAACTGTTTCCTCAGCAAAGAGTAAAAACGTGAATTGGCTGCTGGGGCGAGATGGAGATGTGGCAGTCGTTGTCATCGGGGAAGTGGATGAACTCAGCTCCAAGTTTATCTGCTCAGGATTGGGACAGAAGAAATCACATCCGAGCCTCCAAAACAACACGCAGTAAGAAACCTTTTTTCTATCTCGGTTACAGTAAACAATGTATCAAATTTAGATGCATAGAAATGACAGGTCTGTTGATTTTATAACAGCAATCGAAGCATCTTGACAAACAGAAAAACCACCACAGAACCCAATAGGACTGAAAGAGCAAACCTTTCTCCAGCAACATCTGGCACCCAACTGAACAAGGTGTGTAACCTGTGGAAATCACCTGTTTTTTCTGTCAATCTAATTTTCAACTTTAGGCTACAGTAAAGATTTTTGATCAACTACTGAATATTTTAACTTTTAGATGTTTTTTCACAGCTCTTTTTCCCTGTCTGTCAGTGTAGCACTTCCACATCTAACCTCACACTCCCACTGCTTCATTTACACATTCATACCTGCCACACAGTTGTGCAAGCTTTAACACTGCCAGTGCAAATGTATTCACTCAATTAAAATATATTTATTATTATTATTATGTCACACTTAGTATTTTCAGAGTTTAGGTGTTTGTGCTCTTGGATCTGCAGTTGCCTGCGTTCAAGCGGTTGATTTTTGGAGTTGGGTTGGATGCCTCGTCTTTTTCATGCTATCTTAAAAAGAGATTTGCTGTGTTGTCATGACAACCGCGCACACTGTGAGCCAGAGACAGCAGAGGTCTCATCTGGCCAGAGCGCGATGATTCTGTGAGCTGGAGCTGAACACTGCTCACTCAGTAGAAACACAAATCCCACTGATTTTCTGTTGCAATGTCTGAAATTTCACCCACAAAAGAAGATTTATTTTTTAATGCATACATTTTTTTTCTCTTAACCTATCAATTACAAAAAACAAAGTTAACAATGTGTTTCCTCTGTGGGTTATTTTACACCCCTTTTGTTTCTCCCAACAGGCTAAATGTGAGGAATCGAGCACTTTACACCCTCTGCCGGTGAGTTACAACGGCAGACTGATACTACTGAGCTCAAATCAGGCCTCCTTATAATACTAACTCCTGCAATGTCTTTGTTAAACCCACAGGTGTCAGTGAGTGAGCACTCATTTCCTCTTGCAGCAGAACAGGTACTGTAATGCAATCAAATCAAAATGAAGAAATTGGTCTTTAAGTCATTTTAAATTATTGCAAAAAGGTATCAAACTTAAGTTCTGATGCCAAAAAATGACTGTATCCGCATTTTCATCTGAAAAAAAAAAAAACTGAAGCAAAAAAGTAGCATTTTATTTTTTTATTTTATTTTTTTTTTACATGCTTGACTACAATTGTTTCCATTACATTGTAAAATATAATGGAAACCTATTATTTGCTTCAAGGTTATCACAAAAGGCTGTCAATTACTACAATCTGTGAACCACAAATTAGGTTGCTTAATAGAAAGTTTTTCACAAATCCTAGCTCAGAAACATGTTAAAAATACAGTCATACTGGATTTTTACAGCCCGTGTCCCTCTGTGAGTAACAGGAAATGGTGGTTATGCCAGCTGTCCCCTCACTCTCAGCCTGTCTGCAGATCGTCTTTCTCCCAGCATTCCCCTGTCTCTCAGCGCTCTCTCGTCTGAGCAGCCGCGCCCCTCACTCTTCTCTCTCCGGGGAACAGCTGAACCCCACTGTCCTCCCTCTGGCTCTATCATCGCCTCTGCCTCAAGTAGTCTGGGGACTGCGTTGTCTGTCTTTTTTTGTGTGTATGTGCAGGTGATATGGTGTGTGAGAACAACTGAATCACAGAGGCAAGGCAAGGATTTCTGGACTGCCCTAGAACAGATGGTTGATGAACTTGATCAGGGAATTAAAACGCCAGAGATAGAGAATGCGTCACTCGCAGATGGATAGGATTGTGGGGCAGTCTCCTGAGGATTGGGCGCGTGAGCTTCTCCTCTGTTGCCTGTTTTCCACTCCTTTTTTTTTTACCATAGAAGGGAACGTCTCCTGGCCATATATTTGTTACAGGCCCAAACTTATCCCTTGCCAATCCATGCTGATGTGGCAGTAAACAGCCACACCTTGGCCAAGAGTCATACCTGAGTCTCTCTATACATTGATTTTTTTTGTTGAAAGAAATGGACTGTGACTGGAAACAGAAAAGGGCAGGTTTGCAGAGGGAAATTGTTGAATAAAAAGGCGTGAGCTCAGGAAGGAAAATTATCAAGGCAGCTTGATTGTCAAGCCACCTTATAATTTTCTCCATACACATTCTTCAACTCTTAATCAGCGGCCGTAGTTGTGTGTTCCTTCAAGAGCGTTGTGTGTCACTGAAGAGCTGTAATTGTGAATCATTTATGCAGTGATTTGATCAAACATGACAGTAATTCCACTGTATGTGAATTAGCTGTCAACACTGATCCCAGTCCTCTGTCCCTTTTTGTCACTCTCCCCTGCCTCTGCAGCCCGAGTTAAAGGCAGCCAGCACAACGAAGGAGACGTCCACTCCCCAGCTATCCATCTGTTCAATGCTTCTCATGAGAGCCAGCCCTGTCAACGTGAGAGCGGCGTCTGCCACTGTGACACCAGGCTCGGTCCACGATCTGCCCGGAGTGGCTGGTCTAAAGTCGACCACTGCAACACAGCCCCCCTCCCCCAGCAACACTGCCAGCCCAGGAAACGCCTCCATAACCAAAGCACTACAAGAAGATCAATTGTCTCACAAGGCACTGAATGACAAAGGTGAGTGACACAGAGGCAGAAATGAGAATCTTATGAAAGGGTTCTGGGTCTCCTGCTGGGTCTGCTAGTGTCTAATGCCAAGTGTTATCAGTTTACAACCCTAATTGTAGTCTATTAAAAAAAATCCTAGTGGAGGTGTTAGTTATATCTTTAGTAGTATCGTATTGTGCAGTTGCATTAGGTGCATGGGTAGTGAAACAAATATGAGATAATTTGTATTTGTTTTGATGTGCAGGGTGGAAAAAGCTCAACATGTCAACGAAGAGCATTATTTTAAAGAGGAACTTACTTCAATGACTTTATTCATACATGTATACAGTAATGTATTATATTCATTCTAATTGGTTCACTTCAGACTAAAGACAGACAGAAAACAGAGCTGTATAATAAACGTGTGTCATTGAGCCAATAACAAAATCCTTCCTGTCCTCTTCCATGAAGAGTAGCACTGACTAAAACAGGCTGAACATAGGCCACGCTAGATAGTTTTCTCGCCACTGCAGCATTAGAGGGAAGGATTTATTTCCCCAAACCTAATGAGCACACCACCTCAGCTCACTGGAATCTTTATGGACAGCAAGTTAAGGCCACACTTAAGGGGAAACGGCTATGTCACTTGGAGTTGTGTGGCTTGCCTTACACATTGGGTTTTAAAGTTAAATTATTACAGAACAATTTTTATTGTCAGATTTGTTTGCTGTGTTTTTTTTTTTATTATCCTGTTACATTTCTAAAACAAACAAAAAAACAACCTTTATTTATTTTTTTTTTTTTTAAACTGAAACAAATTATTCAGTTTTTAAATTATTTGTTTAAAAACTGAATAATTTGCTGTACTTTAGTTTCCTTGCTGTCAAGAATTCATAAAGGCATGACGGGAGTGAGACCAGCCAATTATCTGTACCCCTTACAAGCATTTCATTGAAACTGGTTCTCACATTTCACTTAGTTTGCACAAGCGTGTGTGTGTGTGTGTGTGTCTGTGTGTGTGTGTGTGTGTGTGTGTGTCTGTGTGTGTGTGTGTGTGTGTGTGTGTCTGTGTGTGGCAGCTGCTGGTCGCTGCTGCTCACATCTCCCTGTCTGTGACCACGCAGATGTTTACTGTGCAGGTAGCACGGAGTTGTCATTTGTATCTGCACATCTATTTGGCCGTTGTATGAATAATGCTATCAGTTCTTTTTGAAAATCTGGTCTCACTTGTTGTAGCAATACCACAGTGTTCTGTTTTGTACCCAGCGGGCAGTTTTATGAATTGACCGCTTGCTAATTGATCAGACTCTGACCCAGATCTGAAGAGTCTAATGGGTGGTGTGTTTGGTGTAGTTAGCACCATCCAGTGGAAAACAATAATACTGTACCCAATGACTAGTTGGGGGTCTAATATCCATAAGGTCCCTCTGCTGGAAATAAGCTCATCCTACATGCAGGTAAAGAAACGTGCTGATTGTTATAAAGTAAAGGTCCATAGTGTAAACAAGCTGGGAAATGTAATGGAATAGTCATGAAAGCCAAGTGTCAGATGTAAAAACAAAAATCCCAGATATGTTATAAAATAGACACACTTCACACTGGCTGGACAATCCTTCTGAGTCCATTATTGTAAACTTAAATAAAGTAATAAAAGTCTGCACTTATCTTCAGACTTTCTTCTCTCAAGAAATATTTATTCATTATTTATTCATTCATTTTAATCAGCAAGTTGGAATCCTTTTGAAAGTAGTAAGTTTAGTCCAGGCATTTAATAAAGACAATAAAAACCTGTCATGAGGCACGGTGGCAGAGTGGTTAGCACTCCTGCCTCATAGCAAGAAGGTTCTGGATTTGATTTCCATCCAGGGCCTTTCTGTGTGGAGTTTGCATGTTCTCCCCGTGTCGTCGTAGGTTTCTGTGAAGGATTCCTCTGGGTGCTACCACTAAAGACATGTACAGATTGAAATTATCTGTTAACATGTATAATCTGGTACAAGCATCTCTGCTCCGGCTTAATGTACATTGTACGCTGTCCTAAATAAATAAATCAAATCAAAACTCTAAAGACATGGAAGCAGAGCAAAAAAACAAAAACGTGTAGATAAGAAGAATTTAAACCGTCACAGTACTGACGGTGTGCACATTAAGCAAGATGTGGAATCAATTGGCATTGGCATGGCAGCACATAAAAGACAAAAGATGGCATCAAGAATGGAATGGGAGAGGAACAGCTGGTGTGGTGGGAGTTGCAGTAGGCTCGGTGTAGTGTTAAGAAAAAATGAATCTTGACTTTATACAAAAAATACTGACGGTGTCTGTTTTTGACAATGGCAGGAAGCTTGTTGCAAAGGCAGGAGGAGGCTGACAGGGATCAGTCCAATTCCTCAGCTGACTGCTTTTAAATGTGGCTAATGATGAGGTATCCTGCGAGCGGGTAGCTGAGGCCCACACAACACTAACAAAACACACTTAATGTTAGAGACATTGAGTAAGTGCATTTACAGATAGCCAAAGACCCCTTTGTATCACACATTGATGGCAGTTAAACATAACTGTGAATTAAGTTTTTCAGGTCTTGTAAGGTCTCTGTTCATAGTTTTAGCCATTTAAAACAAAAAAGGTTTATAGCAAGAAAAACCCAAGCATCATGCATGAAGTCATCATTAAAATGTATGTTTTGGCAACAATGCTAAGTGGAGGTGTGCATCCCCTCAGTGAATGTGAGAGTTAATATTTCAGATGGTATAGAATAGGAGGGTAGATTGATCAGGGCTTCTTGTGACCACCAGAGAAGGCAGAATATGCTTAAATGACGTAAGGGTTTGTGAGGTGTTTTAGGAAATGGTATCAATGTCCAACAACTGGCAGTGTGTGTGTTATGTTTAAGAAGTTTGTGGGACAGCTTTCCTCTCTTCTCTCTTCACCTTCAGAGGGAAGGACACACATTCCAGTACTGCTTCCCGACTCTAGCCCTGGGCGACGCTCAGCCAGAGCTGATAAGTAACAGGGGCCCCGGCCCCAACCCCCACGCAGAAGCCCCCCACCACCACATCTTCTCCCTAACCTTCAGTCCGAAACGGGCTGCTCGGGAATTCTGCCCTCTGCCCCACTTCTGTCCAACCCACCCCCTTCTCTACCCAAGACGAGGAGGTCCTTAAAGAGATAGATGGGTCTTTAATTTTTAGGCACTAGGCTGGTCAGTGACACCACTCTCCGCCCCTTTCTCTTTGTCCTGCTTGTACATTTATGAGCTGGAGGGAGTTGTGAGGTGCGGCATCCCAAAGAAGCTCAAATGAGAGAGTCATCAATCTGGAGGAATGATTTACTGTGCGTTTTCTGTTTTATTTTAATAGGTGTTTTCACAGGTAGTGTTAATGACTTTCTGCTGACGGAGCTCAAGGTGCTGCAGCTGCTGTTGGCTTTCAGGCAGAAGGCGATGTGTTAAGACAGGTTTGTTAGGTTACCTGTTGGAAACTATTTGGTTTTCAGAAACAACGTAGGTTTTCTTGCATCTTTTGAACAATCCACATCCATTTGAATTTATTTTGGACAAAATGACCATTCTCTTCCCTTCTTTGCATCTCTCTCTAATAAGAATTCCACTCAGACTTGCACTAAGGCTATGAGCTCAAAAAACTGCTAGGCCACGGGTGTGTGCGTGCCCACGCTAGTGTTTGTACGCATCTATGTGTGTCGGTGCGTGCCTGAATCTGTGTCAGCCTCAATTGCTGGAGCCTGTCCAAGGTTTCCGTGGTGACCACACAACAGAACGAGACAATCATAGGCGAGCCCACGCAGCGCAGCAAGAGGACATTAACACAGGAACTGTGGGTCAGGGGGCAGAGGAAGGCAGGGCAGGACTGAAGAAGAGGAGAAGGAAGAGGAAAGTGTAGTGAGGAGAGAAACAACAATAAACAATGAGATATAAGCTTAAAGGTTTGGTTGTTTTGAGGCCTTAAGACTTTATTATTTGTTTTGGCAGCAGTCTTTGTTAGATTTTCTATAATAAATCATTTCTGCTGTTTTATAAATTGCAAAGAATGACCTGTTTTTGAGATAAAGCAACAGAAGATTAAGAAAGTGCCATCATAGGTGGTGCTTCTATCACATTTGTACCACTAGATGGTGGTGCGAGCTACTACCCTTCCAGTTGCCCTCAGTCCAACACAAATTAGAGGTCATTTGCCAGTGGGTTGTTGATGTAAAATGACACCTACCACAAAATTTGAATTCATAGTTCTGTGGTGTGCTGGTGGATGTCTTTCCCACTCCATACTGCCATCTGGTGTAGAAAAATTGAACGACTGCCTGTGGTGATGCTAAAATACCTTTTATTCCGTTTAAAGGCCACATAAGGTTTGGCTGCTGTGATGTTTTTGGCTCAGCCTGACATTAGAGAACGTTAAAGGCTGCATGCGTGACTTAATCCACGAGGGGTGTGTTTGTCAGTTTGTGTGCAAGTATGTACATAGACCTGACGATAATATGAGCGTGTGCGAGGGTCTCTTGAAATTCAACTGTTAGAAAAGAAGTGCGTCTGCTCCCTGGCTTGCACGTGTTTTCACTTTGTGTGTTGTTGTGCGTGCATCTGCAGCCGTGCACGCAGGCGCTCTCACATATCTCTGTCCCCCGGGGATGACGCTAAAAATATGTGGCTCCTCAAGCCTTCTGGTGTCTGAGCAGCGTCTGTCTGCTCTCCACTGCCGTCCCTGTGGCCCTCCCTCCTCTCCCTCCATTACTCCTCTTCCCTTCATCCCTCCCGCAATTACACCCTCTCCCAAACACACATCGACTACACCCAGCTGTGTCCCTGCTACACTACGCCGAGAATGACCTCTGCTCGGCGAGACCGGGATAAGAGAGGCCAATGAAAAGGAGAGAGAAGAACGAAGAACGAGTTACACAATGTGTCAAGAGAATATAATGGCCTGGTGAAGGATTCCTGTATACGTCTTGTCTTAATTGAGATTTCTTAAGTTAGACATTGACATGGGACTATGGTAGAATTAAAAATAAATAAATAAATAAATAAAACAAAAGATAAATAAAAGTACAATTTAATAAACCCAGTTTATTGAACTAAAAACTATGTAGAAATGCAATGTGATGAAGACTAGGGTATTAAACCGAAGCACAAACTTTTATGCCTTTTTTGCACTTGAAGTCTGTAGTCTAAGGTTGAGAAGTTTCAGAGTATGGCTGCCTGTGTTTTTCAGATGTGGGTTCATCTCAAGTGACTCTACTGTCGGCCTCGGAGGACGCTACATCCTCAGGGAATGTGAAACTGACGCGCGCTGGGCGCGGCAGAGTGGCTAGGCTCATGAAAACCTTCACTGAGGGCTCAGTGGGCCCCGCTCAGTCCCCTGGACAGACCCCTACACAGGGCATCAAGCCCCCCATCCCCACCAAGCCCAGCCACCTGCGTCTCACAACCACACCCTCTATTAGGTAATCTACCCACCAAGCTGAGAAGTTGGTCTACTGTTCAGTCACAGGCTCAGTGGATATTCTTAGAACACTTGTATTGCTCTCCCTCGAAAGTTAAATGTTAAAATTATGCTTGTATGTATTTTTTTATCTGTGGTCTGCAGTACTGTAAATGTGGAAGAAAAATGCAAAAAACATGCTATTTTTGTATAACTTACAATTTTAAATATTTGCCAAGGTTAAGAATTATGTCTATATACTTGTCGATGCTTTCCAATGTGGACAAAAATAAGTCAAAAACAATATTTAAGTTTATAAGACCTGTCAACTCAATGCCACTGCTCTTATTCCTCTGGGTATTAGCTCCTATCCGACACGAGCATGCTCTCTCTATTCTCTTTGTCATTGTGAGCAGATGAATGGCCGTGGACAGCCAGAGCAGGGTGAAAGGAGGTACAGTAGGGCTTCTCATGCTGCTGTCTCCTCTCTGGGAATAGCGTAGGGTTGTTTATTTGTCACAATGCTGTGCTTTCCCGTGCCACCTGGCAGCGGCCTCACTGCGACCTGTTGTGGACCAATGACAGTGCCAAACGTCTCATCTGTCACTCCCAGCGGCTCAAATCCTGGCAAGGTAGACAGTTGCTGCCAAATATTGGGGATAAGATCTCCTCCACTCAATATGCTTGCTACTATTTTGCTGATACGTGGTTGTGTTTTTTTTTAAATATTTTCTATAGGGAGACATTTGTATTGTAATGGGATTTTTAACACTACTGCAATGCCTCATTAATGACACTTGTCTGGTTGTTGACAAGCTTGTATGGTGCAATCAAACAATAAAGTTTTCTAATGTGTGCACCTCAGGGTATGGTAATATCTTTTGGATTATGTTTCTTTATTTTTGTCTTAATGTCTATTAAATGAAAGTGTAATTTAAAATGTCTAGTCCTAGTTAACAGGAATCTAAGCTAAAACAGCCAAGTAATTGTAACTTGAGTACATGTAACCAATGTTCTGGCTGTAGCACATTTTATAGCCTAGATACTGCAAACCATGTAGTAGTTAAAGCTCCACTACCCTTCCACTACCCTCAGATGCTACTCGCCTTTAAAAGCAGCCTAGAGACCTCTCCGGCTTCTTTTTTTTATTAAAATAAATAAATAAAGACCAATACATTACACCAACCTGAAGTTCTAAACTTTAGCTCCAACTTCAGTGTCAGGCAATTATTTGTAATCATCATGTAAGCACCCTTTTGACCTTCATACTGAACAATTCATAGAGATATAAAAAAATGTATATGCATTTAAAAGCCACTAAACTTATTGCACAAAATAATCAAACTAACAGTAATAATATTTACATGTGACTGGTTTTACCACTGTTTCTTCTTCCACAATGATTTAACGGTTCATTTAGTGTCTAGAATCTTGTTCATAACATAGTTCTCACTGGCCACAGTCAAAAGATACTTTAAGCTGCTATTGGTTGACAATCTTTTATGTGGTTCATCAAGTTTATCTATTTCAAGGCTTGCTTAAAAAGTGTGTACTTTGTCCACCCAATGTTGAGTCAATGACTTGTATGACTACTGCACTATATTTCCATTCACAGAGCACATTTAAGGTTAGAGTAATCATAGCAGCATAACACATTTTGAATCCTGTACTGACTTTAGGCCAGCACTGTACAACACGCTATAGGTGCACAACTAGCAACATGTACAAACAGTGCGCCACTGTGAGCCAAGCCTAACAATGGCTGTGGCTGTTTCCTGATGCTTGTAGACATCATTGAGCAGTTTCCAGGAGATATCTGCGGCGAGTCCCTTGGTATGCCCCTCCTCACCCCACAACCCACTTCTGTTCATGCAGCAAGGCTGATCACTGCTGTCGTCAGGGCCTTACAACCATGCAGGAGAAAAACAGGCTTGTTGTTGTCTTTTTGCGGGAAAGACTGCTGCCTGTTTTCCCCTCACTTGCTTCTATACCCCACAAAATGGAGTAAAAAAATCTAAAACTCAACAGTTTTGAGGAAGAAGGCTACACTTGGCTCTGTGGCGTTCCACCACAGCAGCGATAACCCCCGTCCACAGCACCCCCAGTTGAGAGGGATAGAGACGAGAGGAGAGATGAGGGGGGCCTGGGCCATGTGATACGAAGAGCATGCGGGCACAGCTTCACCCCCAGGCAGAATGAACGGGGGCCTGCTGTGTCTCTCCTGCATGATTAATCTGGCTGAGGGGCAAGAGGACTGCCACAGTCCTGGCTGCATTAACTCCCTACTCCCCAGGTCGACCGCTCCACACACACCCACACCAGCACTATGGAGACATAGTTCTGGTGTAAAAAAAATAGCCTTTTTTAGTTTAATTTCATTGATTAACTTTAAGTCAGTGAGAACACAACACCAATCTTCCAAAAAGGACCATGGTGTTAGAAACACTTCGGAGATAGCCTGTAACCTTGTGGAGATCGCTGCATAAATTAGTATGTAAATAGGTTCTATGAGATATATGAAGCAAAACGGAAGCTTTAAAACTTTAAAAATGAAGTGTTTTGTGTTTTGATGAAAATTAAAGAAGGAACTTGCTCCTGTGAAGTAGCGGGAGAGTTTCTGGTTTCTTGGTGTTTCTCTGCTCTCTGCCTCAATGGACAGTCAGGAAGAGCTGAACCTAAAAGCAGAAATACAATGATACAAGATGGTCAATGTGCAAATACAGTATTTCAGACACTTTCAAGACATATTGTGAAAATATGCTTTGTGTTTTCCTTTTTGATTCCTTTCTAGGGACAGTGCACTCAAGTTACATTAGGACACTGACACACTTTTGACAATGAAAACCTATTTAAATCTATGCCATACCAATCGGAACCATACAGTACCTTAGTGCAAGTGGGGCTAAAGAGGACAATGGTGTGTCTCAATGTTTCTAAGTGATTTTTCCCATGACTCAACCTCTGTGGCAACAACGTGGTCATTTGCTGGTTCAAGTTTTCAGGTTCAAACGTGCCTTCAAAAATGTATTCCAGACGAACGTTGTGTGACATGTGATGGTCAAATCTTCAAATCACCGTGACAGTGTCTCAGGATTGCACAGCAGGCCTGTCATATTGTCTCACGGTATTACACTCATCAAATGCCGACAAGAGACAAGAATATAATGTATACTGTTGCTATCTCTACCACAATGTTTGGCTGGCTGGTTTGGTCTAGATCCATTTGTGGAAACCCAAAAGTACAGTAAAGCAAGTGTGTTGTGAGAAATGGGAATTGAGGAACAGTGGAGCGTCGAAAAAGGCAGGCAGAGGGTTAATATCCTGCAGTCCTCTCTACATTAACTGGAAAGGAATGAAGTGTCAAGCGTGTTTTCGACACGACGAAATGGCTAAACCTCCTCCCTTCCCCTTCTTCCTCCCGACAACTAGTCACCCCTTCTCTTCTGCATCACTCCCAACAACCTCCCACAACTGTGACCAAATTCTTTTTCGAGCTTCCTGAGGTTTTTGCCATGCCGGGAAAAATAAAGCAATGCCACGGCCCTAATTCGGTCCATGCATCTATTGACACTTTCCTGTCACCACCAGGAAAACAGAACTCCACAACTCGGTTTCCATTGACATTTGGTGTTTGTGGGACACGTGAATGGCAAGCAGCTGGAAGTGATCGCTTACACTCCTAATGGTGTAAAGGCTGGTACAGTATGCAGATGTCCTAATTTGTATGTACTTTTAGTGTTGAATTAAGGACAAAGTTTGACTGAATTAGTCTTTTTTTTTTTTTTAATCAATGTCTTGACAAAGATGACAAAGGGCCAAATTTGGCCCTGGGCCTTGAGTTGGACATGTATGAGGTAGAGGAAAGGGGCCGGAATGAGTGAGTGAAAATAAGCCTCACCAGTGAGCAGGCCACACAGTCCTGCCAAACTGCGTCGAAAAAAAGCCCCCCTCTGTTTTATTTATAGTGCGCTGTATCCATGGCAACCAGAGAGGTCAGGCAAGCTGGGCCCGTACTTCACCCTGCTCTGGGGATTAGGATTTCACAGAGGTTCTCAGATGTGCGGAAGGTGGGCTAAAGCTGCTCGAGCCCCTCGCCAACGCAGCGCTCATGAGCCCAGAGCAGGAACACTGGCTGCTGGAGGAGTCATGGGAATATTATGGGAACACTGGCCTTGTGGCGGATGAGGAAGAGGACGCAGATTATTCTTCCAGCACAAAAAACAGCAGTCTTTAGTTATTTGTTGTTCTGCTGCTGAATTTGCTAAGGTCATGCAAGGTCATGGAAAACTTTTTCTTTAGCTGCTTAAAAACATGGAAAGAAAAGAAAAAACAAAAAACATTCAGAGTTTCAGTGGAGTTTTTCTTACCATTTGCCAAGAAAAGGGTGTCATTCACTTTTTAACATTTTCTAAGCTTGTTATTTCCATCCCCCCTCTGTTTGAGACTCCTTCCAGAAAGTGGCTAAGCCAGTTGGAATGAGACGTTGAGGAGAGAAAGCTCAGAGCGCTCAGAGGTGAGCGCTGAGGGACGAGGGAAAAGCTGATTGCCCTCCAGGAAACGCATGGTGTGACTACAGCAGAGACCTCCACATTCCTCCTGGGGCATAGGAGGTGCGTTGCTAGGAGATGGTTGTCGGGCTGGTGTTGCCATGCGTGGATGCTGTTGCCTGCCATGCTCCAACGTGCAGAAGGACGAGGATTCAATACGGTTTTTAGGCAGCGTCTGTGGAAGGGAAAAAAAGGGGAATATGTGAGTGTTGAGGGACTAGTAATGAGCACCCCTGTCTCTAGGGGGCACTCTCAGCTCCTGACTCACAGCCAAATACTCTGCCCCTTCTCATCCTGAAACTGTGACTAATCCTGCATTTATGGTCAGCAGCAGCAAGGAATAGAAGTAAAAGTAGTTTTATATATTTATTGTTAATATTAAATAGAAAATATGGAAGCATTCAAAGCATTTAACTGGGACACAGCTTAATATTGGGATATGTAAAAGTAATGCAGACTAATTTGTCATAACCTGGCACAAGGTCTAGGCAAAAACAAACCAAACAAACCAGAATGAACCAGAAAAAGTAGGCTAAACTAAGTAGGTGGGTATCTACATTGCTGTATTTGCAGAGGCATCTTTTACACTGTTTATTGAATATTTGGTGGTTTATGTCCTGCTCAGTTTATTTCATGTTTATGACATATGTTTTCTTTTAGACGTCCCAATGATGATTGGATCTTAGCTCGCCCCATCTGCGCTCCTGTCCAGACCCATTAACCCCCCCGATCCCAGTTTCTCTCACTCAGATGAATGAACTGTTCCTGCTGACATTATCTTGAACTTACATTCTTTTACATTCACTTATGCATATGATGGACTATTTGTCAATGTACAATATATAACTCCATTTACTGCTTATTTGTCTCTTTAAAGCCCTTTGAGGCAACTGCCGGGATATTGGGCAAAAATTAAATGTACATTGGCCATAGTTTTAACAACACACTAAACACAGTCAATGCATACAGTGACACACAGACACAGTGTAGCTCACAAGGCACTGCTACTTGAGTCACTAACCTCAGCCACATCTGCCTTACAATACCTGGGAGATCAGGAAACAATGATTTCCAGCAGCAGGATACACAAAAATGTTCCCACACATACCTGCGTGCTTAAATGTATACACAAAGCAAGAGATAAAGCTGCAGTGAGAAAAAGAGATAAGTATTTCCCTAACTTAACTTAGAGGTTCAGATTTTTTTTTTGTGTTCTTTAAAATGGTAAAACTTCAAGTCAAGGAAATCCTTTAACCCCATTTATTTTAATACAGTGGGACATTAGTATTATTTTATCCTTCTTTTAATTAACTATATCTCAGTATGCAAACAAGTAGGCTATGCATTCCTACTCACATATCTCGTTTTGTCTTTCCTGGCAAGACAACCCAATAAAAAATAGATATAGTTTAAATTCCTCTATTATATTTCTGTAAATGCATGGACACAGTTGTAAACATAAGATTAATATGGTTACTATTGTTATAGTGTGTGAGTTGTAATGATATTAAGACTTAACAACTGCTCCCTGTTACTTTGTTCCCTGGGCTGGACAAGCCTGAGGAGTCTACATATCCTCCTTGTGTTACTGTGGGTTCTCTCCGTGTACTCAGGCTTCATCCCATCGTCCAAAGCATTCCAAAACATGCATGTGTTAGTGAATTTGAGAATGTACAGCATTGTTCAAAATAATAGCAGAACAATGTGACTAACCAGAATAATTGTCTTTTTATATTTTTTATTGCCAAGTGGCAAACAAGTTACCAGTTACCAGCACTGGTTGAACATTTAAAAGCCTGAGGAAAATGGGTAGTTTAAGACATTGTTAAAAAGTTGATTGGAGTAGGGGAAAACGTATAAAGAGGTGCAAAAAATTATAGGCTGTTCAGCTAAAATGATCTCCAATGCCTTAAAATGGAGAGCAAAACCAGAGAAATGTGGAAGAAAATGGAAGACAACCATCAAAATGTATCGAAGAATAACCAGAATGGCAAAGGCTCAGCCAATGATCAGCTCCAGGATGATCAAAGACAGTCTGGAGTTACCTGTAAGTACTGTGACAGTTAGAAGACGTATTTTCAAGAATCCCCTGCAAAGTCCCTCTGTTAAAAAAAAGGCATGTGCAGAAGAGGTTACATTTTGTCAAGGAACACATCTACTGGCCTGTGGACTGATGAGAGTAAAATTGTTCTTTTTGGGTCCAAGGGCCACAGACAGTTTGTGAGGCGACAACTGAAACTCTAAATTCAAGCCACCGTACACAGTGAACACAGTGAAGAAAGCATCATGATATGGGCATGTTTCTCCTACTATGGTGTTGGGCCTATTTATCGCATACAAGGGATCAGTTTGTATTTGTCAAAATACTAGAAGAGGTCATGTTGCCTTATGCTGAAGAGCATGCCCTTGAAATGGTTGTTCCAACAAGACAATGACCCCAAACACACTAGTAAACAAGCAAAGTCTTGGTTCCAAACCAACAAAATTAATGTTATGGAGTGGCCAGCCCAGTCCCCGGACCTTAATCCAATCGAGAAGCTGTTTCTGAAGCAAAACGTGTTGTGTATTGATAAAACTCAACACATTGGGATCATAATGACTCAGCATTAACTTACTTGTCACAAACACATAGTTTAGTTCACATTTTAAGAAGACTTCCTCTGATTGATGTTCAGTGGAAGCTGTTGAAGGAGGTCAAAACTAGCATGCTGTATTTTACTCTTTAAGAGCTACACAACATAATACATTTAGGATAATTAAAATAAACTGAAAGTAAAACTTTGTAAAACTTTGTTTGCTCGATTAATTATGACAGTTAAGTGATGGCTTGTTGCCAAGTCCGGGCTACTTTTAAAGTCCATTTTGGGTAAAAGCATAGTATAATAAAATAAGCCAAACAAGTCTTCATGTTAAGAATGAATAGTACACAAACATTTCTATAACTGTCTTTCTTTATCTTTTTTATTTTTAATAAAACATTCATTAATTATTTTATGATAAACATACTGTCTTAAGTGCACCCCTTTATAATCATAAATTTAATAATAATAGCTAAATAAATACATTCCAAAAATAAATACAATAGGTTTAAATAATAATAATTAGCATGTGGGCTACATGCATTTAGCGCGTGGGGTCGCGGATCACAGCAGTCTAATATTGGGGGTCGCGGTCTGAAAAGTTTGGGAACCCCTGGTTTAGTTCACATTTTAAGAAGACTTCCTCTGATTGATGTTCATTGGAAGCTGTTGAAGGAGGTCAAAAATAGCATGCTGTATTTTACTCTTTAAGAGCTACACAACATACACAGGGGGTGGCAGTGGCTCAGTGGTAGAGTGGTCATCCTTCAACCGGAAGGTAGTTGGTTCAATTCCCGCTTTCCCCACAGTTCATACTGTCGTTGTGTCCTTGGGCAAGACACTTAACCTCTCTTGCCTCCAGTGGTGTTCCAGCTGTAACACTAGTGAATGGAACCTTAATGTCGCTTTAAAATGAAAGTGTCAACTGAAAATGTAAATGTAACACTGTTGAATGTAAGTCGCTTACATTCAACAGTGTTACATTTACACTATCGCTTTGAATAAAAGCGTCTGCTAAATGACTAAATGTAAATGTAAATGAGGTACAGCTCCATTATTGTTTGATCATAACTGGGTAACTGTGGTCTACATTGATATGACCGATGCACTGAGATCATATGAACGACTGCACAGGGGATTACCACATTTGACTTTACAACATTCTGTGTTTTTACCATAAGACATGTTGGGGCTGGATGAGTGTGAATCGTCCTATGTCTCTGTGGTGGTCCTGGCTGCACAGCTCGATTTGTCTGCCATTGTCTAGTCTTTCAGTTGATGTCTCTTTCTGTTTTGCTCATTTGTCTCAGCTCAGTGCGACTCGGGACTAGTACTGGTCTGTGGAGGCGCAGTGAGGGGCTCAGTTTCGGTTCTGTTCTGGTACCATCTCTGGGACGGCCATCAGCAGAACGGACAAAGGGCCCTATTCTCTGTCATGGGGAGGAAGAAGAGGAAGAGGATGAAGAGGACGTTTAGAGATGAGGAAAGGCGGGGGCTTAAACACATGCCACCAGCTGCTGCCCCCTTCCTGTGCTTTCATTAAACAGCCTCTGACTCCTCAGGGTAATCCACACGCTTTACTCTGGAAGACAGAGGTAAACACTGGATGTCTGTCCATCTATTGTTTAGTCTTTTGTCAAATATATTTATCATAATATTAAAATGTTTCATATTTCTCCTTTTTGTACACTGTTCACAAATTGGACCCGTTTTTAAATTCCAATAGGCTACTGACAAAGTACTTGGTGTGCCTCAGTGTCTCACCTGGTAGAGCCCAGTCCAAGTAAAAGACTGCAGGCGTTTGATTTATTGCACACCTGATCTTAATATTTTTTCAGTTTGAGTTGGGACACTTTACTGTTTTTTTGTTTTTTGACGCCTTCTCTTGGTAAATCTGCAAAGAATGTTTTCTTCACCATAACATACCATGATCCCTACTTGTATCTCATCAAAACCTTTGAAGTTTGAAGCAAGTGGTCTTTCCTTTTCTGCTCATCTCCAGTTTTTCCATGTGACTTTAACCATTGTTAATATGAGTTGTCTTCATATTTGTATCCACAGTTGAAATGCACTGTTCCCCCCTACTTCCACTCTTTCTCCCAGTCTCTCTGATGTGCTCTGGCCAGCGTGGAGCAGTCTTTGTGTGTTTATATGTGTGTGTACCTGTGAGTGCGCCCGCGGAGTCTGTCAGCCTCTCAGTGTTTCCAGCTTCAGCCCAGAGCCAAGGCGAGCATTGCCAGAGGGAGAGCCTGCAATGTAGGGCGCCCGGCGAGCTGGACGCAGCCAGAATATCAACGGTGCGCACACACACACTCTGCTCTCAGCAGCCCACCTGCCGACTTACGTGATCCAAATGTGAGGATGGGGAACAGGAGGGGGGTGGTGGTTGTAGTGGTGGTGGGGGAGGAAGAGGAGGGAGGATAGGCTGCGGGAAATTGCCAGGTAGTTTCCAGACCCACTTCCCCATGTTGCGCCCAATTAATCAGGTCTACATCTGTGTTGGATGGACCTCTACCCCAAGGGGAGTGAAGTAGTGTTTTTGTCTGTGCACACACAGGTTTGGAGCAGTGTGTGCCTGTTTGACAGTGAAGACAGCGAGGATGTTGTTGATGATGGGTTTATTTTCGAGTCATGGACAGCTTTCTGTGGCTCACTGTCCTTTTCCAAACATTTTTTTTTCTCTATCCCCGACCTTCTTTCAAACACACACTCTTTCTGTGTCTCATTTTTCAGCACCTTCTTTGCCCACTGACTTTATGTTTACTTCCTACAGCTCGTGGCACACCTGGACCGGTTCCCCCTCCCCAATCTCAGTCTGCACCTCTCTCTTCATTTTTTCCTTTGCCGCTGCTTCTGTCTCTGGTTTCTTTCCAGGTTTATTTATGACTAACAAATTTAGTTATGAATTATATGGGTCCAGTAAGCGTGGAGTTTCCACAGTGCGCCAAAAGCATTTTTCCTCTGCATATTTTCTACATGTTTATTAATCTGTAAATTGTCACAAATATATTATCTTGTGCATGCTTGCATTAAAATTAAAGTGCATTTTTTCATACATTTGATATAATTATCTTACCACTCATACATTTTAGGGACGTAACTTGTAAGTAGCGTGGGCGGACAAATTTGTTTTGAAATGATGACCCTCTTCACGCGAGGTCACTTGATCACATGAATATCAAAATTGAATGTTGTGGTCAGCATTGTAAGATGGCATGACTAAAAGCAACACATTTTGTAAAGCCGTGCTAAAAAAAAAAAAAAAAAAACCCAAAGAAAAACAAAGTTTAAAGTTTTAGTAGAAATTGATTTGTGTAAATATTACTGCACTGTTAACTTCACTTAAAGAACACTAATATAAACACCCATTTACACATCTGACTTTGTTTTATGAATGACATGTGCTGCCTTATAAACCCAGTGCTCCTTATTTTGGAGTGCCTTATAATCCCATGCTCAGACCTGGTTTCTGTACATTTTGTGTACTTTTGTGTGTGTATGTGACTGTGTAGTGGTCCTGTGTGCAGCCTTGGCAGAGTGTGGTGCAGTGCAGAGTGGAGAGGAGAGACAGCTGCCCTGACAGATGCCGGGAGGCAGGACCCCACTGGGAAGCAGAGGGAGGGAGCTGGCACTGGCTCGGCCCAGCGGAAACACCACGGGCTGCAGAGGAAGTGGGCAGGGGTACAAACCAGGGGCTCATTCGGAGTGTGTGTGAGAGGAAGACAGAGAGTGAGATGAAGAGAGAGACATTCTCTGAGTGTGTGTGTGTGTGTGTGTGTGTGTGTGTGTGTGTGTGTGTGTGTGTGTGTGTGTGTGTGTGTGTGTGTGTGTGTGTGTGTGTGTGTGTGTGTGTGTGTGTGTGTGTGTGTGTGTGTGTGTGTGTGTGTTGATCTAGTTTAAGGGGCATTTGGTTGTGGACATATGTGTTTGATTCACGTCTGATTCACAAACAGCCCCACAGTGGGAAGTCTGTATGTCCAGGAGTCAGGTGGGACAGTCGCCATAAAATCACCATGAGTACTGATTCCATGTATATAATAATGACTGGTGATGGGGGAAATACAACTCATAGTTATAGATTTACACACAGTATGATCATTTATTAGAGTTAAAGTTTTGCACATGATACTAATTCTCCAATCACTTTCTGACACTTGCATACGTAGATAAGGAAAAACACCAATGTACATAAAGCTGGCTGACAAACTAGAAAATGTTTGCTGTTGTCTCAGTTGAGGTGACTATAGTTTGAAGAAGTCACACTGTTATAAAAAGCAAGGATTTGAGGTTTACTGCTGAGATTGTGTAACAGACTCACAAGTGTTGCATTGTTGATGGCTCAAACTAATTGTGGAACAATGGGGCTTTAGATAGTAAGGAGTCTAAACCAATATAAATAAAAGGTGCTAGAGAAGTAGTTTTAATTTGAGCATATTAGATCATCTGAAAGGGGAAAACAGGTAGGGTTTGAGATACACATGACATTTGTACTCATGAGTGTGATGGAGAAGGACTTACATCAGTGGTGGAAAAGTATGAGAATGTTTAAGAAGTGTGTATTCGAATGTAAATGTGGTGTCTGTGCCTTGGGTATAGTGGTTGCAATGCTGGAGGCCTGGTTTGAGTGTAGTGTCCAGAGACTGGTGCAGCTGCAGGGCCAGGACAGTGGGAGGTGTTGCCATGGTGAGCTGAACAATCGGGGCCAAAGAAACCGGTGCTGCAATACGCATGGTCATTACACACATTTTAAAGCTGTATTAATTTGGTTTATTATGACAGTGAGCAGTTACTAAAGTAATGAGTAGCAAGGTAGAAAACTGAATGGCCACTGTGTCTTCCTTGAACACATACTGTAGCTTCAGTAATCTCTCTTCAAACACAGCAGTTGACAGAAGAAGAGTCCTCAGGGACCTGGTCCACAGAGATCAGTCCCACAAAGGCAGGGTCCACTGAGAGCCACTGTGACACTGTCCAAGAGTCCAAAGTGTCTGCTGCATTCATCCAAGTGTGACAGGAAGACGGCTCAACTCATGAGGTATTTGTTTTATCACAAGAACATCAACTAAACAATAGATTTATACAGAAACATGTGACATTGTCGGCCAAACAGGCAAATGCTGTGTAAGAAGATATGATATTTAGTAGTTGTCTGATCGGTTACAGTCTTACAGAGTTCACAGTATAGAAGCTGTAATGTTTGTGTGTGCAGTGAGATGGTTTGATGACGGACCTGTCCCGACGCCGTCACACGCTGTCTCTTCACATTCTGTGCTGGCTCTCCAGACAGCTGCCACCATTGTTTATCAGTGTGAGGGTTTAATAAAGCAGTGTACAGACACTATGTGTGCTCTGTGTGTTGGCGTGATCACATGACATTAGTTTAAGGTGTGATGGAGCTGTCGAAGCATGATGTACAAACATGGCTCATTTATATTCCAAGAGTGAACATATATGTTTTTAAACATTAAAAAGAGGGGTGCAACAGACTGCAGTGCCTGGCAAGATACTGCTTACAGGGAATTTTTACATGAAAGCCTGAGGTCATACAAGATTAGCTTGAAGGCAGAAAGATGCACATGGGTTATTATGTCAGCTTAATGCACAAATAACTACTATTTCTTGACACTTCTACTCCAAGATGAAAACAAACTTTGCAATAACACCCTGTTGAATATATAATATGTAGTGTTTTTATTCAAAGTAATAAATGCTCAAACAAGGGATGCCGCTCTTTTTCCACACTTATGGCCCTCAGTAACATGGACTGATTATGTTTGCACACTACGGATTTCAATGTTTATACCACATCTTGGGTATGTGACTCTACAGTAAACTAAAGTGAATTACAACACATAAAACCCGTCTATAAATCTGAGTACGCCTGGCTTTTACCTGCCTATCAGTATAGAGTAGTGCAATAATGGGTTAATACAAAGTGACCCACAGTTTTTGGCTGGTTGGTTGCAGAAGCTATTTAGCAGAGTTAGCCTTTAATGCAATGTAACCATAACTTCCTATATCTGTGTTTAGAGAAGAACTCAAGCCTAAACAGCTATTAGCTATAAATGCAACTATTGGCTATTGTGCTACGTTTGTAGTTCAGAAGTGAAGGGGTGATGTGGGGATTGTGAACAAATCCTACATATTGCATCTTCAATGTTATCATGTTTATGTATCATTTATAATTAAAAATAAGAATAATTTCAAAATATTGGAAAATAATGTTTCTGGCCTTATTATTTCTATTATTCCTTATTAATAAAATAAGACATGAAATGTTATCTGAATGTTTACTGAACATTTGTGTATAGCTTTTGCAAACTATCACTACTGGACATTGAATGTGCATATTAAAACTACAAAGGCTCAAGTTTGACATGAAATTAAAGATATAGAAGTGTGTTTTATCTACTTCTGGCCCTAATGCTTCCACAACCAAACACTGGGATGATACTTGTAATTATTTTACCACCTACTGATGATCACATACATTGTTAAAATAAGTCGATCGGCCACTTCTTTCCCCATGTGACAGCTCTCCAGTAGATCCACTGAGAAGTCGAAGATGTGTCTGTTTGTCCGTTCAGCGCTAGCCATGACACACAAGAAAAAGTGAAGCTCTGAGCACCTGGCCAGCACCCAACGCACTGAGGCTTCGTCAAGCGTAAAAGTCAACATGGCATCACTGCAAGCTTGGGCAAAACAACACCTCGCCAGGCTGGACCGATAGGAATCACTGTAGGAAAAATCATCTTACAATAGTGTAATGGCAGAACATGAAGTTACTTTATACTTTATTTATTTATTATGGCAGTGGCACTAAATGTTATCAATAAAAAAGAAAGAAGTTTGTCCATCTTGAATTTAGAGAACTGCCAAAAGCTGCTGACCATTGTAATTTAATGGAGCCCAGTGTGAAGTAAAGGTGCTTAGAGTGATAAATTGCCTTAGTTTAGTGCATTAGCATATTAAATATTCTATTAGAACGATTAGAAAGATTTTTTTTATCTTCAATATAAAATACAACCAGCTTTAATAAATTAATTTTAGTTTTGTTCTCTAAAAGCTTTTGGTAACATTTTAGAATAACTCACACTATTAGCATTAATTGAATATTTGTAACAACTTAATTAATCCTGAATTCATAATTTAAAAAGCATTAATCCAACCTTAATACTCACTATTACGTTATAAACATTGTTAGAACTGTTTTAGTCTTAACAATAAAACTATGAATAATTATACATATAAATGATATTTCTGTGTCTATAAATAGTTTACTAACTAATTAATTGCTAATTACATGTTTATTAATGTATAATTACTATTACTACTATTGCTTTATTGTGTGAGTTATTCACAAGTGTTACCAAGTATTTTTCTGCTTATAGAGAAAATGTACATTTATTTTGCATTTATTGTATATATATCCTTAAGACGAACCAAGTCCATTGGACGGATGACAGGGGCACAGTGGCTCAGTGGTAGAGCGGTCGTCCTACAACTGGAAGGTAGGCGGTTCGATTCCTGCTCTCCCCACAGTTCATACTGTCGTTGTGTCCTTGGGCAAGACACTTAACCCACCTTGCCTCCAGTGGTGTTCCAGCTGTAACACTGGTGAATGGAACCTTAGTGTAAGTCGCTTTGAATGAAAGCGTCAACTAAAAATGTAAATATAACACTGTTGATTGGAAGCCACATGAAAGTCGCTTTGGGTAAAAGCGTCTGCTAAATGACTAAATGTAAATGTAAATGTAATGACAGCCCTACACTGTTGTTGGATGTACTTTTTAAAGTTGTTTTGAGGGTCATTGATTGATCTCAAGATTGACAGAGATGAACAACAAACAGTATTCAGACTTGAACCTGCACTATTCTGGACCAAGACTTATAAGTTGAGGAGCCCAGAAACTTAGAGATCATTTGAGATAGTGTTTCAGAGTTGAGTAACTAAATTAATCATTGTTATCATTGGCTCAGTGGACCTATGGTAAAAATCAAGCCCTAGTCCTAGACCATTTTACTGATGACATGTTATAAAAGGCTTATGGTTGCAAGAGTCATTTGTGGATTGAGATGTAGAAGTATCTGTGTCCTGTTGCAAGCTGCACATTGTCTCGTCTGGCTACATGTTGGCCTTCTTTGGGCTGCTGTTTTATCGACTTTCGCAGGTCCTCATGGTTACTCAGTGTTGTGTAGTGGAGGACACACTGCAGCACAAAGTATTGTCAGGACATACACACTCTCCTCCCTGCAGTCCTGGGGGAGGATCTATTCCCTTCCAAACACACACCAACGCCTGAGGGGCAGAGTGACCGCTCAAGCAGCACCCGCCACAACACACACGCGCTGAGGCACGTCCATGTAATGCCATTGCGACATTCAGCCAATTGATTGGAGAATAGTGCCTGCCAAAATGGACTGACCACCTATCAATGATTAGCACTGCTTCGTAAACAAAATGGCAGATTTCAAATCAGCTGGTCATTGCAATCTGGTCTTAGATGTAATGTGTGCTTCTGCCTCATTTCTTCCTTCTAAAAGCCAAATCCTCACCTTCCCTTGATGCAACACTTACACGTGTCACTAATCTCCCTCTTTATTCAGCCTCTCCACAGCCGCTCTCATTGTCTGGCTTTGTCCTACTCCACGCTCTATGCCTCCTACTTTTCCTGCCTCACGTCATCCTGTGCGCTTTCCTCCCTGCGGTCTCCTTCTACATTTCTCTGTGGGCCTCGCCAAGCCTGACACCTTCTCCAAGCCTTTGACATGCTCCACTTCGTGTTACGAGCTTCATGTGCCACCTCAATGTGTGTGTATGCAGAGAGCGGAGAGAATGAACAAGGAGGGAGAGTTTACGCATTTAGCCTGAGTTTGTTAATAATTAATGTGTCACAGGTTTGCAAAATTGCCCGGCGCTCTCTCTTCTGCCTCTCTCCCTCTGGCTTTTCTTTCTCCCTTTTTTCACTCGTCTTCTCTGCTCTTCCCTGATGGCATGGACTACCACTCCATCTCAATCTCACTCTCTCCCCAAACACTGTGCTGTCTCCAATAAGAATACTGAGCTCTACTGGATGAACAAGACACTATATGTGATACTTTCTCCAACACTGCAAATTTACAAACACCCTTCTACTGTTGTCAAAATTTAAAGAACAATGCATTGTTTGTGTACTGTAAAGAAGTATAGAAAACATAGACATTACATCGAGACAGTTTTATTTAATAGTCCTCACCATATTACACCAGGGTGACTTTGGACCACGACATACCGCTCAGTAGGTAGTGTCACTGTGGTTAATGTCACTGGACAGACAAAAGAGACCATCACATCATGTTTTACCTTCAAGCATGATTTATATTAATCCAACTGTCCTGATCACATATGACTCTTGGAGTGGGATCTCATCTCTTCTTTTAGCAGATGATGTTGTCCTGTTGACTCCATCGAACCAGGGTCTTCACTGTAAAGTGGCTGGAAGGAGATTCAGCACCATGGAAAGGGTGGCTTGTCTTCTCCAGGTTGGCGAGTTCCTATCTCGGGGACTTGTTCACGAGTGAAGGAAGGATGGAATGGAAGATTGACAGACATATTGCTGCAGCTTAAGCAGTCGATGTATTGTGGTCGATGTACCGGTCTGTAGTGGGCGCAGTGGGTCAGGTGGTAGAGCGGACTTCCTATAACCAAAAGGTTGGCAGTTCCATTCCCGCTCTCCCCAGTTTATGCTGTTGTTGTGTCCTTAGGTAACACACTAGACCCACCTTGCCTTCAGTTTCTGTGGCACTGAGAAAAAGAGGCCGTAGGCGAAAAACGTCTCCACCACCAGTGGGTGACTGTGGAGTGAATGAATAATGGACTCCTTGGAGCGCTTTGAGAGCCTTGAAAAGCACACTTTTGTTTTTGCCCCCATTTTTCATGAGCTGAACTCAAAGATCTAAGACTTTTTCTATGTACAAAAGAGGCCTATTTTTATTAAATAGTGTTTACAAATCTGTCCAAATCTGTGTTAGTAAGCACTTCTCCTTTGCCGAGATAATCCATCCACCTCACAGGTGTTGCATATCAAGACGTTGATTAGAGAGCAGGATTATTGCACAGGTGTGCCTTAGGCTGGCCACAATAAAAGGCCACTCTAAAACATTTAGTTTCACTGAATTGCAGGGGTCCGAGGGAGTGGTCCAAAAAAAAAAAAAACACATGACGCCATACATGCTGTTTGCCATCTGCACCGTACAGTGAAAACCGGGATTCATCCGTGAAAAGAACACCTCTCCAAAGTGCCAGACGCCATCGAATGTGAGCATTTGCCCTCTCAATTCAGTTACAACAACAAACTGCAGTTCAGGTTGATGACGACAAGCATGCAGATAAGCTTCAATGAGACGGTTTCTGAAAACTTGTGCAGAAATAGTTTGGTTATGCAAATCGATTGTTGCAGCAGCTGTCCGGGTGGCTGGTCTCAGAGAATCTTGGAGGTGAAGATGCTGGATGTGGAGGTCCTGGGCTGATGTGGTTATATGTGGTCTGCGGTTGTGAGGCCGGTTGAATGTACTGCCAAATTCTCAACACCTGTGGAGACGGCTTATGATAGAGAAATGAACATTCAATTTACAGGCCACAGCTCTGATGGACATTCCTGCAGTCAGCATGCCAATTGCAAACTGTCTCAAAACTTGCAACATCTGTGGCACTGTGTAAAACTGCACATTTTAGAGTGGCCTTTTATTGTGGCCTGCCTAAAAGCCTAAGGCACACCTGTGCAATAATCATGCTATCTACTCAGCATCTTGATATGCCACACCTGTGAGGTGGATGGATTATCTCTCTAGAAAGACAACAAACACCTGAATGGAACAGTCACACCGACACAACGACCCACTTTAAGCCTTAATGACTCTCCCATTAGGAGTCACACTGCCCTTTCATAGCTAACGACTATGAGACCAGAACAGCCTGGTCTTATCAGAGTCAGTTTCTGGTCAAACCCCTCCCTCTAGAGATAAACGTGCTTCTCAACAGGGTGGCTGACCAGTCTCGTAGAGATAGGGTGAGGAGAACATGGATTGTTTACTGCATGTCTGACCATTTAAAAAGATTTGTTCTTTTAGCAAAGCAACCAAAATGTACAGGTATGTAGATGATGGAAGAAAAAAAACCAGATATAGTTAAAAACACAAATAGGTATAGTAAAAAACAAAAAAACATTTCCTCAAAACCAAAATGGCAATTATCTTGTTTGACTTCTGCTTACACTTGAGCAATACATCTGCGTGGTCAGTCGCGAAGGGTAAACAATCTGGTTACTTTGGATGTGTTATTAATTGTAGAATACAGTTAAGACATTTCAATCATAAAACTGTGCCAGTGATGTTGGTAAACTGTGAAAATGATGGTACCTTGACTTCTTTGTTCTAAAAACTATTTGTTATATTTTTTTCTTGTGTTTCAGGATAAATGGGCATTAAAAGTGCCCTGGGACGTTAGCACAGTACTGTATTTTGTCAGGTGGGGAATGTTGTGTCCAGAGCTGTATGGTGGCCACTTAGATACATATTCATTGAAAATGAAATCTACTGTTATATGAGTTAAATCTGCACACTAAAGTTTTTCATTTTTATGTTTAGCTCATAGTTGCTGTTGACAGATTTTAAATCCCTAAAAGCCTAATAGGTAAAAAGTCAACAAGCACCGACTACAATGCCCACCATGACTCCGTCTCTTTGAGTCAAATGTGTGGGCAGCGCCGGTGACAAAGCAACAGCAGCATGTCAACCTTGTAGCAGTTAAAATGCAGGTACTTTCACCATTGATAAATCACTGCTACAATCCCGGCCTTGTGCTTCTTGGTGAATTTACACGTGAAATAATGACTTGGAAACACAAGATGCTGTGGCCATGTCTCTCTGTCGTCTCTGCAGTGGCCGTCAAAATGCCAGCCGTCTAATGCTTCAGGGTGCAGGACTGCGCAGGCAGCAGGTGACACGGATTTCAATAAAAGGGATTATAGATGTGGGGACTGCGGAGAGGAAAAACAACACGAGTGCATTTAGGGGCTAAAATATTAACTGTGCACAAAAAAAAAAAGACTAAGATGAGAAAGTGTACAAAAATAATCATATCAGTTTGTGTTTGGCGTCTGCTGCTTGTGCTGTGGCTGAGGGAAACATCTGGTTCAGGAGTAGGGACAAAAAATCCACTGTGAGATGTGAAACTAAATGTTCAGTGCACGAGCAGAAAGATAATCACCTGTTGGCTGATTCACAGGCTGATTGTGTAAAATGGTAATATTTTTTAGAGCAACCAAATTTCACACTTTTTTGCCGTGGTTCTGCAGAGATTTTCAGTGCTAGCACGGAGAGGAATGGGAAGTGTGAATTTAACGTGTGATCAAAATGTAAACCACACGCTCTCAAGAAAAACTGAGATGAAAATACTGCAACACAATAAATTTTAGTAAAGTAGAATGAAGTTGGAATGAATTTTGCCTTTTTTTTTTAAACAAACACATGTGAAAGCTGACAATAATCCCAAAAGTGTTTATTGGACAGAACAGTGTCAACTGTATTACACTTCTAGCAGGGATTTTCAGACAGCTCTTCACTCCGCTTTTCTGAGTAAAAGTGTTCTTCAAGTAAAGGCTATTCAAATGGAAACTTCACCATTACAAAATATTTGCTCAAACACAATAATAGCAGATAGCAACAATAAGTAAAACTGTATAATTTCCAGTGTCTCTTTTTTTTTTTTATAAATTTGCCCTTCATATTGTTAACTTGGGCATGGCGTCCAGATAGGCCTATATCAACAACCTATTGTGCATACATTTGGAGCGGCAAGAACATAACACTATTTTTAAGATACATTTTTGGAGCGTTTTGCTTTTAATTGATTGTCAGATACACAGGAAATGACTGGAAGGGAAAGACACTGAGCAAATTCCCTGAGCCAGAATCAAACCCGGGTCTCCCGAGTATGTGGTACGCGCTCTACCAGATCAGCCACAATTGCAAATACCTTCTTACATGACCCTCCGGTTTTCACCTCATGGTCTTTCATTTATACTGGAAACCTCTACCATGAGTCCAGTGTCAGGTGGCAGGCCTGTGGGTTTCAGTAGGTGGACAGAGGACCACAGGACGACCGGCTCAGGACAGCTGCTGACATAATGAGGCCAGTAAACAAGCATGTGTCTCCCCCAGTGAAAAGTGAACCTCCTCACGCCGGGCCATTTCTCCTGTGTGCTCCTCACTGTCAGGCCAGAGCGGGATAAGCTGCAAGTGGCAAATGGTCAGAATAAAGAAACGCATGTCATGTTATGGCCCCAACAATGGACATGGCATAAGGCAACCCACACACACACACACACACACAAACACAATGTACCTACTACTCTTAATTGTTGCCAGACTTCAAATAAAAATTGCAAGCTTGTTGTTAGAAAAAGAACAACATTTAGCATTTTTACATTTTCTATGTATACATATGTTTTGCTTCTACGTTTTGCCCAAATCAGGATTATCAACAATGACTTTAGTGTTTAGCTCCACTTTTTGACAAACAGAAAACACTAGTAGTACAGGACAGTGCGTTTTGTGGGGACACTTTGGACCCCTCCAGTAGAAATGACAGTTAAATGGCTGGGGATGTTACATTGCATTATGTTACATTGATGTTACCCTTGCTGTGAGCAGCTTGATAATCACAACTTATAACACATGTGAAACACGTAAGATCTACAATAAGATGTACGTTTGCAGCAGAGCAGTTGAAGACAGATTCTCTGCAAATCCTGAAATTGAATGTAGTGTTGCTTTCCAGCTTCATTTCCTTCCTTGATCTAAATAATGAACCAACCCATCTATATTATCTCTAGAGTTGGATCATACTGGGTTTTCCTAAAGGTGTTTGACTTAACCTCATTCTGATTTAAGTTACATTTGTACTTGTAGAGCAGAAACGTAACAATACAAACACAAGGATGCACTATAACCTGTTGGTCGATATAGTAACCTAGAAGTAAAAAGCTTGTCAGTGTTCATGGTCCAATCTTCACAGATGTTCCTTTTATTAGTTCCTTTTACCCAGAGGCTTTTGCACCACACCTGTTACAAGCAAAGTTTTTTAGTTTTTATTTTACTTGAACATGAGCGGGTAATGGTGCTCCATGAAAAATAACTATCCTTTGATGCAAACCTAAATAAATGGCGTCCCATAAAGCCCAGATGATCTCTATCTGCATTGAGTGTTAGTGGAGCTGCAGTGGGAGGATGGTTGGAGCAGATTTATCACTCCGTAAGACAATAAAGGAGGTTTGCGGGTGTTGGCGAGTGTGGGGAAGAAGAACTGTGGAGTCTTTTCCTGTAGCATGACTCATTGTTGGCAAGCCGGCTCTCCAGTCTGATTGCCTTGTTGAGCTGCCTTTTGGCTTGGAAGTGTGTGCTCTATATCCTCTGCTGAGCGCCCGCACCATGATAGTCAGGGCGTTTTTTTTTTCTGAGCTTGCCTCTAATCCTTGATGCAGTGCAGTTCATGTTTGTCTTTGTAGGAAAACTGTGTTATTTATTTTGTGTTTGTGGTATTGATAAATGAAGACCAATAACCTTGGATTAATAAACCAAAGGGCATTATTTAGTTCAAAGTAGTGCAAGTTTAAAAGATACTTGGAAATGGAGGTTAACTTAAAGTCTGGTAATTTTAAAGAACCATTTACCTTGAGAAAGATGAAAAAATAAAGAATTACTTAAAGACTTAAAGCAAATAGACTGCTCCTATGCATGACAATAAAAAAGCCATAATGGGTAAAACATGGTGAATTTATTTTATCTCTGAACAAGGTTACTTTTTTAAACATTTTAAAAGCGTCAGTGGACCGTTGAATGATTGAAAGTTTACATAGTGTTCTTTAATTCAGGACGGACCATTCTGGCATAATAAGAACATTTGGTGCTTGAAAATTGACCAGAGCGGTAAAGGCCGAGCTGATCTGTTGAGGAAGCAGAGCAGGGAGGTTCAGGCTGCACACAGGCTGGAGCATCGCCTAGAGGTATGGGGGGTGGGGAGCACGGCTGCCTCGGCAGAGCGGCTTGCCTCGGCCAGCGTTACAATCCATTATAGAAAACCACTGGCAGCCAGTGTCGCAGCTCCACACTGACTTTGACATCACAGCAAAGTTTCTGATTCTGGTGTCATTGGTCTGATTTTATTCTTAGGCATAGAAACAAATGGGACAGCCTAAATGCTGATGTAACATTTTGGAGGATTTATAGTTTGTGTAAAAATAGTGGACCATGGGTTCAGTTGATGATACATTTTGTGTTCAAGTGAATATGGCTCCAGAAAGCCTTTCTTTCATTCGATGCCATTCAAATAGCTTCATAAAAGAAAGAAAGTTGTTTTGGGGTTTACATGGTTGATCTAACTTTTAGATAATTTTTTTACTTTAAGCAAAAGCCCCTAAAGTAATGGGTGTTGAGCGATGGGTACAGAGCACAGAAGAGCCAGCAGTATAACTCAGACGGGAACACACAAAACACAAAAAGAATGGGGGTCATTTACAAACATTGCCTTGGACTTGTGGGTTCACATACAAGAACACATATTCAACTTCCCAGCAGTCATTGCGGGCCAGACTACTGGGGTGCAACAATACTTTCTTCTCAGTTTTACCATTGTTTTACCTTTGCACCTTTTCATTAAATGTGATTCATGAATAATGGCTAGATGTTAATCATTCAGCCATTGTTTGTTCAATTGTTGGGTGCACACTTAAAATTAAGGATCAAACCGCATGAAGCCTTTACTGCTTCAAATGAATGACAATATTTTGAAAGCATACAGTTCAACAAAAGATTTTTAGTAAAAAAATATTTAAAAAAATTACCTACCCTCATGAAAGTCATGAATCACTCCAGTTTTTTTGTTTTGAAAATTGATGTGGAGCACTACATCTTTCTCCAACTTCAACAGTTTTTGTGCATTTCTGTGCCATAAAATAAAACTGATCTGAGTATATCCTCTAGAAATACCTTTTATTTAATAAAACCATTTGATTAAAATGGTAAAATGTAGCGGTTAAGCAAGATATGAAAAATGTGTTCATTTTTTAAACTGAAATGTTGTGCCTGAATTTTTGCATCAGCACCTTTTACATTCAAATAGGTTGTCACCACTTTTGCATATGGCATACTTTCTAATATGTATTCATTGAATGAAATTATCCTACACTTGGAAATAATGTGTGTCTTTGCTACACATGAAACTTTTCCAGCTGTTTAACCATTATAGTTGAATCTTTTTTAGTCTAACATACTTTATTCAGAAGGGAAGACCATTTGTTTTTCCTGTGTTTGATGCACTGGATCAGACCTGGACATAATGATCGTCCCTGCGGATCAACTTCCTGTTGCCACAAAATGCTTCTTACCAACATTAAAAACCCCACTGTAGCCATGGGACACTGTAGTTTTACATCTCAGCTACAATTATAGCCGCCATTCCCAAAACAGTACACGTTAAAAGGTCTGTGTGTATCCTACACAAAACAGGCGGCAGTGTTTTCTTCACTGACTGTAACCTGAAAAATAAAACGACTGGGGAACTAGAGAGTAGGGGCAACATGAAGGAGTAGAGTGAGGCGAAAACCTGGTGGGGATGAGGGAGGGACAGTCGGACATCTCTTTGGAGCATAATTGTCCATTTTTGACAAAGGGCCGTTGGTTTAACAGGGGGTTGGTAAATTAACCGCTGCATTAAAAACAAAAAGGAAAGGTCTGAGGTGGGTCTCCTGTGGGTGAGGACCACTATTTCTCCAGAATGTCAGCTCTGAGCCTCACTATGTATTTAGCATGCATTACAGACAAGTTTGTCAGCCAAAAAGGTTATAACATAAACATATTGTACTTCTGGTATATTAAACCATCACAAGGAAGGCACCTGAACTCATCTGCTGATAGGTCATGAGCATCAAAATACAAAACTGAGAAGCTATAAGATACATTCAAATTGCATTATCTGCATCTGCATCTACAAGTTCCAGACTTAAAGATTTCTGCTGTTTATTTCCAATGGAAAGTAGCTCATTGGCACATTGCTAATTAGTTCCACGTTTAGTTCCAAGTTTTACCTAAACTGGTTCAGAAAGAATGGAGTTATAATTGATTTCAGATAAGCAGCAGTAAGCATTGTATTGGACTTCCTGCTCTAACCTGAATCTGCTCGGTACATAGGATACTGGAGTCTTAACCATATTCAACAATTATTTTGGTGTGCATCAGTAAAAGAAAGTTGCTTTTTTTTTTTTTTTTATAAACAAAGTATAGTTTTCTTTAAAAATTATTTTCTGAGCCTCATCTATAGTTATAGCAAGGCAAGACAGTTTTTGGATACACAACTTTTAGAGCAAGACTAAGAGCTAATGAAGAAAAACCACAGTGCAATAAATTGTTCTTTCACTTTAAAGAGAGGACCCTAGTATGCTCCTCCTAACAGTAATTTATTTTTCGCATTATGTGAAGTTTTTGTGATAAAATGAAAGTTTCTCTTTCTCTCTTCCCTGTGTGTATCTGCAACCCTTTCCACGGTGGATTTAGACCTGTTTTGACTTTCAGTTCTGGGGCACGTCTGTTAGTGCTCTGTAATAAGGGAGCTAAAAGGTGGAACCGAGGATGGGTGGTGGAGATGTGTGCTGATGGGGGGTGGCGAGGCGTGAGGCTACGTCAAAGCTATGATTAGCGCCGACCACGCTACGGTCTTATTGATTGGCACAGTGGAGACACTGGGCTGCCTTCCACCACACTCTAATGAGAAGCCCTGACCTCTGCTAGTCAGCAAGGTCACCGGAGCCTACTGCACTTTCTCTAATGGCGTCAGTCACGCACTCACTCCAACCTCAGTAATGACAATTACCATAATGTCACTGGACTCTACAGGGGCCTCCCAATCATCCGTCATTTCGGGAGAGTGATGTTAGTCAACTGCTGTTAGACATAAGCTTTGTGTTTGATTGGGACATTTCTTGAGACTTGGTTAGGAATTTATACCCTCACTCATCAAATTGTATTTTTTATTGGCAAAATCTCCTACAGTTTAACTTTTAGCACCAGTTCTTTTGTTTCTTAGTTTATCGTCTTCCCCCGGTTTCTCAAAAGGTCAGCACTGTCACAATTGTCTAAAAACCTAAAATTCACATGCACTGAAAACCTTAAAATGCCACCCTGAAAGCCTAATCTGGCCATGTTAGTGCGTGTGTCACTGCGGACATGATTGAGCGTGAGTCCCTGTCCATACATCAGTGTCATTAGGCCTGGACACTACCAGCACTGCTTCGAGACAACGCCTCCCAGTCATCGTGCCATCATTAAAAATCACTCATGAGGAGCCATGAGGATTTCACATGAAAGACCAAAACATTTTTTACTTTTGCATGTGAGCACTGAAACATGTTTTTGCATATGCTGCCTTGCTTAAAACCATGTGTAAGGTAATGAAGCTTGGGCTAAGATGATCATTAAGGAGGCATATTTGTTATTATGATTTTGTTTGTTTGTGTATTCCCACACGATTGTTAGTTCAAATTATTGGGTATCCTCTAAAACAATGCCAAACTGCTCAGTGGGTGTTTTTAACAGCCCCATGTGTTGTGCTTATATTTACAATTCAGGCTAAAAAAAAATCAATGTTTCTTTTCCCTAATTAAAAAACAGCCCTACCTATCTACCATGCCTATTTTATTTTATTTTTTATCTTTAATGAGGGATAGAAAATAAGTTGGGCAGAGTTTATTATAATGGCAATAGTATAGCAAGTGTGTGGTTTCCATAAGCAACAATATAGTTACATTACATGCATGCTTTTTTGCTTTGCTGGTTTCAGACTGGTGCCCAAGTACCTACATCTGTAAATAATTGTAATATTTTTCTAAACTCAAACAGAACAACCCTAACAGAGTCTCTTTTCCTGTCTTTCAAGATTGTTAAGATCCAAAAGATTCAGATTTAGTCTCAGAAAATCTCCATTGTTTGACCCTCTTTGCTTTGTTCCATTACAGCAACAGTGAGCAAAACTATAGCTTAAAGCAGCACTGCGTAACCTTTAGCTAGTAGCATCCCGTTACTTTAAAGACCAAAACTATACATTCTTGTATTGATTTTATGGTTCTTAGACACGTGATTGGTAGAATCATACCTATTTCACTGACACAGTCCCCTCAGCTGGACAGAAAACTCTGATGTAAATTATATATAATTCCCTGTCGCTAGGACGAGCGCCTCTCCTGAGTGACATGTAGTAAACAAACAAAGGGAGCAGAAATAGACTGATACACTGAACACTAGCAGAGTTGTATTTGTACAAAATGCACTAAAATGACAAAAAATAAAATTTATTTTAAACTTGACGATTTTGGATAGTTTCTTCTCGAAAACATACAACACAGACAGTCTGTCGAGGGATCTGCGCGGTCTAGTTTGCTAAAAGTTACGCAGTGCCGCTTTAAACTAACTAGTAGTATCTTCAGTTATAGTGATGACTCCAAGCAATAAACAATGAAAAATAGTCTAAGATAAAGTTTTGGAAATGCAGTGTATCTGTTTTCATGGTCTGTTCTATTACAGTCTTTTAGCACAAGCTGCATGTTCATGACGTTATTGATCACTATTCACAAAGCACTTCAGGTTCAGTCATAGTCTGTGCGCGACTTAAAGACTTCAGAAGATAAAGTGGTGCACTGGCTGTAAGCAGCTGTGTGAATGTTCTGCACAAATGAGTCTGAACCGCTCCAACACTGACTTAATGTCAGTTACAATGTAACTTGGCTGGTTGGAGGTCACCTGATGCACGCATGACTGAGTGTCCTCTATGAACTTCTACAAGCTCTATTATGTCCAACTGTGGCTTGAACGTAATCTCACCAGTTGTACAAGATCAGTCTGCTGTGTTTTGAACATTGTTAAAGGAGAAAAAAGTGACTGTGACAATGTTTTTGTTGAGGCTAACCTGCTAAACAAACCTGCTTAGTTATCAAACATTGTCATAGTTACTTTTAAGTTAAATATATCTCACCTGCTGCTAGTTTCCATATGGTTCTCTATTATTTGTGAACACACAAACAGTCGAGTTCTCTTTTCTGATAAAAGAGGACAGAACATGAGAAAGTGTAATGTGCAAAGATGAATGTTTAAATATTGTGCAATTTAACCCTTATTATACTAAACATTACCTACATGTCCAATAATTACTTCAGTGTTTACACAAATACTGAGTGCCAATGTGATTTATTTTTCTGCATTCAGTCGATAATGTGCATACCTGAGAGAGTCAAAGTTAACACTGTTTGGCACAAAGTGTGTGCTGTCAGATTTACTACTGTCTCTCTAATTTCAGCAGGGTCACGTAGTTAAGTGGGAACTATAGGGTCATAAAAAACAAGAAGGGAGAAGGAAAAGTACGGTGAAAGAGATGGCCTGGGTAGGTGGTAGCTAAATCAGTGCGAGCACAAAGAGGCAGGCGTCTGAGAGGTATTGACCCTCCATTGATCGCCAGAAGCTGCGTGGAGGTATTGACCAGATAGAGAGACCCGGGGAGGCAGTGCACAGCTCCACCGCTGAGAGAGAAAAAACAGAGAAAAACAACCATATACGCTGCCCACTCTGACCTTGTGGGCCGTCGCTGTCCTAGACCCACACCAGCCTACCCCCACCGCTCACACAGATCTGTGTGTGTTTGTGTGTGTGGACGAGAGACCCCTGCAGAGAAGCATGCAGAAAGCCCAGTCTTATCTTGCAGAGGCCATTTCCTATCACACCTCTCATGAAGCTTCGGCAGCTCCGGTAAACACTGCTGCAGTTTACCATCCACAGGGCCTTGAGCCGAGTGGAGTGTCTACAACGCACAGGAAAGCACTGCAAGGTCTGCTCGGCACAAAATGTAGAGCTAGACCCAGGACATGATTTTTATGAGCACTGAACATTTGACTTTTGCTTTTGGAACCAAACAGCAGCTTTGCAAGCAACATAAAGCTCCGTAGAGAAGATGCCGTTGACCTCTAGGTCTAGTGATTTTTTTCTTTTAGTTCATTAGTTTTTCTTGAGTGCCAACTGTTCAGGGCGATTTTTTTCCCCCAGTTATGCTCTAGCGAGTGACTTTGACAGGCATCTGCTTACCTTCATCACTCAGCTGCTCTTTACTAAGCCACACATTCACTTGTTACACCTCAGCTACAGTCACCTAACTCCCATACAGCCATTTCTTTTTTACAGTTTTCTATGTAAGAAGCGTCAGACAAAAAGTAGCCTGCACTATTTTAAACAATGACTGGACCTTGAGAATCAGAATAATAGGGCTTTGGAAAACACACAAAGAGCTTTATAGTATTACATCATCAACAGAATAAGGAAAACAGCTTGACAACAGGTGCCCTCTCCATCAGTCTAATTTGTAGTCCAACATAGATTTGTGGCAGCAATGACTGATTGCAAAAGTAGAGGGTGGGGTTATTGCACAAAGATGGAGCAAGAAAAAAGGATAAGTGCGTCACTTTGTCGTCAGTTTCAAAGTATATTTAGTTGTATACGTAGTTGAAAATATGTAAATGAGGACTGGGGAGCCACAGGAAACTGGGCTCGCAGCTCCTGAGCCGTGGAGGAAAGTCATGGGGTAAAAAGCAGGGAGGGAGGAGGGGGGTCATTAAAGTGAAAACCAGGAGCCACATGGGAGGCAGAATTTTAAATAACTCCCCTCGTAGCTCGACTAGCCCAACAGAAGGACTAAAGCTTGCTCTCCCTCCGCCGCTCTCTCTATCCATCTCCTGCTCTCCCTCGCAGAGATGCAATTAATTCGGATAGAGCGTGCCAAGTGTGCAGAGATAGAGCAAGCGGGACGCGCCCTCGCACATGCCGGAGGGAGGACACTTTCGCTTTCCCCAGAACAAATACATACCGAGGATTTCGTCGTGACCAGAACTTCAGCTCGCCATTTCCACCTTGAGTTTTTCGACAAGAGCTCAATCTTCCCTGAAAAAATAAATCTCCCATCATCTTTCTCTGCAGTAACACCACGCAAACTTTTAACTCACAACAGTGTGTGTGTGTGTATGTGTGTTTGTGTGTGTGTTTTCGTATGCTGGTTTATATCTGAGCCCAGCTGTTGCTATTTGCCAAGGCCGCAGTGGAGAGGACTGCAGGTGGGAGAGCCAGGCGTTTGAGAAGGTCTGCTGCTGCTTGCTGTGAGAGCCGCGTCATGGTACACAAAGCACGTACCATGCAAAGTGCAGGAGGGAGTGTAGCTCAGGGCCAGGGAGGCCATCGATACCAGGGAAATTGATCGTAATCAACCAAGTTACAGAGACTGAGCAGGGATTGGCCGTCGACCATCTTCCTCCCCTCTCCTCCTCCCCTTTTCTCCCACCTTGTCTCCTTCCTCCATTTTAAATCGTGCTTTCTGATGTAGCTTTAAACCATGATAAAAAAGTGAAAACTTCTTATAAGTTGTTATTATTTCATTTTGCACTTTTAAGAGAATTCTCCTGATTCAAATTCACTCAACACAAACCAATTGAAAACAAACCTTACAGCGAACAATAATAATAAAAAAGCTTCTCGAAAATCCTTTCCCCGGCTACACTATAATTTCTCATTTGAAGACAGTGGCATACCTGGCAGTGCAGCTGCACCATTAAAAACTCTGGCCCAATTATAGCATAACACCTAGCCTTATGGTTTCCATGGCTCCACGAAGCATTTTCCCGCGGGATGCAGCGTGGAGAAACGAGCGTCTTATCAGCCATCACCCTGGTAATAACACTCCCTCGAGCCTTTGCCGCATGTGTCAGACCTTAACGAGAACCCCGGGTGAAATCTCTCTCCCAGTCCAGCCACAGCCATTGATTTGGACTTAATCTGCTCCTGCGTGTCCTCCATCAGTGTGTGTGTGTGTGTGTGTGTGTGTGTGTGTGTGTGTGTGTGTGTGTGTGTGTGTGTGTGTGTGTGTGCAAGAATAAAGGCAAAAGCAGAGGATGCACGTTCAGTTTAGAGTTTTTTTTTAACATTCATGCCTTTCAACACTCAAACAAACAACCATTAGCAAAGTGTCCATGAGGTTAAAAGTATATTAGACCTTGCACAGTTTTGTCTGTTTCTGTTTTGCTTGATAAAGATGCCATTAGAGCATCATAAGAACAGGCAACTTTTGAAAATGTGTCTAAACAGAGCATTGTTTCACTTGTTTTTGTTTTTTTTGTTACTATATTTTAGTTCACATGAGGATCTCAAGGTCTATCTTTGTCTTTGTCTTCATCTATGTTTTATTTTAAACGTAAAGCTTTACCCCCATTAGATACAGAGGTCTGTAGCCACTGTTCTGAGGATAGCCAAGTGATCTAAATAAAATTAACATCAATCACTTTCACAATCAACGTTATTACTATTCAATGTAATCTGTTTAATATTTTGAAATAAAAGGAAAGTGATCCTACCATATTTTACACCAAACAAAAGTGGGCCTAAACAACTCAATGCGCCCTTGTACCACATATTGGGCAGTTGTCCATCAGATTATTTTACAGAAAAAACGTTGTTGCTTTGACCAGAATCAAACTAAAAGTACCCCATACAACCCTTCTTCAAACAATACAGAATATCCCTTTAAATAATTTAACAAATAATCAACAGATTGACATGTTTTCTTAAAAACCTTGTCTATGAACTCTTGAATTTTCTTTTTTTGCATTGTTAATATTTAAAGGAGCACTGTGTCACAAATATACTCTACATATTCTCAAATCATTTTGATGGTTCTTAGACATTATTATTATTATAGATGGGTAGAATCATCACAGACACCGGACCCTCAGCTGGACAGAAACCTCCAACGGAACTTTCCTGTCACCGGGACAGTGGACTTAGAGGTTACATGAGTGATGCATTTTACAGAACTGAAATAGAGGGAACAGAAAAACACTGGACCCTAGCAGAGTTATATTTGTACAAAACATGCTAAAGTGACCCTACTGTTTCGGAAGACATGTTCTTTCTTCCAAACTTGACGGCTTGGATAGTCTCCACTAAACAAATGATAACCACACAGTCTGTAAAGGGATCTGCGCCCTCTACTGGATAAAAGTCATGCAGTTCCCCTTTAAGATAAAAAAAATTATATATATGAAATGTTTTCCTCTTAAAGTCAAAACTACCAAACCTTAAATGGTGTACACGGGAATAAATATTGGTATAATAAATATTATACCAACATGTATCAAGCTCAAAAGATGTGATTTTTGATGATGCTATGAGCTGCTGTTAAACACACAGCTTTGAACAACCGTGGTCATCAGTAAAAATGAAAAGAAGCTGAATAATTCTGGCCCTGAAATTTTCAGATATGTGTGGGAGAGCAGTGCTTGCAGTAGTTGGAAAGTAAACATTATTGATTCATTCATTCATTTATTCATTCATTCATAGCTTTCTTACTTAAATATGCAGCCTTTGTCTCTCCAGAGGCAGGCAAAATAGCCTAAATCTAAACTTGATTGACCATTTAACTTTTTAACCCCTGAATTATATGTTAACGCTCAATTAAGAGAGGAGCGGGATCAACTCTCACTTATATACACCAGTGTCAGCAATCACAATCACTTGGTGTTGTTTCACCACATATTATTTCCCTGCTCAACTGTTATTCTCCTCATGTCTCTTTAAATAAAAGATAATGAAAAAAATAATAATGAATTAACAAATGTATATAAAGAAATAACTAATCATAATTAAAACTGCTAATACTTGGGTAAGTATAGTACTGCTCTCACTGATTGCAAAGCTGCAGAGTGCTTGTGGAGTTTTTATTTTCCCCATCAAAAACATTGATCGCAGGATAAACCAAAAAGATTTTAAAAGTGGCTATTGACCCCATTGATTAGTGTGGTTAGATGGAAGAGACAGCAAAGGATTCTGGGAAAAAGCCCTTTAAGTATTCCAGGATGGTTTAGAAATGAATATATTGCATAATGTGTTTGATTGTTTGATTGCCAGAGGAAATGATTGTGGATTTCAGAGACTACAACTTAAATTTGTGTTCACTATGGTACGCACATACAGCTTTCTTCAAAATTAGTTTCTTTGTATTTATATTTTTGTTTTATTTTTTACTGTTGTTGTCTACCTATGCTAGCCTACTTTAACTGTCGGCATGGCAACACAAACACTTCCCAAAACACATTTAGCTGATTAAATTGGATCCATTTGACTAATGTTGTAACATGCTTTGCACTTCTGTAGCTCCACAAAGTTTTTATTCTGGGTGGCCTCTCAGTCGAAAGGCCATTTTATACTTTGTGTATTTACACTGTATGTGTGTGTCACTCAGACCTACACTGTGTATCTGATGGACTGGATGCACTGCCTTTATATTAAACAACCATCACAACAACTCTGAGGAGAAATATTGTGATCATTTCAAGGTTATGTATTTTCTGGTAAAAGGAAACAAATGAAGCGTGTGTGTTGTGTCTCATACAAAAAACACCTTTACTGGCCAAAAGTCCAGACAAGGGTCAGCTGTTGTCCTTGCACACTGGCCTCTATATTCACTCGTAGGAAGTGTGCTGTTTCTTCCATTGAGCTGCGTTTTACAAGCAGCATTCCTTGCTGCCTAACAATTGGCCTGCATCAGTGGCTGCTATCTGCTCTGGAGGAAGGAGCTGAGCGAGGTGAGCAGGGGCCAGCCTTGCGCGGGGGCATTCGGATGTGGGGGAAGGGCACGTCTGCTGGCAACCCGGGGTGAGTAGATCAGTGCGGCTCAGTGTCTGCAAGCCGCTGATAAGATTCCAGGATTTTCCCAGTGTGACAAGCCTGCTCACCAAGCCGTGCACCACCACGCATGGAGAAACGCGCCGCTACTGCCTGACCCCCTCAAAAACCACTCCCTCCTTGAACCAATGCAATCCTTGGGCAGCTACACCTCAGTGGGTTGCAGCACTTCACCTGAAACCACACCCAACACTCATCTGTCAAATTCTTGCAGCTCTTAACATTAGTCAGGACTTGTTCACCTAAAATAAACCCCATTTTTGAAAATCACTGCTCGGGAAATGGAAATTCACTTTGGCGTCACACACCTGAGGCATTAGACAGTAATTACTCTAAAACCATGTGATACTAACCACAGTAGATTTTAATGAGGACTGCTTTCACTTATCACCAAAATGTGTTTGCTTCTTCTTTCTTGACTCACACCTAGCCCTGAATACTTCCTTTCTTGGGCCCCAGCCATAAAAATGTGTCATATCAGACACTTTTTACTGATACTGTGCTGTGTAGTTAAGTAGATTGATATTATACAGCAGCTCTTGCTAATATATCTAAATGAAATATTAGGAGCATATCATCTTATGACATGTATCAATCAATGAATGAACCCCATAAGTCATTTTAGAAAACAATCTTTTTCTTACTGATCACTTGGAAAAAAATAGTGAAGTTGTTATTATTAGGGATCTTTTCACCTACTCCATCTTTGATCCACAAGTAAATTTCTGAGTATGGTGCTGCTGAACAGTGTGCAGTGGTGCGGTCTCTTTCTTTATCTGCGCTCCTGGTGCCCCCTCCCCACTCGCTCTCCCTTGGATGGCAGGTCAGCCAGTGAGCTGTGCGGGCTCAGAGGAGGTAAGGACGCCGCGGTGCACATTAATAATGAAAGGCCTCAGCCGCCCCCCAAACACACATACACACACTCCTTCCATTGCCATGGCGATGGCACTAGCCCAGCGCTGTCACCGGGGGGGAGCTGGGAATATAGCTCCACTCTGCGCGCCAAGCCGATCACGAGCTCGTACACAAGCCCACCATACTGGGCCTTGAATCGCAGATATGCACTAATTAAAACCACTCTCCACCAGACTGCAGCACAAATCTGCATCTACCTCCCCACCTGAATCACACCGGGCCATGATTTAGCTGTGAAAACATCCTCATTGAGCAGGAAATGGACATTCACAGTGGTGTCACAGTCACAGGCTTGAAGCTTTTCTAAAGTAATTACAATAGGACCATGTGACACTGACCACGATCAGAAAGCTTTTCTGATTTGGGTTTCTATACCCTGTTTTAATCTTGTTTAATTTAATTTGTCCTCAGGGACTCAACTGTTGAGTTTGGAGTTACAGGTGGAATTATCTCAATTTTAAACTAGTACTGCGGCCCGGACAGCATGGTGCAAAGAAGGACTCCAGATTGCCACAAAAGTTTCTTGATGTTTAGATGTGTGTCTGAATGTGACACAGATGTACTTCCCAAACAGTTGAAAAGTAGATATGTTATGCAAACAAAAGTAGTGATATCCAATTTCTCTTTATAAACATTATTCAAGTCTTACTCTATACAAAACATTTATCAGGAGGCAAAGACTATATTTGCAAATGTGAACGATCCTTATCAAGAAACACTGCAATCCAAACCGTTCTTATTTAGACACGTTTTAAATTATTTGGTTACATGTTAGCATAGCAAGGCTCCATCAGTAAATCCATTTTGGGAACATGTCACAGAGGCGGCGAGAGATAGTTACGTTATCCATACCAAACTCTAGACGTAGAAGATTTCATCCGATCATAAAAAAGGAAAACACTGTATTCATTTGGTGGAAAACATCATGTTTTCATTTGGTCAAACCTGCTGTTTAAAAAAACAACATGCAAATAGACAAGTAGACAAACATCAGAATTGTAGATTTTTGACACAAATACATGCATTCCTTTTTTATTCACAAAACCAGTCCAATTTTCTAAACAAATACAAAGATCGGTTATTTTTAAAAGCTGTAGCTATCCAGCAACTTAAAAAACCATGAAAACAAAAACAAACAAACAAAAATAAAAAATGTATTCTTGTCTCAGTGCGTTCAGTAGAGTAGACTCAGAGCAAGTGCTGTCTCTTAGTGCTTTTGCCCTGAGCAATATTGGCACATGCTCAGTGGGGCCAGAGAAACATAAGGCTGCCAGTTTGACTAAAGAAAAAGTTTGGAAATGCAGCGGCGGGCTGATTGAAGAGATTACAGTAGTAATGGCTCTGGCCAGTCGATTTCCAACCTCATTTCAATCCCAAAACCGTGGACAAAGTGAGTCATGAAATAGACAAGGGTTTAAGTAACGTAATGTTGAAGAATTACAATAAGGTTTGCCATTAGCCACTAAGTTTTAAAATATAGCTGTAAATTTACATTCTCTACACAAGTACTGTTCTTTCCACACATGAACAACATTAACACCAAACACAGAAATTAGTTGATTGTCCACACTCTGTCAGTCGTTTCTGTTTCTGGGCAATGAACAGTTTCATGTTTTAAGCAACAGAAAAAAAAAAAAAAAAAGAAAACTGCTGGAAAAGGGACATAAAGGTACCAAAATGGAAACATAGAAAAAGGGAATGAATGTTGCCGAAGATGCATTTTTACGCTTCATTTTTGGTTCAAGGAATTAAAGTAGGTGCATCCATTACCCAACTGTTTATTTTCCCCGTTTTGTATTTTTTGAATATTATTTTTTCTTTTTGTCTGGTGCTTCTTCTTTTGTTTATTAGCCATTGTCTATTTCTGGAGACAATCCAAAAGTTGGCATTGCACTTGATGGCAGAGCTTTGGGCTGGGAGTGGAGAAGGAGGAGGAGTCCTACTGGAACCACCGGAACGCCGCTCCTGTAGGAAGCATCACCTTCTTGGAGAAACACAAGACACAGAGGGAAAGAGAGAGAGGGGGCGGGAAGAAGGGAAAACACAGAAGGAGGCAGAAGTTGTTAACAAACATCAACTGATTTTTTGGGTGTGTTTGCAAATATTCAATTATTCCCATGATACATCCATTAGATTCACTGACGCCTCCTGGCTTTTAAACTCTGTTCAACTAAACGAATGATGTAATCTTACGTCTGGTCCTGTTTCTAACAGGTTTTCTCACTGGTTGAGCACATTCAAACATGGACAAGTAATGTGTCGGTCTGGGCTAGAAGCCTCGTAAAAACTTGGTGCAACTTGGATGAGTTGTTTTAACTCATGTTTTAGCTGATGCTTTTACAATCTTTAGCAGGAAAATGCAAGCCTGGACAGCCAGACTGCTTTCTCATTGTATTACACACAGCGAAATCAGTTTGGGATTGTCCAATCTGCTCTGTATTCTGCTCCGGCTCTTTCTTCCCAGCTAATTGTAGCAAGGGAGGCGGTATTTTGTTTTGCGTCATATTGAGCGAGAGAATTTTTTTAACCAAAACAGTCAAGATGGCTGCCGAAATTGGAGCAATTGTTTTATAATGCACCTGCTTCTGTTCTTAAAGACTTGGATAAGTCTTTAAAACAACAGCAACGTCTCTCCCAATAGCCTGGCTGGTATACGCTGTGGTTTGTTGACAACTGGAATCGGACGGTCGCTTTTGGGTGGTTTCTCTGATTGGTTGAAATTCTGTTCAAACAACGCTAGGCTGCAACGCTGGGCTAGGAAAATGCTCAATATGACTGCTGTTTTAGCCTGTGGGACATTTTATATTAACACATCACTATAAGACTTTTTCATTTATAAATCACAGACTTAAGGTGAATGTGAAAATATATGGAGAATAAGATGGAGCCTTCAATCCCACTGAAATACCAAGTATAGCATAACTGTCTTCAAAATCTTATCACCTCACTTTTTTGAGCTTTTAAGCCCAAGCTACAATCTTCTTTCTCAAACACATTTGGTTTTTTAGCTGTAATCGTCCTCAGTTGGTTCACACTAATAACACTTTTAGAAATACTTCATAAATATATTTGGTGAAAAGGAACACTTTTTAAAATACCCATCAATAAGTTTACTCCATTTACTCTATAAGAAGGTAAAGTGTGTGTTTTCAGCTTGTCTATTTGAAGCTGTGAAGTTGTTGCTCTGGTGATTATTTACAGCAGCGGCTCAAGGTCTATGTGGAATTGAACTCAAAATAACTACAGTGCATGTCATGTCACCAGCGCAACATGGAGGCCAATTGACACAGCGACGTCACAGACAGGTTTCTGTTTGGAAACAACAGAGGCACAAGAAAGATAGGATGCTCCACTGACAATGAACCCACTTTTCTTGATATTACTTGCACTGTCAAAAACTCTGCTAGATTTACAATCATTTTATAACATTATTAATATATGTTTAGTATCAGGGCTGGCCATTGAATCCATATCTCGATCACCTCATCTACAGTACAATAATAAATAATAATTTAGTTTTCGCCCTCATTCATTGACATGGTTCGTTTGTCATTTTTAGAACAACTGAGGGAAACACAATTTTAGTGATTGATCAACAGTTGACTGCAGCTATAGGACAGAACATTTTCATAGAGATTCAGTTTAAATCTTTTAATTAATTGCCCAATCCAATGGAGTAGCATTTGTGAATCTCACCAGAAGAGGAACAGCTTCAACCCCAGCTTCACACAAAACCTGATATGCCCCATTTATTATTTAACTACCACACACATAGCCTCCTCCACCCTCACCGATGGTCATGTTTCCCGCCCCCTGTGTCTTTATCCCTCTGTGGTGTGAGTGGCACATATACACAGTGCAGCCTGGTAGTGGCCGTCTGCCTCAGAGCCAGCCGCTTTCTACAAGGTGCAGCTCAATCTTGCAGCAGAGACTCTTCCAATGGACAGCAGTGCTCAGAGCCAGGAGCTCAGCAAACATTTATGCACCCACACACACTCTCACAACGAACCAATATGTATTCAAGTACAGCCACACACCTCCACACACAGTGGCACCAACACTCACAATACTCCCCAGAAATCGCACCACACTGTTAAACTCAACTTCTCAGACAAGCTCCATTCAGTTTAGTCCAGTTTAATCCATTCTTGGTTCTTAACACAACATTATTTAATGAAGAACAGCAGACATAAAGGAGAATACGTGAAGTATCACTGTCAACACACTCATACACACACTGGCATTAAGTAAGACTCAATGGTGTCAATAGAAACTTTAAAATGCTCATAAAATAGTAACGAACAATTAATATAACATGCTAAATATTACACTTCAACCATCCACTTTGGCAGCTCTTGCTCACACAGCTGCAGTTAAATTATACGTTTCTCAACAAAGAGGCAAATGGCCTATTAGTCTGCTTAAGTTTGTTTGAACCCCAAAATACTAGCAGCTCTAATTACTTTTCAGAGCCACTTAAACCATCCCTCTACATTTGAATCAGTGGAGCATTGTTCTTTTAAATGCTATTGTTCCAATCTAGACATGAAACTGAATGACAGCAGGGTTCTTGCGCCACAGGTTCAATTTACCTTCATTCGGAAAGTTAACTCCCGCTGACAAAAGTGAAATTTTTTCCTGAAGCAGAAAGACTTCATACAAGGTAATTATTCTTGTACTTTAGTACTTCATTTGTTAAAGAGCCTCAGTCAGGAATACACAGGCAAAAAAAGCCCTGAACACCACAGAAATGTTGCTAGCATCATTTCTTGTGCACATGGTTCTACCATTGATGGTCAGCTTAATGTAATATGGAGGCTAGTTTTTAACTTAGATTTAAATAATATTTGGGTTACACCATATTTGTTCTGGGGTAATTTAAATGAACTAGCATTATTGCTCAAACCATTTGCTATATATTTTTAAAACCCTAATTATAAAAACCTGATTGCAGGTTAAAATAAACAAATTGCAAACTTTTTTAATGCTGAAAATGTGTTAAATATGTGTCATTCGTCTATCTCCGTGTTGACCGTTCTGCAGCAGCAGTCAACTGAAAGGCGGAGGACGACAACATCTGGCGCTAACACAGATGTCATAAACCTGGGAAGGCTGAACTGACCCTGACGTAATGTGTGGGAAGCAAAACAACACATCCCTCTGGTTTAACTGTAAATGCAGTTTTTCCTCATTATCAGACATGTGCAATCAATGGAAAAATGGCAGCCGTTCAGAAATAGAAAAGGCTCCACTCACCAGCGCTGATTGCACAGGTTTAAACAGATGGGATCTGTGGGTGTAAAGTAGCCAATCACTAAAATCAATGATGTTTTTTCTCAAACAAGCTGAGTGCATTTGTCTTATAGTAGCACAAACAATTGTGTGCAACATGCTACAAGACTAGAAGAAGGCTAACCATGTATTTCACAAATCCAGCCTATCGTGTAAAACAAGGCTACGTTGTTAGGTGTTACTCATGCAAATGAGTGTAAGCTTGTGTAAGCCATCTCGAGTTCAGCTTTTGCCCCTGGGCTTTGGCTTGCATTGGAGTTATTGTTTATTATCAACCATTGTGAGGATTCCCAAAAGGACACCTACAATAAAAACAAAAACAAACCGACACAATGAAGGTAAAGTGTCTCCACACACTGTATGTGGGATGGAAAAGTGTAAAAGTAAACCTTTAAAACAAGTGCCTCCAAAGCAATGACCTCCAGCTGGCATAAACACTGAGTACTAGAAGGCTGAGGCTGCTTCTGCCTTTCACCAGTCAGTTGCGATTGATATGTAAATATGTTAATGCATTTCTCTTATGGGGCAAAAACACACACCTCATTCCTCTCAGTGACTGCATATGTAACACCTGAGAATGACTCTATAAATCCAAACAGTCTGGTATAAGATATGGAAGATTCACATGTACCAATTTGTAAATGTGGTGAAAAAGACATGCATTTTAGCAGGGGTTTTGGCAGGATGTAGACTGCTGTAATTGAATAATAATAAAATAATAATAATAATAATAATAATCTGACTCTATGTAATCACATTTAATTTAAAAAATATTGTTCAGATCTAGAAAAAATATTATTATAACTTTTATGTCTGATGGCATGATTCATTTTAATTTTTTGAATGACAGCTAAAGAAAATTACAGTAAGGTTTTAATGCATCTGCCAGGCTGCTTGTGTAGTCGCCTACTTCCTTTCTCAGCCTTCCTTGTCCACTCTAACTTGTCTGTTTGTCTGCCCAGCAACTTGCCCACAGATCCACGGGTCTCGGTGTCAAACTGCATACTTGTCAGTCTGCAAGTGTTGTCCTGACACTCGGGTGACCGGTGTCTCGAGGCAGGAAGGAAGGAATCCATGACAATTTGAAATATTCTTTGTCCATGTCAATGTGTTGTCCATTGGTCAGCTCTCCAACACTAGAAGTTGTTCTGTTTACAAAACTGTCAGTGTTATTAGGGCAGTGTCAGTGTTATTTCTTATACAAAACAATGACTCATAAATATATTATTCTATAAGAGAACGTAACTAATATAAAATACCAGCCACCTACACATACAGTAACCTACATTATAAAACAAGACTAGCATACAAGTAGAAACAACACTACAACTTCCTAACCCTGGCTTGTTTCCTTTTTTTGGTGGAGCAGCAACGTTGAAACTGACACCACTGGAGGGTATTCAGACATCGAGCCGAGCAGAACAGCCTTCCCACTTATTTCTCTCAAATGTTGCATTCCCAGAATAAATCCAGACATCTTCAGCCAGTGAGCTATGAGGTGGCAAAGGCCTCCGCATGCTAACTCCCCCTCACTTGCCAATTTTACGCTCCTCTTTGAGCTGCCATGAGCTTTCAATGGAAAACGTCAACACCCTTAAAATAAGCACAGTGCTGCTGGACTGCACTTGTGTACCGACGCGTACACTCGCAGGCACGTAGACGCTTTAGCTCCACGCAAATGTAAAACAAGGCCAATACATTCAATCCAGCCATTTACTTGCAAATGAAATGCAGTCAAAACAACTCACTAAAAACTGGTGCAAGAAATGGTTGGAAAACACAAGGTAAGTGAGACGTCATGTCCCGTTGGAAATGGTGTAAGAGCAACAGCGGCGGACGGTGATGTGCTGTGGTACCTTTGATTAGACGAGAATGTGCCCCTCAAGGTCTGTTTGAGCCACAGCTGAGGCTCACCACAGTTTACTATGAACTCATCTCCTGTCTTGGCACAGGTGCTGCCCAAATCTGAACATGCAATAAGAAGAGGGCTGCACATCACAATAGGCAGTAGCTGTGTTCTCCACATGAAGTGAACACGAAGCAAAATTTTGAAATGTCACAAAAAAAAAGGAAAAATACAAACTCACTGACACGAGAGACTGTGGGTTATTGCTGAATATCACAGAAGCATCTACAGGTGATGGGCGTGTAAGGCACTATAGTTACATTTGAGACAAATATATTGGGAATGTGTGGCACATAAAACACTGTAACATTATTGTTGTTTAAAAAAATACGTATATTTTGCGTTAGTATATTTACAGTTAAGAGTCTTGTTACCGGTTTGGTGAATGCCGCAAAATTACAGGATTTTTATTCCAACATTTGTTTGAGCATTTTGTAGTCAATATCGACATCTTGCGATTTACTGCTGACTGCTTCTTTGCCTTCTCTTCCCTGACGCAGCATCTCCTCCATGAATCTTATCATCTGACATTTAGTTTGTCCAGATGACATCATGTTCACTGACAGCGAAGTCCAGGATGTATTCTCTGATCTAATCACCTGCTGAACAAGAGCTGTTGACTTAATAACACAGTCATTTGAGACAGCTATTGGACCACTAATGGAAGAGCTATGAGTGTGTGAGGACAAATAAAAAAGCATGTGAAACTGTAGTAACGGTCAGGACCTGGCAATGGGGATAAATACACTATGGTAGGGTTTGTTTAGGATTATTTCCACCGTAGGTCCAGACAAAAATGAATTTACACTGTAGCCGCTAGACGCCACCAGTATCATATAAAGTGAAGGTTTCATGTACAGTAGCAATGTATGCTGGCTTAACATTTAAACTGTCAATAATCATGTGTTATTAATAATATATGTGCAGCAAATAAAATCCACCCACCCTTTAATCCATCTGGTACACACATACTATTACAGTTTAAAGGATTTAGAGGGGTTTCATTCTTCTGTTGTCTAGTTACTTATTAACATCAGAGCAATAAAGTAATGACAGTAGTGGTCACGTGGTCAAATATGACTACACAATAACCCTCACAGAACAAAGATTAAACCACAACTGCCGACTGAATCAGAGACCATTTATGATAAATTGGAAAGCAAAAACAACTAATTCAGTAAAAAAATAACACTTGTTACCATGTACTTGTTTTTAAGTGGATGGCCCCCAAAAAAAGACCACTATTTTAAAGAAGTCACAAGTTAAGACTGTGGCCAGGTTAGTTACATTACATTACAATGATTTAAACTGCTCTGATGTTTGTTTTTGTTTAGATCAAAATCTACAGTCTTTTTAATCATAGATCATAGATATCATAGAAGCGACATATTGACCTACATCAATATGAACAGTCATGCATTCTCAAACTCAGCCTTCGACTTCAGGCTTGGCATCACTGGTGTGAACAACTGGTGTTGGGCTAAGTGCCATGACAACACTGATTGCAAGTCATAAATCAAATTTAAATAATTTCTGTTCTGACTTACCACATACATTGCAAAGTGACACAAATTTGGTGACTCACCCACACAACTAAAACCTCTTGACAAATTTGCAACAGAACAATACAATACTAAAAAGCAGCGTGGTGATTTCCAGACACATCAGTCTCATTTGTAACGTGTGAGAAATTCACGCTTTTAATAAATCCTTTGATGTCACACAATTAAAGTAGAGTTTCACTTTTTGTATGCACACAATATTTCCTTATCACAATCTAGTGGAGTGTGACGGCTTCTGGCTGAGCAATTAATCAAAAATACTAAAAATAAAGATTCAGCACCCCTAATCAACATAATTTTGCTCATTGCAATTTTATTTGTCTTAGATTAAGACCCATGCAGTCTGTATATGCCCACTTTAATAGTTTCAAAGGTTAATCCAATCCATAAAAGTGGAGACCACCACCAGTAATATACAAATTACAGACCTATCTCCATATTGGCCCAACTATCCAGAATTCTAGAAAAACGTTTCATTGCCCGTTTAGATGGTTTTAGTGTAAATAACTGGGTACAATCATATTTAACTGAAAGACAGCAGTATGTACAGGTGGGTGAACACTTTTTCACAAGATGGTGGAGTATTACATGTGGGTCCCCAGGGATCAGTACTGGGGACAAAACTATTTCTGTATCAAAAAAATTAAAATGTATTCTATTTGCAGACAATACCACTATATTGTATTCAAGTAAATACCTACAACTAATGGTAACTGAGATTATAACAGAATTAAATAAAATGAAGGAATGGTTTAACAGTAATAAGTGTTCATTAAATAAAACAAGGGGTGCACGTGGCAGAGTGGTTAGCACTCCTGCCTCACAGCAAGTCGTGAGTTTAAAACCCGGCCGACTCAAACATTCTCGGCCAACTCCGGTCTTTCTGTGAGGAGTTCGCATGTCCTCCACGTGTTACTGTGGGTTTTCCCGGGGTACTCCAGCTTCCTCCCATCGTCCAAAGACATGTATGTATAGGTCAATTGGCAACTCTAAAGTGTCCCTAGTGAATGAATGTGAGAGTGAATGGTTGTATGTCACTGTCTGTCTCTAAATGTCAGCCCTGTGACTAACTGTCCAGGGTGTACCCCGCCTCAGGCCCAAAGCTGCTGGAATAGGCTCCAGTCACCTGCGACCCCTAACGGGACTAAGCGGTAGAAAATGGATGGATGGATAAATAAAACAAAAACAGAAAGGATGGTGTTTTGAAAGCGTAGAAAAAATGATGAACAAATATAGATACAAATTGACAAAAGAAAAATAGAAAGAGTTAAAGAGCATAAATGTCTGAGTGGGATCCTCAGTCACAATATTAGTTGGAGACCACGAATAGCTTTTATTTGTCCTTAAATGGCTAAAAGCATTACTATAATGGGTAGGTGTAGACATGTTCTGAATCAGAAATCTCTCTCCATCTTATATTGTTCACTCCTACAGTATATTAATTACTGCACTGAAGTTTGGGGAAATACCTTCAAGAGCCATTTAGAGACCGTATATATAGACTCCAGAAAAAAGCAAGATCAGAATTATACACAATGTGGGATTTAAAGATCATACCAACACACTGTTCCTATAATTATAAACCCTAAAACTTGAATACTTAGTTATTAATAAAAGATAAAGCTAAAAACAACCAACTCCCTAGTAATATTCAAAAAATTGTTTACTAATAGAGAGGGGAGGGTATAATTTAACGGGAAATGTCAACTTAAAGGTACAGTGTGTTTGTACCACATTAAAGAGACAGAGTGGGTGCGATTCTGTGGAACCGACTGGACGATGGTATAAAAGGTGCAGCAACATTACCACAATTAAAAAAAACTTAATAAGACTATTATCTTTAACAAATACACTCTAATGTTATAACAAATGTAAATAACATTAACAATTTAAATAATTACAATTAATTAATGATTATTAAAATGGTAAGAATGATATCTGTTTTTTCTATTATTTGTGAATTGTTGTGGTTGTCTTGTGTTTCTTCTGTTTTGCTTTGTCGTTTTTCTCAAATGGTAAAAGAGGCAAAATAAGTCATAACTTCAGCCTGCACCCTTTCAGTTAATATAACTTTTGTTTAAAATTAAAATATTGTATTCTTTTATATTATTATGCTCTTTTGACTGAAAAACAAACAAATACAATTTTTTTAACAGTGGTTCGACCAAGGCAACCTATTTATGTGCATTATGAGATTTTAATGACACTGATGAGGACTTAAAAAAGTGCATTCAGGCACTGTCCAATCTTTACTTGCCAATAATCACAGTTGCACCTTGATCCTGAGACATGTAGATATAACACCGTCTGTAAAAATACTAACTGCTTTAGTAAAAACAAAGAAATGAGTAAAACCATCAATAGCAATTAAAAAGATTTAACATGACATGATATAAAGTCAGTTCCCTATCTTGTTATCACGTTGGATCAAAGAAAATACGTCTTAATATATTAATATTCTCCAATAAACCACCTTTTTGCAAAGCATTTCATTGTAGACTGCCAAAGTCAGCACATGGGTCTTGAACAGCCAACCTTTTAGCCTATAAACAAGAGGCCAAGCTGTCATTCTCAATCAACATCAGAAAGAGAAAGAAATGAAGCCATTAGCCGTTTGAAGCACCGATCCAGTTTATACACACACTGTCAATTAGAGCAGCAGCCTCTCAGATGCTTCGTGTTTTACACTGTATTGCATATCAATCCGTTTATTATGTAATGCCAAAATGACACTATTATCCATTGATCACAAAAGTTTATTTCCTTTGAGATGGAACATGTGCTGAAAATGATTTTATGATTGGGAATTCTGTCAGCACAGACGGGGTTAGTTAGGCCACAGAGTGCTCAGACAGGAAGTTCAGGGGGCAATTCAGGCAGCAGGAGTGTTACTGGAGAGAAGGACAGCCACAGCAAACGGGGGGCGATGAGCCACGCTGACACCTGGTGCTCCAGATGACAGCTCTGAGGCCAGATGGACGTGCTTACATGTACGTGCGCATGGACTGCAGTGAGTTCACACGTATTACAAATACATATTGTCAACATATTCTCAGTGATGGAACTGAACGGCTTTAATATTTTCCTGTCAAGAGCTGCGCCCACAAGCATATCCATATCCTTTTACATATAAAATACCCAGTCATGTGATATGATATCACAAACATTATTCAATCAATCAGATTAAAGAGACCCCATGGTGCACCTCCCATTTCCTAGTCTCAACGCCCCTCACCACCTGTCATTTCTCTGGCACTATACTCCAAGAAGCCACATGAACTATTGCCCTCAAACGACTCTCTTACACACAATCAGGTACAAATCATAGTGTAGTATATTTGTTATTGAATCTTGATAATATTTCTGAAAACAAACATTTGAGTATGTTAGCAAAGTCTACACTAGCCTTGAACTATGGCTGACATGTCCATTATCCTCATTGCATTGTTACATATTTTTAGATTCTGGGATAACAAATAAAATTGTATATAACATCTAGCACCCTCTTACCTCCAGAGCAGCAGAGGGCTTTTTCTTCAGTTCCTCACATTTGCGAAACTTGCAGATCTGGTGGCCTGTTTTACGATTTCGGCAGCTGCTACACTGCTCGCAGTTAATCCGCCGTCGGCAAGGTGGGCACATGCCGCAACGTTTTCGCTTCTTTTTACCGGAATTGATAGCGGAGGCCAATTCACTCTGTGCTGGGTACTCGGCCAGGCCAGCCATGTGTAGCGCGCTGTCCGCCAGAAACACTCCAGCCGGCGTCATGATGAAAAGCCCCGGGTTGAAGGGGAAGCCACCCCCTACTCCATATGGGAAGTCAACAGGACCACCTACGGCGTCCGTGACAGACGTACCCTCCAAGTCGCTAGCCCCCGAGCTCGCATCCCCACCGCCAACTCCCACTCCCATGCCCCCAGGCAGGAGCATGTGCTCCATCCCGGCCCGCTTTAGTAGCGCTGCTGCCTGTGCAAAGTGCAGCAGGCCATTCTGTCCCTCCAGAACCTGCTCCAGGGTGCGGTCCAACTTGGCTGCTGCCAGTGCAGATACAGTGGGTTGCGGCTGTGGGGGCGGCTGAGGCTTGGCCTTAGTCTCACTATTGTCTGTGTGTCCATTGGTAGTGGCAGAGGAAACGGCTGTGTACTGGGACAGGGTGCGGGAGTTCTTAAGGCTCTTATTGAGAGGTGCACTGATGATGCCACTGCGGTTCCTCCGCTCTAAAATGGGAGAGTCCGATTTACAGCTACTTCGATCCAGGTCATCTGTCCGGCCCCCTTCCGACAGCCCGCTAGACATGATCTACAGTGTAGGTGTCCAGGTCGGGGGTGAGGGTGGAAAGGGGGCAGGGGTGAGCGAGGAAGGGGAGCAAAGACCTCTGCTGCGTCCGTTCTGCGTCGGTGAGAGTGACACCTCACCTCAATCGACCAATCAGCCAGCTGACAACAGGCCGGCTCCAGAGCCCAGGGCCCGCACTACGACTCAGCCTTCATCCACGCTCCGCCATGGACATCTGCAAACTACACAGGAACAGAGAGGACACATGTCACTAACTTATGCCTACATTGGCTGAACTTGAAACAGGTTATTATTTTGACTTTAGTACACAGTGTTGGAAAATAGCTATAAATGTGCGTTTTTACAATTACATTATTACTACACATAACATGACTATAAATAACTTCCAGTCAACAAAAACTCAGCGATTGAGCTACTAAGTTATTGACTTTTCTCCTGAAACATGAAATATTAACTCCTATTAGGTTTTTCTATTGGTTAGTACTAAAGCACCTGAACTACAGTTTAATTTGCTAAATATCATGTGTTCTAATAATGTCTGCTCCAGCAAAAGGAGAAAATACCCCATGTATTCAGTCAGCCTAATATGTTTCAATCACAAAGGGACTCATATTGAACGCTTTTACCATAAGATTTACCTCACTGTCCGTCAATGAGAATGATACTATGTGTCTGTTCTCCTGACCTGTCCATGTTCACAAACAAGCATACCACCTCCCACAGAAAAGCTGAGGAAATGGCCGGGCCAGTCCTTATAAGGGAAACAAAAGGGAGAGGGAGGGGGAGAGGATGGGGGGTCTGTGCTGTGCAGTGTGTGGAAATTGGAAGGCCAGAATTAGTGGGAGGTAAAGCTTCAAAGGCAAGAGCACAGCCCCCACATTCTCACCAGCTCAGGGGGATGTGGCGCCAACGAACCAGAGCAAGCTCTGCAGCCCCTCGGCCTCGTAGTTTCAGTTTCTCCCACAACAGCACTGACCAGAGTCCAGTTTCCCAATAGCATCTCAACCCTCAACCCATCTCACTGGACTGGCGGGAGTGTAACAGCACTAAGAATCATCACAGGCGGGCGCATGGGAAGATCGTGGGTTAACAGTATACTAAATCTAAAAACCGGTGCATACAGTGGTCAGGCTTGGGTTGTGTTATAAATACTTTAACAGTGTGAAAAGAAGAACAGTCAGTGTTGCGAGAAGATTGGATGTTACACTTAATAAAACTTGCAGAACTTGTTTGTACACTGTATCACAATGGGTTGATTTATCATAATCAGAGAAATGGCCCTGGTTCAAGTGGTTTATCAATGATGTAAATACACCTTTTGCAGAACCTTACAATTAAGCCAAGGTGTGGCTCAGATGGTAGACCCTTTACCACATACGTACTTGGGAGACCTGGGTTCTACTCCCACATGGGAAACAACTTGAGCTGTTTGTCCCATCCAAATAAAGGCAAATAAAATGCCTAAGAAACTTACCATTTTCAAGTATCAGTGGGATCCTTGAAATAGAATTTGTGTAGAGTATATTATATAATTTTCGACAAAGCATATTGACAGTAGCCAAGTTTTTTTTAAGTCATCTACACAATGACAAACTTGGTGTTGATTGTTTCCACAGCTGTACCATGAGAATCATTGTGAGTCTGTCAGATTCAAAATATGCACCGTCACTGCCGTTGGTGACAGAGGTGACATCACAGAAGTGTCACAACGTGCTTTGTGTCGGTCCAGGCGACACCTCCGTTTGACAACAGTACAATGACATTTCTCAGTCACTGCAGCACTATCCACTGTACTCTCGCACGACCAATCACAAATGTTTCCAATGTTATGAAAAGTTTTAGTTTGTAAAGCAGGAGGTCAGAACACTTGTTGAAATGTTTCTGTTTCTGCGGCTCAGACAAGGAAGATGAAGTCATAAAATTAAAACAATTATACAAAACATTGAGAAGGCCTATACTACCTTTTTCCAGCAACATTTTTACAGAGAAACCTACCTAAATGTATTAATCAGAGTAATGTCTTTACTGGCAAACTGGCCAATAACAATACAATTTTAAGAGTCAAGTACGTCTTGTGCAAAATATTCAATCTGAGGAGCCCATTAAATAAGTTGTTAGTCTAGGTGCCGGATCCAGTTAAATAGATTCCGGTCCCAATGTGAGAGGTGCCAGCAGGATACGTCTCAAATTAAGCCCTGGTTGTTTCCATTTAACTTTGATGAGTCTGACTTTAATTTGTTCATGTACCAATCAAATAAATCTCCAAGAACTAAATGAAGGCCATTTTTGGGCGTTTGATTTGGCAGAAACACATTATAACTATAATTTTCTTGTTCTTCAGGGATTATCTGACACCCATATTCCCATTATTGATAGACATGTCAGGTTTGTAAGACAAAGAACAAGTATGTAGATGTATGTTTGTCTCTTATGACAAACTGTGGTGAAGTTATTTAATGTTTTTGGAACCAAATTTTTTTTTGCGTACGGAAAATGCCGTTGGGAATAGTACAAAATGTTTATAATTGCAACAAACAACTTGCACTAAAAGGAGTAAAAACAATTACAGGAGAGTAAGTGAAGTTTAAACCTGCGCATCAAACCTAATTTGTAATACATGAAGAAAAAGAGACTCAACTCATGTCCAGACTTAATCAGGTCTTGTGTCACTGCAAGTCAAAGCTGTTGTTTTGTGTACAAACCTCCTGTTGTGTGTCCCCTTTATCATCATGTACACACACTGTGGCACACTATACAGCATCACAACTCTTCTGATGCACTCACCAGCACTTTGTCCTCAAGTGAACTGTTCACAAACAGCACCACAACTGTCTCTCTGAAGTGTCAGCACAATACCATGAGGAACATGATAATTAGTGCTCCTGTGTCCTTTAAGCATTTTGTTTACTGTGGCGTAACACTTAATGCTCAGGGCCATACAAAAGATACAATGTATTTTACAATGATGTACAAACCATCTGTTTCCAATATCTTCCACAGCTTTTCTTGTTTTCTCTGCATTTGATTAAATTCATCCACAGATAATGCACCACAAAGAATTAGAGATAAAGACCTGGATATAAATGGTCCAACCGATCAATACAGCCCAACAACTATGTGTGAAGCTTTTTCTTGTTTGTTTCAGATCGACCGGTGAGCTCAGCAGGAGACCGTAGAGCACGGGCGTGGCTAAAGAGGCACGATGTGAACATACAATCAAAGCATCCATAACAGTAATTGGCCGTCTATTATTTGAACACAGAACAACTTCAGCAGTGACAGCTCCAATTTATAGTAATGCCATCAAGATGGTGTTTAACCGTCTATATGGATGAAACTATAACAAGACACTGATTGGTCATTTATAGTGTGTTTCCAACAAACATTGAGTGTTTATGTATTCTGGGCTGCCAGCAGATTATTGACTGGTGAGAATTGTTACCAAAGCAGACGATCACTGTGTTGCCATTAATCATTTAAAAAGTGTGAGATCAGAAAAATGTATTATTAATGCAATAGCCATAAAATAAAATATAGATTGATTTAATAAAATTATACTGTTTAATATTAACTTGTTGCACGATAAGTTTAATGATACGTAGTGTATATTTCACCATGTAAGAAAAGTTTTATGTCTAACACATAGAAAGAATGCTATACTAGGATATAAACACTTATAGTTTTGAAATTGTTGCCTATATGTTACTAATAAAAGTCCTTGAAAAAACATTGAGGTAAATGTTGATTAAAAAATGAGTAGAATTAATCTGACAAGTTCCTTCTTTGTCAGGAAACAGCTGACGTCTTACTCTTCTTACAAAATATAAGCCTCCTCTTTGCATCTTGTAGCCAAGTAAATGTGCAGACAACTAAAGTAGACATGCATAATAACAACAGTCACATTGTATCATTCTCTTTGGCAAAATCGGTCTATTTGCTTTATAGCTCATCTTCAGCAGTTTATTAAGTGTTTTCATAGTTGTCGATATATTGTTGTAAATGATAGATGTTCACTTACACTTAAAGTAGCACTGTGTAACTTTTAGCCCCAAAATATATATTATTTTTTAGTCATGAGATTGGTAAAATCATGTCTATCTCACTGACATGGTACCCTCAGCTGGAACAGAAACCTCCATTATAACTATCCTGCCGCTGGGACGGTGGCAAAATGATGGGAGATTAGTAAATGAGGCTCTCTACCACACAAAGAAAATAGGCCAATACACTGGACCCTAGCAGAGTCCTATTTGTATAAAATACACTATACAATGACCCTAGCATCTCAGAAGACATGCTCTCTCTTCCAAACTTGTCGTCTTAAAGCGGCACTTTGCGGGCCTGCCAGTTTCTTCGCTGTTTTTGTTCAGATTTTTCCCAACAGAGCTCCCCCTACAGGTTTGGTGAAATGTTAAAAAACACTGTCGTTAAAAACTCACTGGTGATGAGCATCTCCCTGCTCTCCTCTCTTCCACGTTTGACCATGAGCAACGGTTTTCTCTGCTTTAGCTTCTTTTACGGCGGCTCTGCCATGATCAATGTCTGAGACTGACTGGGGCGAGTGTTTATGTGTGTAGTGTCGTTATGCAATTTGTTTCTCGTGAGACCCGAGAAGCCCGCAAGACTTTTTGAATCCAAGGTACGGCGGGTTACCGCAAACATTTTGCAAGGCTGGTTTTTCCACTAAGAGGCGCAAGAGGGGTTTGGGACAGACCCCATTCACCAGGAAATGAGCCATTAACCCATCACAATGACACCAAAGCTGTTATGTTAAGGTGAAAATCCTGCAAAGTGCCTCTTTAAACGTCTCTACTTGTAAACAATATGGCTGCCGGTGCAGTGTCACAGTAAAGGATCTGCGCCCTCTGCTGACTAAAAGTTACACATGGTTGCTTTAAAACATCAATCATTAGTGTCTAGTCCATGAATTTTATTATTTATGAAGTTGTTGTTCTACCTTTGGTTGAGAAAATATTTAAATTTTGTATGTAGTATATATTGTGTACTATGCTTGAAGGTACTTGGTGTTTCTGTGCGAATGTGGTCTTTCCTGTCCTGTATTTAACATCAATCTGCCCAGAAACTGGAGATGGAAATTAGCCATATAATCTCACATATTTACATGTAAATTTCCAGTATTATGCCTCTATAAATAAATAAATACAAATTAAAAGAAACTTTTTGTGAAATCTCACTATTACATCATTTGATATTATGTAGTGCTCAGTTATACATGAACAGCATTTAATGGGATGAGTACTTTATCAGTGCCACAGAGGTGAATGTTGTCAGCACTCACACTTAAAACGATACTTGTAAGAGAACAGCTCATTTGACATGCAGCTCTCTGCCTGTGTTAGCTAGAAACTTTATCTGGCTGGTAAAAAGCACTCCTGCACATTTTAGCTGGCTATTCAAATGTAGTTCAAGTGAAATGCCCTGAACAGTCGACACAAAAATAAAACGGATGGGTGTTTAGTGAACTGCAGATAATAAATGAGGTATGTGTTTTTACGTTGTAGATAGTCCTTTGTTATGAATGTCACCTTTGTGTGTTGTTTTTTTTTTCTTTTTGTATTTATTTATTTAAAAGGAACAGTGCATATTGATCAACATGTCAATAAATATGTACATGTAAATATGCCAGAATTAGCCCAACGACTACTTTACATCTGTAGTTCCTGGCAGGTAAAGAGAAAAAACATGGTGGTGGTGGACTTGACTCATGCCTAATGGATGCACAGTTCAATAAACGGACGCATCAGGACAGGCACAACAACACCTGTCAATCACAGCCATCACATGCAAACCTCCAGTCTTTAATAAAGCATTAAATAGATAAACAAATTTTTTAAAACTCATTAAGTTCTCACAAAACAATAATTTGGTGTTGTATTGTAGCTGTAGCACTACGGTTTAGTGAGTATTTCTACCAATTACTTATAAAGCCACTAAAGAAAAGGTAACACTTTTCACCTCTAAGTCAACAGCGGTCTTAGTCAGTCAAAAGACTTTGATGAGAAAAGAAAACAGATTTTAAAGAAGGTGGTGAATGTATTAAATTGAAAGAAGAAGGCTTTAGCTACAATTAATTTCATCTTTTTTTTCATTTGATAAAATTTCAATGTGACAGAAATGATCAAAATAAAGTGCAGTGGGAAGTCCAGGGGTAACTAGATGAATGGATACCATGACTGAGGTATTCCATATCCATTTCTTATCCAAAATATAATCTAAAAGAAAAGTCATAAATTAATTAAAGCTTGTTGTTAAAACACAATATCTTTTAAATAACCTCTTATCTAAATTACCTGTTAAAATGAATAACTCAGAGTCACTAGAAGAGGTCTCACCAGGCAACTGTCACGTGTGACTGGTCATGAGTGAATCACACATTTGCTGAAGCTACTCGTGAATGAGTTTCCGCCTCTGACGTCATGCCTGCGCAGGTGCCAGGTAGAGCCGCTGAGAGACGAGTGTGTAATCTGTGTGTGTGCTGGGGGTTGGGGGTTGAGGGGTGTTGGTGGCCCCTGTGCGTGTAGATTTATGAGCATCCTGGCTGCACCTCGGAGACGTGAGGATGCTTAATGTATCGGTTCAGGCGACAACCGATGCTAATGTCCCTCCCTCCTGACGCGCTGCTGTCTGCGGACTCAGGCTACTTGTCTACGGTATATGCTTCACATTCCCTATTCCTCCCACCTCCCGCCCTGTCGGCGCGCGCACAGACGCACCAGAACCAAACGCAGAGGAAGTTAAAAAGCCCGGAGACAATAATTAGACTCAAGGCTCCATCCATTGTCCATATCCTGCTGCGTGTCATTCTCCCTAATTAGGCCCTGCGCACAGAAAGTTTAGGAGAAAAACACCGTGACTTCAGATGTTTCACAAACGCACGGAGCAGTTGGAGAAAAGATAGAGGCTTAATGCGGGAAGGAGGGGGTGGCTTTGTCTCCGGGAAATGCAACAACTTTCTAATCATGCTCGGAAAGCATAGAAACAAACCAAAGCGAAAGACACGAATTCATGTTTCTTTGTTTGTAGGCAGCGATTACTGTTGTGTGGCTCTATTAGAAATGAATACGGTAAAGTCAGGTTAACTGTATGACAGTGAATGGAGTAAACTGTTCCGAAAAGTGGCTGTCAAAACCACGGTCAGGAGAGGAGGGGGGTCCAGTAGCCAACCAGCCTCCCTGTAAACAAATATGCTCTGCCTCTCGTAAATATGACACTCACTTAGTAAATACTTAAGTCAAAGGCTCCGCACGGGACTCCCGCTTCACACGTCTAGACAAACATAAACACAGCCACATTTAGGCATCCAAAGTCTTTAAAGCAGCACTATGGAAGTTTCCAGTAATTGCACCACTGTGATGACTTAAGTCTGCAACTGCTGCAAAACTGCATGGGACAGTTATATCTCAGAATGGGTCTTATGCGTCACTTCAAAGAGTTGTGTTCAATCTGACAAGACAGGAGTTTGTAATGTGCTCCATCACTCACAGTTATAAAGTGAACTGAAGTGCATAGATTATATTAAAGAGGCCATTTATCCTTTTTCATGTCAGATTTGGGGTAAAAAGTTTTTCCGTGTTGCATTAAAACATTCCCAAGCAAACAGTTTATTGGTTTTTGAGTAAAAACTACTGACATGTATGAAGTGTATCCAATAATTCTCGGTAACATGTTATAAACCTGTTTTATTTTGTGATCCCCAGTCAATGGGATTTGTTTGAAAAAAAAAACATGTGTTATTTCTGTGAAGTTTCTCAGTTATCTGGGTCATCTTGAAGAAAAGGTTAAAGAAAAGACAGCAATGTCCAAATTCACCCACCTGAGCCTTTAACGACTCTCCCATCAGGAGTAACACTGCCCTTTCATAGTTAACGACTACGAGACCAGAGCAGCCTGGTCCAATCCGAGTTAGTTTCAGGTCAAACCCCTCCCTTTAGAGATATAAGCTCAGCTCTGTATCAGTTGATCTCAGAATTGAAAAAGTCTCTTGTAATTAGAGACAAAACATCTTCACCTTGAAAACTGAGTCCAGATCAAACCTCTCTCATGGAACCTCTGAAATGGTAAGGGCGCCTCCAGGCTGTAAACTCATATTTACAGTCTGGTACAAAAGATGGCTCCGGTCTCTAGAGCTAAGTTTTTACTACGTGACAACTCTGGGGGGTGAATTTTTGATTATTACGTCCGTTTATGCTATCTGAAAACTATTGTTTTACTATGGAGTAAAAGCCGAAAAGCCCAGATGTAACTGCCATTTTATTGCCCTGTCGTAATGACAATATCAGTGAATAGGGGACCAATGGGCGGATTACATCCATGTTTATTTACAATCTATGGTCTAGGTGCTTTTACTTTAACCGTTTCTTATTATTATTGTTTTTCTCAACATAAGTATAGTAAAACTATCCACACATATCTGACTCAGTACTTAACACAACTAGACACATACCTGTAATGATCACTATAATAAATAATACAATCTGCCCTGCTCTTGAACATTTTCTATTTTTTTTAGATCTGATTCCATCTCTGAAGTGAGATTTAATAAAAAAAAATTGATACAGTAATCACATGCTTGTATTTATTTCTAACTAATAAAATATATATCTATATGAAATCAGCTGTTGATTTTACAATACTGTCTCGGTGCTTCTTTTTGCAAAATGTACCACAACTGTATCAATTTCTACTTTTATCCAGTCACAAGCTAGAACTCAGAGGCTGTCTGGCCTTTGTTATTCAAACACTGGTGTATCTAGTATTAGGTGTATATTACTCTGCAGTAACTGTGAATGTTAGTGAGCTCATTGGGTAAGAGTTTAGTGGTGGGTTTTGTTTTTTATACATTAAAAATAAAAATCAGCTGCTGACAAAAAGTGAGTGTCTTTGGAATATTAAAGTGTGCCATCATAAATATTTCAAAGGTTTGAAAGAGAGCCAAAAAGAAAAGCATGAGGAAGACAAAAAGTCACAATCTGATTTAAGTTAGGAATAATCAGAAGCTGTGACTTTTGGACATATTCTGGGGGGTGCAGTGGACCCCGCAGGCTGCAGTCACACTTGGCCCTTTGTTGTTCTCACTGTGCAGGGACCCGGGGTACTTTCCTGAACCGGGGAGGAGGATTAGCGTTGCATGGCCTTCATCCCCAGCTGCACACATATCCAGCGCAGAAGGAAAGCCCCAAACACGTCCCAAAAGAGCCGCAAGAGGAAAAAAAAGGCAAGGCACAAAACATTAAATGTCCAGTTAAGCATAGTTAGCAAATTCCGTTTCAAGTGAAAATACGTTGCAAGGCCAGGCTACGATTTCCTCAGCTATCTGTGAGTCATGAGAGTTTTTCATGGGAGAGTAAACTCTCCCCTCCCATTGGCTCAGCTTTGCTTCTAGATGATGTCACTTCCTTTACAATACCACAGATGCTGACATCACCTGCCACCAAATTTTACCATCTGCTGGAGCTGCTAAGATGATTTTTCTTTCTACAGTCTTCTTACTCATTGGTTTCTCTGTCACTCTATTGCAATCTTATATAAAAAGTGGTTTAATTTAAGTCGAGATCTGACCAGAACAAAAAACAATACCTCAAAAAGTAGACCCCCAAAACGTGCTCCATGACAATGACAGTAACATGAGACCCTGGATAAATGAAAACAAACAAAAAATAATGTAGAGGGCTTTCAAGTTTGCATCAGTCAGTAATACTGGCAACTTCAAGGACATACCACACTCAGAGGTCACTGGACATTGTCCTATCAGGAGTTTTAGGGATTGTCCCATTGAAGGGGACAGTTAACTCAGTAAAGCCTTGTGGAAGCCACCGTAACAATGACAACAGCAACAATCACATAAGTTTAGTCTTTCTGGAGCCAAGCGTTCTTGTTGTCCTGAATAACAAGGGGAAAAATGTTATAACAACATCTCTTAATGTATCGCTTTAGTCAGTGTCAATGCTTTCTCAGATGTCTGAACTATGACGCCTCACGTCCTTTAATACTTTAATAATCAAGACTAGAGGTCCATCTAGTGGTTGTTTTACAACATGCCAGCTAGTTCTTTGAGCAGCAAAACATGTTTTAAATATAAATGAGGGGGAAATGATAACCCACCAATTCATTTGAAAAAGGACACATTGATCCCTGAAGAGAATAAATGTCATAATATTTTTGTATGAACATTGGTTATATAAAAACTCTTTAAGCAGAACTATCATAAAAACTGTCAAATCACAACAGGCATTGAATGAAAAAGATCATTTGTGCCCTACACTAAAGATAATAGAACGTATGGTCAGCTTTTAAACATAAACCAATGAAGCTGTTCCTAAAATAAATAAATAAAAACTTTTTGCCAAATAGTGTGTTGTGTTAGAACTAAACCCTGACGCTTTGTCGCCCTCAAGTGAACACCTACAGACATTAGGCCCACTCTGTTTTTGCTTGGGTCGACGTCGTGCACTTCGTTCAATCCATCCACCTATCCTAGACTAAATGCAAAACACGCTACATCAACCTAAGCCTTTAGCCTACCACGAATTCTGAGGAACATCGAAACATGCCAGCCTTTTGTGTCCCTGGTCACACACACATTAGGGGACAGCCCCCGCTCAGGCTCCATCTGTAGGCAGCCCCGAGAAGCTTTTGCGTGGGAGTTCCCTTTTCCATCGCCATGTCGGGAAAGCGCACGTCCCCCCATCTCTCTCTTTCTGCGTGCGCGTGCGTGTACGTGCGTCCTCCCCCACATTAAAAGCTTAGCACAGCAACAGCAGCAGCGGCAAGATCATCTCCCTGCATCCAGCATCCCCCTGTATCCCGTATCCTCCTGCGCGGGGAGAGCAGTCCTACCCGGCGTCCGAGTGATGCCACAGCTCTTCTCGCATCTCCACATCAGCCTGCTCTGAGGACGCATCCGAAAAAAGGAGAGAAGAGCGAGGGGAAAAATCCGCTTCAGCCTCGAAGACAGCTCCTGCTCATGAAGATGTCTAACGCTGACATCGTCTTAAACGCCGCCGATCGGGTGGTGAAATGTAAGTGAGCGTACATTTGTCCTTATTACATAACATCTGGAGTGTCGTGGCCTTTTGCCTTTCTATCTCGTGATGTCGTGCGTTTTCTCAGTGTGTAGTCTAGTTGTGGGCTGCTTTGATGTTGATAAACAATATTTGCTGCTCAGCCTCCATGTTAAAACCAGGCTTGTGTTCACACGGTACCTGGGGAATGCATTTTTTACAAAAATGTGCTGACTTATTGATGCCGGGGCCCTCACTGTCACGACTGGTGTTGGATTTAGATCATCTTCAGAGCAGAGAGAGGGGGAAACAGCTGAATTGTTGAGCTCGAAGCTGGGGCAGTGATGCAGCAGGATTTCAGTGGCAGGGCCAGTGGGAGATGGTGAATTTGACATTTAATGGGGTGTATGTTACCAGGAGTGAGTGACTCATCTATAATTTCATTAGAGGAATCCCAAAAGCTGAATCAGTAGATGTGAAGAAGACATATTGTATAGAGCTCTATGTGGGACTGCAACTTGGGTCAATGAAGGAGGATAACGTGCTCACATTAATGTCATAACTCATTTAGCCTGCTTCATTTTTTTCTGTGTAGCAGTTCCCAGTGCCTTGCTGCATTTACATACAGTATGTTATTGAAATGGTTGAGCAGCTCTGTCAGGATTCCTCTGCATTAACAATGCTGGCCTTTGGGCTATTGTAGGAACAAGGAATCTGTGCCTAATATTCATCTGCTTCGGACCATCAAACGTTTAATTGGCTTCCCTTCACAACTCTTACAGTGGTATGGGCTTCCAAATGCATGCTCCCTTGGGTATTTTAAATTCTTTAATGAATTTAATTTTTCATGGTTGGTTTGCAAAGCACATAATATTAGATAAAGTGCTTTGAAAGGTTCAAACATTTGGTTCATCATAGAATGCTCATCATGATAGTAATATGTTTGATCGGCACAGAACAATTGTATCATTTCAGTTGAATTTACACCAGCTGATTTGGTCTACAGTAAGAATAATATTTGATGTGTGTTGATATGCAAGTGTTGTATGCTTTTTTGTAAATTTGTTCCACTTGGAAGCGCTTGTATGCTTCGAAACATAGCTTCATTTGTTGCATAAACCCTGTATGCATTCTATTTGTTCTTTTGTTAGTAGACTACGTACAAGACATAATAAATCATCACATCACAGTTGTTTGTGAATGTGGTTAGCCTATGTATTAGTATGTATGTATGTAGTTAGAATGCTAATCTATGGACAAGGCCAAACATTTTCAGTATTTACACACTATAGCTTCTTACTGTAATATGCATTATAGCTTCAGATGGTTATGAGGTCCAACGTTTGTCCAACGTTCTCTTGAATCTATCTTTGAAAGTAATGAAGACGCTTTCCCAGTCCAGTATCGGAACTGCGTAAGACAGAGGCAAAAAGCACACTTTCTAATCTTTGCATGATCAAAGGGAGCCACTGAGACACTGGAGCTTTAAGAGACTGACATTTTTACAGACGGATCTGTTGTAATGATACCTCAAACTACTCTTGAGTTATTTTTGTATCTTTGTGTGTATCTTTAACCATACTGACATGTTATTTTTTCATATTACCCTGACATATCTAAAGAAACACAATAACTGCTGGTCTATGCAGTTTGTTTTTTCACAGCATTGTTACGGCTGCACGTGCAATGGCTTCGAGAGGCATATTCAGGTCAGTTATTTTAGGGAGGAGTCCTTTGGTACAGGTGTGAACTCTGACTTTGTTACTAAGTAAAGCAGTCATTCTTCTGTCATGAATGGAACAGTAATCATGGTAAATATATATATATATATATATACATGTTTTGTGATATACACTCTTTTAGTTTTTGGTAGAAAAGGGCTTCTTGTTTGCAAAGATCTATGGTAAATCATAAATATAAAACAGAGCTAATCAGCAAATATCTTTGTTCAATCCAATTGCACGTGAAGCTAATCCTAGGTAACATGGGTCTATGTATGTTTTATAGCATTTTAGTCACATGCTGCACCATTTTTGCTGCAGCCCATTTGTTTATTAACAGCTCAAGCCTGTTATCCATCTTTTTTAAAAGCTCACATAATGGAGAATATGGTTATAACCATATCATAAGAATGTATATAGTTTAATTTTTAAACTTTAACATGAACCAACTGTATGTGTATTTCCATCAGCATCTTTATTGCAAATTCCAGTTTTCTGTGTCGGCACTGGCTGTACTCCAGCAGTAAGCTGCTGCTGCTGTTGCCCGGCAACATACAGTATTTCATAGTCCTACTCTGGACTCAGGAGCTGTGCACAAAGTCAGCTCAATACATCTATATCACAGCTCTGTATGCTTTTGTGATCAAATGCATGACTGTGGCCTTCAGATCAGGTTTCGGCCTAGTCTACTCTGCTACTACTGTTTTTTCTTTTGTTATATAATGAAGAGGCATAAAATAGCATTGTTTGGGAGCTTGTCTTCTATGTAAAAAACAGCAAAAATCCTCTGTGGCTCTATTTACCTATTGCAGTCAGAGTAATTTAGGGATATCATTCTCAATGTTGATAAATATATTTTTCTAGCTATATACCAAAATGTTTCTGTTCATTTTTTTAATATATTTTGCATTATCATGTAGACAAATTGTCAGTTCAATACATTTAATCTGTAGCAGTATTATTGTAAGAGCAATTACTTGACAAATTCATCAAAAGCCTGACTCAAACTTGAGAAAACTTGTGTGCGATGACTGAGCTGACTGAGTTTGTACTCGCTGGAAAAGTGTCAAAACACACATCGCCATCACAGATACACACTGCACACTGTGAAGATTAGACTCCTATTAAAAATACTTGCAGGGGCTCGCCTCATTATCCCAGGAGCGGTGGCTTGAGAATCCTCCAGTGAAGCATACATTATTAAACAGCATGTTGATCATGTTCAGTTCAAGCCTTAAGCTTTGAGACTACCTCTTTGTCTTCTCTTCATTTGGCACTGCTGAGTGGCCCTGCTTGCTATGCACTGCACAAATCTGGCAAGCATAGCCTTACTCCTAGATATACTACTGCTGACGCTGTGTTTTGTGTTCGTTCTGCATGGGAGCTATGCTTCTACGTTTTGGACCCAGACTTCACATTTATTTACTTTAGTTTCCCCCATCATTGGAATTATTTACAGCTCAGACATTGTGCAAGGGTTTCTGTGTTAAGCCAGAAGACCCATAGATTAACTTGAATGCATAGCTCCTGAAATGCAGATCTAATAAATAACCTTTGCTGCCACTCAATGATGGAATTCACAGTTTCATAGATAGTCTGCTGGGTAGATGACTGGTGCATTAGCAATCCAGGGTGAGTGCTTGAATGATGTACTTAGATGTTACCAGTATGAGTTTTATCCAGCTCTCAGTAAATACTAGATACCAAACAATCAGACAACATAAACAACACATAAAACCACATAAAGCACTTACACATACGTAGACAATCTGGATTCAACTGACCTCACCAAAAAATGAAAACTGTCATTAACCAACAGTGTTTTTGTGTTAATCTACTTCAGTGGCTAATCTTTGCCAGTTCAAGCAGCCTAAGTACACTTATAATTATAAAGGTGTGCTTTTATTTTTTTATGACATTAAACATGATATGGAGAAATGGGCCTGAGCTGGTACATATTATACCTAAAGGTAAAGAAAGCCCTGTTCTGACATGCAAGCCTGCATCTAGTCTCACAGCAGCTTTACAACAATAACAGTTGTGGAGCAAGTTGGACTTTAGATGGTCACAGTTATTTTAGGGAGGAGTCCTTTGGTACAGGTGTGAACTCTGA
>CM044561.2:13505164-13572664 GCA_024416835.2 Perccottus glenii | reverse complement strand
AAAGTCCTGGATGCTCTTTGAGAGGCACTGAAGGCCACTTTCATTTCCAAGTTTCTCCTGACGCTACTGATGCAATTTGAGTGGATGACTACTTACGACTAGCCTCTGATTGTGGTAGGGGGAAAAAAAATCAATAGCACACTAGTGAGATTTTCCAAGCTTTTGTCTTGACCACAGAGGGCATTTGTTTTGAGAGAACCAGGCTTTGTTAGCACTACAAATCAGTTCATCAGAATAAACAAACATAACATGTAAAATGACTTACATAATGTTTTTCATCATCTTCATTGTAGGCGAGTTTGACCACACCGTAGGAGCCCTGCAACAACCAATAAGTGCTTTTACTTCAGTGCATTATAAAGAGGCCATGTTGAAGCAACAAACAAGGACATGTGGCGGTACATGAAAAGAGGCTTCTTGTGTTTAAATATCACAGAAGCATCACTTTGCAGAACAGACGGCAGCACCATACTGACTGCATGTTTTGAGGGCTGCTGCGCTTCCATTCAAAAACAACATTTTTATTCTCTGGCAGCACAGAATGGCTCTTCCCACACACATTGCCTGAGTGAGTGTGTGTTTTCTTCCACCATTTAGTCCTCTGACACAGATAAATGACCTGAATATTTATCAGTCTTTATGTATTTGATGGAAATAACAATAGAAACATGCACACGCTAAAGAAATTAATGGTCAATGTGGCACAATCATTTTCCATATTAGAATGATTAAATGCTAAGAATACCATTTCCTGGATGAATGATGACCATAAACTGACCAGAAATGCTTTGTGGAGAAGTGGAGAATGCATCTGGTAGAAATATAAGTTTGCAAACAGACCATAGATTATTTATCTATTTATTTGACAGGGACAGTACAATCAGACATTGCCACCAAAAAGGTAACATTATGTGCTGCCATGTACATAAGGTTTCTAACCACAAGCTAATAGACTCAAATGTGGATATAAATAAAAGTGCATGCAAAAGACAACAGAAATAAAAGACAACCCAGCCATTCTACATTGCAGTTAAATGTTCACACTGCTGATGTTCTTCAGGCAGTGCTTCAGTTTGAAAGAGAACAGTGCCTTTAGCTCCACTGGTATACCGTTCCATAACTGTGATCTTTTGACTGAAAATGATGATTGACCCTGTTGCAGTTCTGTACCTTTTCACTCTGCAGCTCTTGTTCTGAAACCTTCATTATATTTGTGTATTCTGGGTCAAGGCCATTTACACATTTAAATATTGTTTTTATAAAAATAATAATTTGAAAATAGTCATCAGGTTGTATTTTTTAATTATCTGGCAGTGGTGCCAATTCAAAGGCTTTGATCAAAAACCTTTAGTGTTTGTTCAAGGACACTAAAGGTGTCAAAAAAGATTTTGTGGCCTGGCCCCAGATGATTGAACAATATGACATATGAGAAACAAATTATAGCATGCATATACATCTGCACTGCTTTTGTAGATATACAGGGTCTAATCATACAGAAACAGTTTAGATTTGTCTTGATAGTCTAAGACATTTGCCTTACTTGAGCATCAAACTTAAGTTTAGAGAATTCCTTTACATCCTCAATTTTTTTTTTTATCAATTTAGACTTTAGTTCATTGAGTGTATTTTTCTTTAAAGAAAAGCACATTAAAACAGTTTTAGTATAGTTTACAGTCAGACAATTGTCCTGCAGCCACTGTGATCTAAGGCCTGCTGGGGCGTTTCTGCTGCTACATAAATGATTGTATTATCAGTATACAATATTGTTCAAAATAATAGCAGTACAATGTGACTAACCAGAAATAATCCAGGTGTTTAGTATATTTTATGCTAAGTGACAAACAAGTTACCAGTAGGTGCAGTAGATTCTCAGAAAACAAACAAGACCCAGCATTCATGATATACACACGCTTAAGGCTGTGCAATTGGGCAATTAGTTGAAAGGGGTGTGTTCAAAAAAATAGCAGTGACTGCAGGATATACTAAAAACCTGGATTATTCTGGTTAGTCACATTGCACTGATATTATTTTGAACAATACTGTATCATTGGCAGCTGGTATCATTGCAGATTTCTGGAAAATCATTTATGTACAGTATATGCAGAGAATTAGAGTTAAAATAGAAAAATGATGCCAAACCAACTGTTGAGCATGATCTTGAAAACATTTTTAACTGATGTGGAAAATATGATGAAGCCCTTCTGACGCAGTGACACGTTGAGTGATGTTGAATAGTAAAAAAAGGATAAAGTTAGATTAGTTTGTATGTTTTTTTTCCCTAAGGAAATGAATGGAATCTCACACCAACCAATCAATGTATAACTTGACAATGCTTTTTTATTTTCAAACATAAACAACCAATGTTATAATGCCTCCTTTGTGTGTGTGAAACAATAGACACAGAGCTAAATACATCCTCTGTCAGTCCACACTGTCAATTTAAAAAGTGTCTCTTTGGTCTGATTGTTCTACTGTCAGTTATTTCAGTGGCAAATCTGCAAAATGCACAGAGGCAAAGGAAAGCAAAGTCCCCAACTTACCTTTCCAATCTCACTCTTCAACTTGTACTGGTTCAACTGGATACAGTCCTGTAACGACAGGGACAAATCAATGACGAGTGGGTTTGCAGTGATGAGTTTTCAAAGTCATTTATGTTGGTGACATACTGTAGGTACAGTGCAGTCAGTACTTCCTGTTTACTGTCTGGAAATCCATTAATGAGCTACTGCCTAAATGGCTGATTTGCAGTTCCATAGCAACCACTGCTAGTGAGCAGAGTCAGTCAGGGGCACAGTGGAGGAGAACAGACCAGGACGGATAGAAAGAGAGGGGGAGGATATTACAGGTAGGGTGCAAAGTCAGTGAGCTTAAACTAAAAGTTAAGAATGTATGAAAAGTGTCCCCAGTTGAGGGAGGGCTGCTTTAGTGTGACCCAGAAAATCCTTTTAAAGCTTGTTTCTGGGACATAAAATGTATCACCACGGCTTTGATTCACAAAGCACAGTGCCAACTCAGGTTGAAGGACGGTCTTCACTCTAAAATTTTAATCTGTGGCTTATGTAGTCAGTTATATAATCTGCTCCCACTGAACATGGCTCTTAGTGCGGCATAGATGTGACCACTGTGAACTGGAGGGTTATGCATTGTGGGCTAGCAGGGTGTCAAGTACTGTAGGCAGGTATTATGATATAAAGGTGAGGGATGGAGGACAACTAGCTCTTGATAATTGCAGCAGAAGGCGCAGCTTATAAACGGGATTCCTTTAAGGCTTGGAGGGTGTAAAGATTGTCAAAGAAATAGGGCAGCAGAGGATAAAGAGAAATGAGGAGAATCTAAATGAAGAGAACAGTTGGAGGAATGGTCTAAAGCTGGAGATGGAGAGGACTTTTCACAGTTTGACAGTACATGCTTATTGAGCGATGCACTGCGACTAATACATGGTCACTGCTGATGGGTGGAAGCTCACAGACTTCTGCACTGTCTGCACATCTGCCACACAGAGTGACCTTAAATGTCTCCTGAAGACCAATAAACAGGAGTTACAACAATCATAACCATGTGTTCACTAAGCAACTCTGTCCTTCAGTGTTTATCCTTTTACAAACCAACTCTCTAGCTACATTGTCATCAATAATAGACTGCAGTCCGTGTCAGACGCTGTCTAGTTAAAAGAGCCACAAGAGGCATGTCATTTTAAGAATATTATGGTACATATTTCATTACTTGTTTTATCTTTAATGTAGAAGTGAGGTGCAGTGTTTTAGTCAAAACCCTGCTAACTTAGACTTATGATGAAAACAAGAGCATGGTTTTAAGACCAAGCCCAGTACATAATACATGATGAGAGATACCATAGAACAGTTCAGAGATTCAAACACTGTCCACATTATCATTAGGAAATGGAAAATGGCAGCATACAATTATACCATTAAATGCTGATCTAAAATTAGTATGGGTTTCATGAGTAAATAGCCCACAAATGTGAGGAAATGTTGGGCACATGAAGGATCATTTACTAGACTAATGGGCTGTGAAAACATCAGAACACCGCATTCAATCCTGCTCAAGGTTACAGCCAAACATACAAAGTGTCTATATACAGACTAGTTAGGTAAAATAAACATTTCCTGTTGTGCACAAGGCAAGGGGATATTTCATAAAAAGTTGTATACAGAAAAAGCAGTGGGTGGTATTGGTTGTACAAGCTGTACTAACTATTTACATTTTTGAGGAAAATCTGTGAAAACACAGCAGTTTTCAAATCACTGCCCTGCCAAATTGTTGATTTTTAAAGTATATAGTAGCGCTTTTTCAAGCAATATAAAGACAGCCATTAAATGATGTCCATCTGTCTCATACTGTGTAGGAATTGATGTCATTTATTTATCAATTTGAGCTACAGTGAGTTTTCAGTTGGAACACATCCAAACTTGTATATCAACCAGCTCTGTGACTCTGTTGCCAGTTCAACACTTTGATGTCTTGTATCTCTTTTGTATTATGTATGAGTGTGATGGACAATACCCCACTATATTTTGGTTGCAGTTTTGAAAATGCCCCTATACACTCATCTAGCAATCACAATCTGAGATTTCAACTTGGGAAGTGTATAAAAGGTTTAAATTTGTTTGTTATACAGTACCCCACCCACTGTCAGTGGACATATTATTGATCTAATGTTGTTTTTTACTTCACAGTTCACCAGTTAAATCATTATGTCCAATTGCTGTAATTTACTTTCATCCATTAGACTGGCCTTGATTGATTAACAATTGTGCATTTGAGTCTTTGCAGTATATGGTCATTGTAGCTTGATCATGATATCCTTCTTTCTGAAATAAATTATGTATGGTCTTATTTTAAGTGGTTCGCTTTCTAAACACTGAAAACCAATTGAGGTGCTCAGGTTTTTTATGGTTTTGGACCACCTGGGCTGTATGGGACTGCCCAGGATCATCTATTAGCAATCATATCCATACTGCCACAGAAGCTTCACTTACAGAATATAGCAGTCCCATTGTTATGTGAGCAGTCCTTTGTAACTGCGGTCAATAATGGGGTGAATGCAAACAGTAAGGAGCTGTCATTTCTATTCTAACCCTTTCTGATGTAAGACTGCATTAGCACATTTATATTCAAGTTATTTTCCTTGTGAGACTTGTTTCAAAGCCAGCATGCACCTTCCTTTTGTGTAAGTGCATCTAGTATCTGTCTGTTACACCAAACAACTTATGTGAGGTTGCGTTTGTCATTTATTTGAGTGTTGGCAGTCTCAGATAACGTCAGCAGAGGCCGGGTGAGTGAACTGGCACTGCTGCAGGCTCACCCTAACGTCTTGTTCAGGTGCAGTTTGATTCAATAGCCATCTTATCTTTATAGTGTCTGTCATCCCACATGATACTAAAGTGAAGACTGTAGTTTAAATGGATTGTGTTTGGGGATGAAGATCTATAACCCTGTGTTATGTGTTCAAGTAATGCATACCTATTCCTAAATCTAGTGTAAACAGCAGTTTGTTAAGGATTTGTTTTGGAGTGGTTTTCTGCCCCACCAGAAACATTTCAAATAGGTTAATTCCTCCAGCATGTGGTGTAGCAGCTACTTGTAGTAAAGAGGGTTCACAAAGGCTTAGGCTGCTACTATACTATTATTATTGTTCAAGACCTGACATTTAGAGTCATGCAAGATTCAGGTGATCAGACAAAAATGCTAAGACAGCAATCCATCACATTAGTGACACTGCAAGGACAAAATAACATCTTATTTAATAAATATATTCTGTTCTATTGTGATAACTGGTGTCAAATAAATACAACCACATCTGTTTATCTGTCCAGACTACAAAGAGGGACAGAGATATTCCAAAAAGACTAGGAATAGCCCATGTCAGCTTATACGGCTGAAAAAGTCTGCACAGCTTATTCCTGACAGTCAAATGAGGTTTGTGGAAGCAGTGGAGACCGTTGCTCTCTTTCTGGTGTGTCAAATCACAGAGGGAATGGGGGAAATGCAAGCAACAAGAGTCCTTTAATGGTTCAGTTGAAGAGCTGCAGGTCCATTTTCAGATGGAAGGACACAATGACAGGTCTGTGAGTCCGTGGCAGCAGTCCGTAAAAGTCAGAGGGGTTCCACATGCTGGCAGATGACATGAATTTTTAATGTTCACCCTAAGCAGGAAAAGTCAGAGGAAAATGGAGATTTTGGGAGTCACCCACAGTTGACTTCATTGTTATCATGGATGAACACAAAAAGACAGCAGATATTCAATGTCTCTTACTGTATGTTGTTTGGTATTATTTTAAGAAAAATGCTAATTTTAAAATTACTAATGTTTGGGTGGAATATTTTAGACATAATAAAAACTAACACATACAGTATGTGAACAGTATCATACACAATACCTGTAAACAAAACCATTTTAGAACTGTTTTGCCTTTAGCCTAATTCAAAAAATAAGGACCATTTATAAAATTCATTGTCTGTCAAAAAAAATAAAAGTGACTATCTCTTAACAGTGGCACATGGCTCGACAACTAAGTCTGAGCATTATTCCTTGTCAGTAGGTCTGGGGAAATACAAAGGGTGGTCATACTTTTCTTATGTGTATGTTTTGTTGAACACTTGAACACAAACATAAGAGGGAAAAGTAGTTATGAAAACATTGTGTTGACAGTGAAACCACTTTTTCCTTGTTTGTGGATGAAAGGTTTGCCTGTGAGCTAACAGCCTAAATCTGACACTCAAGTGTATAAAACAAAAGTGGTCCTCCAATGCAAAATGGACAAACTTATATATGGGGCCTCTGGTGATAGGGTTTGTCTCAGGCCCCATCTGTTCTGTCAGTGGGCCTGTCAGCAGTGTTACATGTGTCACAGTTTACACTAAAAAGACAAGCTCCATGTGATTGCCATGGTAAATAATGAGCTGTTTCACTGTGACACTACATGTTCCTCTCTTTCACTATGTCCAGCAGCACAATGCAAGCCACAAGATGCTTTGTGTCCGTTTGATTAAACCGTCAAAAGCACTCATGTCCCAGTTGCATGGCGGTGACAGAAACTGTGATAATTATGCCTTAACAATACTCAAATACATCGCTAATACATCAGAGTGTCTTATGGCTGTCATATTGTCCAATGGTCTTGTGCTTTCTGTGAAATATTACACAGATACAAGATACAGTACAAGACTCTTGAGTTATGACAAGCTGCCTGCTCCCAGTCTGAGACAAAACCACCTGAAGCATCCAAGTCAACACATTTATCTTCAGTACCTTTCCAGGACAGCAATGATCTACTTGTTATTACAACAAGTCAACCGAACAAGCAACAATATTTAAACATTTTCCTCTTTAAATATAATTTGATCCTTTCTAAATTAACTGAAATAATGTTATTTTATGACTGTTTACCATGACTCAGCAACATTACAATTACTGAAGGAGCCACCGGTTTCCTTGACTTATCACTATCATTTCTTTGACCTTGTTAGTTTGAGCATATCTTCAAACTACTAAATATGAAGATCCTGACCTGTGAGTCTGATATGGACACACGTTTGGACTCCACTGTTGGCCTGCGGGCTACTCTGGGGGATATGTGTGTGTATCCCCCTCCTCCTGATGCCAGGTATGTGCCTCTCTCCTGCAGGGACAGCTTCCTGCCAGACAGGTGTGGACGTGTCGGCTGTGTCCTTCTGGTCTGAGTGCCCTCAGTCTGACCTCCTCCGTTCCTCACGCCGTTGCTAGTGCCCGAGTCTTTGGTGGTCATGGCAGATATTGTGTCAGCCAGACTGCTGGTTTGTTCGTCCACATCGGGATGGGGCCTCTCACGGACAGGGTCACTGCTCATTGCCATGGTGAGATGGATGCAGGAGGAAATAGTGGGAAGAGTAACAGGGAGCACCTACAGGCATCAATGTGAGCTGGGCCAGTCTGAAACTATGGTGTCACTGCAAAGACAAGAATGGAAATCAGAATTTACACAGCAGTCCTGTACATGGATAATCTACTGTATACACACAACTGGTCTTGCTGATACTGAAATTCAAAAATAAAATGATTTCATTTCTCAGAATTGCCTTCTGTTGAGTCTGCTTTATCTGTTTGTGCTTGAAAATGGCCCTAGTAGTTAATTATGGAGTATGATAAAGAAAATGCCATGTTTCCTTTATATGGGTGGTCTGAATGGTCAGGTTCCTGCAGTTGGCATATGTTTGTAGAGTGTCTAAATAACAAAAAATTTGTAAACAGAATTAGGTTTCACGCCTGGAGTCAAGGCTCAGCATCTCTATCAAACACAGACATAAAAACCCTGGGGACAGTGTAATGTATGTGTGCACATTTAAGTGGGATCTGTTTATCGTACTGTTCCCTTTCATCTTTAATGAAAATCAAGTCAGTGGCAAATTGCCACAGACAGAATAAATCAAAGTGTTTCGGTACATCTGGCTCAGATTGTGTTCTAGTGAAGAAAACAGCAACTATGCAAAGTGATCCCCCTCAGGGCCATTCATGAGAAATACCACTCAGGATTCTTTTTAATAAACAACATCCATCAGTAGAAATGAACATAAATGTGTGTGAAGGGTAGCTTTCATCTCACAAAAAGTGCCTTTAAACTTTATTATATATAGACAGTATGTGACATATTCACGAGAGAAACAAGGCAGTCACACGTCAAGTCAAGTCTAAGGACATGGCTTTAAATGGGCCAAAATATGCTATTCCTGAAGTGTGTCAAGAAAGAGAGCTTCGCAAAAATAACACAATGTTCCATATTGTCCAGGTGGGTCACATTCATTCATGTAACAGTGACTAAAACACTTTTTGTTTTGAGAGAACAGCCACAACCACCAAGCCACTACGTTAGAGAGAAGGTGGTCAGCCAATGCAATGAATAAATGACCAAAATTCACTATAATTCCTTTAATTCTCAATAAAAGAAGGTCAACATGACATTAGATATATAGTTATTAAATCAGATAAAAGAGTTATATCAAAAACCGATAGAAAATAGGTGAAAGTATGTGACATGGAACAAAACCCAGGCCTCTACCCACAGTATATGCACGCCAAGATGACTCTTAACAATGAAAACAGCAAAAACATCCTCGCTTCTGACAGCTGTTCTTGTATATTTGTGTTAAGAGAGACATCTCAAATGCTTTTCAGTGGCAAGTGCTGTGTTCTGTAATAACACTGTTGAATATAAAAAAGCCACATGAATTTGCCATTCATGACGAGATAGCTTGTCATGAATGATGATTGTGAGTCAGGAGGCAGTCTGTCCTCAACGCTTACCATCATCATTCCCATTTGCACATTTCAGATGACTGTTATTTCAAATATGTAAATTCACAGAGCCATAAACAAAGCTCGTTCACTGTCAGCCCTGGGGAGGGAGTTGGCTCATATGGAACACACAAAAAGAAACATTTTGCTCATTTTTATCCAGTTAGTGATTATACATCTTCTGTGTGAGCCACATAGAGCTGGGAGGTAGAAGTCTGAGAGCTTTGCGTATTGATTTCAGCTACATGCTTTTTTATTTCTTTACACAAACAAGACTCTTTCATCAACTGTGACTTATTTTTTCCCTCTATTCATTGTCACGGGGACCTGCATCATATTACATGGATGTTGAAATCTAATTAAACATCTGCCCCCTTGTACATCTCACCACTGCATGATGTATTCATAGTAGAATAATAAATCATATTAGAAGGGCTGTTCAAGTAAAACTATAGAGAACAATACAAAATTGCTTTAAATGTGTGTTGCAATATGCTTGATACATTCTAATATACTCCAACAGATACAGTACAGGTGTTTTTTTGAGAACAAAGAATAACAAAGAATAAGAATACATTATCTGGTATCCCATCACCTTTGATTGAAAATGCTATTTAAAACTTGCACTATGAACAGACTGGGGGATAAAAGGTATGGCATTTGTTCCGTAGCTTTTTTAGAAACAAGAAAAGTGCAGCTGTATAAATTGATAAAGCTGCAACAACCCCGAGAATCCACTCTGAATATGAAGTGCTTCCAATAGCTGCCGTCTTTTCACAGCCAATTACAGTTAGAGGCGAGAGTGTGCTCCCGAGATGAACAAATGAATCCATTAATAAAACCACTTTCACTTTGTCACTGGTTTGTTGCATGTAAACTGCAAATGGAGAGAATCTAAGGTTAAAAGATAATATAATTCAGTAATATGCTCGCAGAGAAGGAAGGGCATAGTAGATACAGTCCATCTGTGCACAACAAAGAGCCGCATGAGTCTCTCTCACATAAAGAACATTGCCGTAAATAATGCTGTATGTGACACTGTTCTTTTTTTTCTGGTGCAGTATAATTTCCCTTACATCATAAAGCTTTGATCCTAATGCCTTACAGCGAGTACTCATTTGGAGAACAGTCAGAGAAGTCACAACCGTATGCACAGAATGAACCCCCTGGATCATTTCATTGCATTTTGTAATTAGGTTCTGGTCAAAGGTTTAGATGGGAGCCAGGGGCACCATTAGGAAAGTCATCAGCACTGCACACAAGTCCGCTTTATCTTGATCATTAGCAGCAAGAGGAATTAAAGTCTCTCTCATTAAAAGGACAAATGTCAGAAACAATTGTGTGTCTAATTAAAGGTTACAGTAATCAAACCTCATTTGTACAAGAAAATTTGGATCATTTTAGCAAAATAGTGCACATAAGTAGAGGTTATAAAAGAACAATAGCGATAGCTCTAAAGAGAAAGTGGCTTGTTTTTGATCAAAGTTAAATATATTCAAACAAAAGGAAGTAACCTAAGTGTCCAAGTGCTTCTGCTTTACAACAAATAAAGAATGCATTATGTGCCATCACCTTTTACCTGTCATACACATGGTTTCAAATGAAGGTGAAGAAAAGGTTTACAGGTTTTAAACACTGCAACACCATGAATAAAACAGCTATATTTCCAAACCAGAAAATCTTCTCAGTATCAACTCTGATCTCTTACACTCCATTCTCCCCATCCTGCAGCTTGTGCCTCCCCAGGCCCTGCAGGTTGTTCAGGGGCCTCTCTCTGGTCGCTCTCCTCTGTCACACTTCATCTTCCTCAAACCTTGTGTAGGTCACATTAACTGCTGAGAGAAACTGGAGGTCCCTGATGTATGATGCTACAAGCCTGAGGAACAGCTTGGATTTGCATGCTTTACACACACCTGCACGCACACCTGCACGCACACCTACACACACACCTACACACACCTGCACACACTCCCACATAGATATGGTGTCTTTAGTCCTATGTTCTAATTCTGCACATTTCCAACCAATAACAATCTGACACGGCCAGTCTAAGCTCATCGCTGCTTAGCTGTCATATAGTGTCCCCCTTTCGGCTCTTACCCAGCTGTCATTTCATCATGGCAGCATGTCACAACCCTCCTCAGCAGTGGACAGAATACTTGTGCAACCTCAACACAAGCTTTCCCCTTGTCACAATGCCTCATTTTTATTTTACGCAACCCTTATTTCTACATTTTATTTGCATCATACATTATACATTGCCAAGATACTTTGTCCATTCATGCAAATCTTAACCCTTGCATATTTTAAGGTTATGGCTGATTGCATGTCCCATAAATTATATATTAAATAGTTCAGAAACGCTACATGCTATACAGAAATCCCACTAGATGATTAAAAAAACAGATCTAGGGTGAAATAATAGGGGCTGAAAAAAAAAGGTGATGTCAGTGACTACACAGACTTTTCGCTTTATAATGTAAATACTTGTCACATTTAAAGTCGAGGAGACAAGGGACAATGTCTGTAAAGCAGCCCACATAACAGTTCACTTGACTGAAACTAATCCTTGTGTCATCTGTGAATTAATAACAACCATACAAGCTGTAGATACGTTAAACAAATTGATCAATGAGAAGTGATGGAGCGAGCAGACATTACTGTTCTCTGGACTAGACATCTCTCACAGAGCGGCAATCAATCTGCCTGGACAGAAATACACCAGGAGACAATCCCAGCCAGATCCAGGGCCACCTCCTCTGCGGCAGGCTGCCTCATGCAATACAGTAATAAGCCCAGGATTACATTGGATAGAGAGTGCAGAGTGGTAAGGTGGATGAGCCAATTATTTCTCCTCAACTGGAGCATACAATGAGTCCAGAGCGTTCAGTGCGGCTGACCTTACACTGGAATCTGAGAAATGCAGACTCACAATGGTCTCTAACAAGGCTTAGTCCCACCATTGTAGACAATGGATTCATAAAAACCATCTGCTGGCAATTTGATCTAAACCAGTGTTTCCCAACCGGTGGCACACGGTCCCCTAGGGGTCCGTGAGGATATTTCAAGGGGTACGGAGAATTATTTGATAATTAATTACATTCATGCGCCGTGGCGCGGCTTGCGTGTGCCTTAAGAGGTCGTCAGTTGTGCTGTGGGAAATGATCCAATCTAACTGCTTATTTAGTTACTGAATATATTGATATTTTAGAGCGCCCATGTAAGACCTATTCATCTAACAACTCCCGCTCTCCCCACAGTTCATACAGTTGTTGTGTCCTTGGGCAAGACACTTAACCTAACTGGCCTCCAGTGTCCATAGCACTGGTGTATGAATGTGTGTGATTGTAGAGGAGAAGGCTGTGAGCACCAGGTGTGAGTGTGTGTGCCTTTTGTGCCTGAGAAGGATACAGAAAAGTGCTATATAAACACACACCATTTAGTGTTCGCAAGTTTCTCAGATTTACCACTTTCTCTTTGTGCCTGAACACATTATTGCCGTCACTGACATTGCCTGCGTCCAATGGAGCGGAGTAACTTTTCTGTTGACAGCGTGCCTCAGGAAATGCGAGAAGGACACTCATTTATGTCGGTTTTAGACACATATGTTGTTCAAGTCAAGTTTACAGTCCGTTATCTGCCTCTGATAACGGACTCTGCAGTTCCCAGAGAAAGACTGCAGTCTGCACCTGTCTCTGCACAAACACACACTCACTGTCCGTAGCCGTTTCTCATTTGAGGCTGTAATATTTAATTACTGTATGTGTCTTGTTAAGATGGGTATTTTTTTAAGTTTATTCTATAATTACTACACTAAGTAGAAAATTAGACTTAAGCTGCAATGAAACAATTTGGTCCATAATAGTTTTCTCTTTACTTTTTGTGTTGAATAGTTTTGAGATGCCTTCACTGACATGTTAAAACAAAACTGAAATGATCATCTTTAACTAAATTAAGCAGACATTAAACAAATAAAGTGCAGCTTTTTTTTATGTTTTTGAAGTAAATGACAAGTAATGAAGCAATCCAACAATCAAAAAAGCTATAAATAGTATTACTTGTTCTCAGACACATTATTGTTGTTGATATTAGTTCTTTCTGTCCAATAATTCCACTGAAGATGAACAGCCCTGGCCAGTGTCATGTAGTGACTGTGAGTAAAAATACTCCAGGTTTCAGTCGGTAGCACAATAACTACATTATTCTTTGTGTCATTAGAGGCTCATTATTGAGTTGGTTCAGACTTTACTTTTTAATTTTATAATTTTATGGCAGTCAGTTATGTTACCAACATGATAAATGTAAGTAATTTTTATTGTTTTATAGTATCCCAGAAGAGACAGAAAATGTGGTGAGGCACTACAAGAAGTGTTTTTGTGCTGAAATATAATTATACATCCTCAGGGAAATCTGAAAGCTTAGGAAAGTATAGTGCAATATTCTCATTTGTCGATCCATTTCCCCTCAAACAACAGAATATTCCATAGGGATGTGACTCAGCGCAGGATTAATCTCTGGCTGCTGAAAATTAGAAGTCATTTATCAATTCTCGTGAGGGAAATACTGGATGACCTTTAAATCCCAGGGATCTCATCCCTTTTACTTTACAAACCTTTGGTTAGGTAGCAAGCACGCTGCCAGATAAGACCCATTCAACCTCCACGTCACTGAGTGCACCTGGAACAATAGTTTTTTTTTACATATTTAGCAATAAAACACATAATATAATGTACTGTCTCACAATGTGTCCATTAATCAATATCCAATAAACCCCCTAATGAAAGTGATGTCTGCATGGATTTATTAAGAAAATAAAGATATGATTAACTATAGTGTAAATGTTACGAAGAGAGGAAGTAAGGAACTTGTACTCGGGGTTATATATTTGTTTTTGGATTCAAGTTTGAATTTTACCCCTTTAAAGTTTGAAGCATGATTATTTATTGCAGGGTTGTATTATTGCTGTGATTACTTTTATTATTGTTGATGACAAATGGACCCCAGGGGTTGTGCCTTTTAAATTATTTCCTTTTCTTCCTTGTCTTTTTAAGGAACTGGGACACACTATTTGAAAGGAGATTTTGTCCCAATAGAGAAGGGGACACATCGGGAGGAAGCACAGAACCAGCAGGATCCCACAAGAACCTAAAGCAGCTGTAGCAGCAGCCTGAAGACACGCCAAAACACAAGCTAAGTTAAGTTATGTGTCTCACTGTGGTTGGTTGTGTTTGTTGTTTTTTTAGTCAACCTACTGACGGCCTTGTATTCTCTTTGTAGAAAGTGATTCGGAAGGAAACAACAGTGTTTAGACTCAGAAATGGACTGCGCTGGCTCTTCGGACTTGGATAAAAAACTTCCTGGTGAACTGATCCGTTTTAATCCTGCCCACGGAAGACCTTTTTTGATATTACCCACACCATTGGACACTGTTTTAATGTTTTTAACATTTTTTTTGTTTTTATCATAGAGAAAATACTTTTAAATTAACTCTGTGAATGTTCTCAGTCATCCAGGTCATCTTGAAGAAAAGGTTAAAGCAAAAGCATCTGGACTCAGTTTTCAAGGTAAAGACGTTTTGTCTCTACAGTAATTCCAAGAGACTTTATCAGTTCTGAGATCAACTGGTAAGAGCTGAGCTTTATCTCTAGAGGGAGGAGTTTGACCTGAAACCAAACCTGATGGGATCAGACTGTTCTGGTCTCAGTTGTTAACTATGAAAGGACAGGGTGTCTCCTGAGAGTCGCTAAAGGCTCAAAGAGAGTCATTAGTGTCACTCTTCCAACTGTGGTTGTTGTTCTAGAGTAAAAATATTTTTATTTAGGCTTCAAAACACTGTTATAAATACTAGGCAACATGAATCTGAGACCACCTCCTCTGTTCAAAGAAGGATTTTCCATTTGAACAAAAATGGCTTCCTTAAACACCTCTCTCAAACCATCTGGCCTCTCTGGCTAAAATTTGGACATTGCTGTCCTCAAAGGAATTCTCTTTCTCTTTGAGGTGGAGGTGGACTGCAGACTCAGGTCCAAATAAGTCACATCTTACCAGTTGATCTTAGAATTTATAAAGTCTCTTGGAATCAGAGACGAAACGTCTGTACCTTGTCCAAATGCTTTTGCTTAAACGTTTACTTAAACTCTGTTAACTTGTACTTGTTGTTTGTGTTGGAATCCTGTTAGACCTGTTTTTTTAAGGATAATATTTACAAACCGTGACAAATGATAACACAATTACAGGTTTCACATGAGATTGTTTTTTTTTCCAGCAAACCAAATACTACTGCACATATGGCTTCACATTCTTCATGTTCAAAATTCAGACCTGAACAATCTCATGCCTTTCCTAACCTCTAAAGCTGTAATGTAATCTGTATGTGTGTATTGCAGCAGCTCAAGATCTATAATAACATGTTTGTGGTGGATTCATGCTCAGTGTGTGTTTGTCTAGAACTAATGAGTAAGAAGTGAGTTAAGTGTGTAAAGCCCCGCAGGTGCACATTACCGTCTACAGAAGAGAAACAAAACTAACACATTGTCCTCCACTAACGCTTGATGATGGATAATGCACTAAGAAATAAGCAGCTGTGCTCATAAGTTTACATACACTGGCAGATTTTGAGATTGTTGTTTCGGGCAATTTTTCAAAAGTTCCTAATACTGTGTTTGCTGCCTTAACATCAATGACAGCTTGAAGTCTTTTGTGGTAGTTGTGGATGAGGCTCTTTTTTTCTCAGATGGTAAAGCCTGGTTCCTGTAAATTCTTGAGCTGTACATTTGATATCTGCCCAGAGTGGCTCAATGATATTGAGGTCAGAAGACTGAGGCCAGTCCAGAACCTTTACTTTATGCTGCTGTAGCCAGTGACAGGTCAACTTGACCTTGTGCTTTGGATCGTTGTCATGTTGGAACCAAGTACTGTACATCCCATGCGCAGTTCCTAGAATGATTAGTGCAAATTTTCCTCCTGTTTTTTTAACATGCTACATTCATCTTGCCATCAATTTTGACCAAGTTTCCTGTGCCTTTGTAGCTCTCAAAACATCAGTGATCCACCTCCATGTTTCACAGTAGGACTGGTACCTTTCATTGTGTAACATTTGTTGACTCCTCTCCAAATGTAACCTTTATGGTTGTAGCCAAAAAAAAATCCATTTTGGTCTCACCACTTTGTTCTAGACATTTTGAGGCTTGTTTCTCTGCTGTTTGGCGTAGTGTAAGCAAGATGCTTTGTGGCATTTGAGTAGGTCATTTCTCATGTTGTAGGTCATTTAGTCATTTAGCAGACGCTTTTATCCAAAGCGACTTACATTCACCAATGTTACATTTACGGTTGACGCTTTTCATTTAAAGCAACTTACATTAAGGTTCCATTCACCAGTGTCACAGCTGGAACACCACTGGAGGCAAGGTGGGTTAAGTGTCTTGCCCAAGGACACAACGACAGTATGAACTGTGGGGAGAGCGGGATTCGAACTGCCTACCTTCCGGTATGTATTTCAGCTGAAGTTTTTTGTGGGTTTTTCTTTGCATCCCGAACAATTTTCCTGGCAGTTGTGGCTGAATTTTTTGTTGGTCTACCTGACCTTGGTTTGGTTTCAACAGAATCCCTTTTCCAGTTCTTAATTAGAGTTTGAACACTGCTGATTGGCATTCATAATTCAATTACTTTTTATATCCCTTTCCCGTTTTATACAGTTCAAATACCTTTTCCAGCAGATCCTTTGACAATTATTTTGCTTTTCCCATGACCCCGAATACAGAAGCGTCAGTGTAGCACTGGACAGGGTCTGTCAGGAGTAGGGATGGGTACCAAAACCCGGTATTAAACTGGCCCCGGGGCTAAATAATGAAAGACTGTAGTATTAGTAAGATCTGACGCTATCGGTTCTGCTTTCGGTACTGGAGGGAAAAAAATGAATGTACTATGTATTTTTGCATAGTAATGTTATCGTGCACATTTTTTCTCACCAAACATTTCTAATGTGGATCATATTAAGACGTTTGTCTGTGAGATCTGCGAGATCTCTCATGCGCGCCGCAGAGGCTGTCTCTCAGTCACACACACAACACAACAAGCACGGCGCACGCACAACAGTACGAAAACTCCCGCTTAATACATAGAGTGACGATGGTGGAGAGAGCAAACAAAATGTTTGCATGTAAGGGCGGAAACACAAGCAATCTGTCTAAGCACCTTTCAAAAGTGCATTATGTGCAGACAGAGAAATGCAAAGTTTTCCACTGCCTAGCTAGCTCGTCTCTGGTTGTTGCCCCATCTACGTCTGGTATGTAGGCTAAAATCATGTTGAATCAACGATGTTCACGTCATTTAAAATAAATATAAAATCTCCTGGTTTGTTAACCTTATGTAGAAATTCTGTTGATTTCTTTTGGGAGAAATGAGAGAATGAAATCAACATTTGTACCACTGTATGTTCTTCAGCAGAAAAATATAGTTTATTTCATTTGTTATACATTAATTTGTTTTTTGTATAATAGCTATTTGTTCAAACACGGCTGTTTCTTTCACTACAAATAATTGTTTTATTAATTTTACATTAAAAAAAGAAAGAAATGTTAATTCTGTTCTCAACTTGTTCTTAAAAAAACACACACACACAACACAAAGTACCGATAAGAATACCGTTAAAGTACCGGACCGTTAAGCAGTATCGGTAAGAGTAGTAATACCATTAAAACCTGAACGATACCCATCCCTAGTCAGGAGTCCAGGAACTAACTGAACATTTATCCACACACACAGCAAACAGATCACAGGTGAGGATGGTTACCTTTAGTATCCATTCAAACCTGTTTGTGTGTCAACTTGAGTGCATGTTATCAGGCCAAAATCACCACTAAACTTTTGATCAGGATCATTTGGGTAGTTTCTGTTGTCATTATGTCTCTAAAAGAGTAAACACAGTTGTTTGACAATAAATAGCTTCACCCAACCACTAACTATGAGTAAAAAAAGGTTTTTGTGTCTCTAAAAAATGGTCAAACAATCACAATTTCTGCCAGAGTATGTACACTTATGAGCACAACTGTACTTAACCACACTTGCAATGCTGCCATGTATGTGACCACAACAATTATAAATGACACAGTCAAGCTTAAAGGGTCAGAATATTGACTTGTCATTTGCCTAAGGATTGACCTTTGGCTGAGCTCTTTTCTTTTTGGAACACACATGGATTGCATGGTTTAAAGGAGGGTAAAGACAAACTGCTACTCACAAATCTTCAAACCTGAAGTTGTGTATTTGGATTGGGAAAAGGTCACAGTAGGAAAAATGGCTTCCAGCAAAGTTTTAGTCCTGGAGCTCTGCCATGAGTCATACTAACAATGTTATCCACCTGAAAATGCCCTTTACTCACATTACCGTGCTTATATGCAACACTTACAGGTGATTGTTAGTTGATACATTTGCAAATTTAGTCAGACAGTCTAACACTATTTTCACAAAACAAGCCCATATCCTAATGTTGTGACAATTCAGAAGCATTGTTGGACTAAATAAAGTATAGCTGGAACAGTCATGCTCCCATTATTTACTGATACTCAGAGCGTTATTTGAAGTGCCTATTCTGGTTTTCAGTCCCAGCCAAAAGTTCTTCCATTTCTGAAGAAAATGTTAGCAGCTACATTAACTTGTCCTTCACACAGTGTAGGCTACAAAGAGAAATTTTGATGCCTGAGCCAGATGAACACACTGGGGTCGTCTGACTCGCAGAACTGGATCGAATTTTAGAAATGGTTTACTCACTTTGAAAATGTTGTCTTTTTTTTTCTTTTTTTGAAGGTAGCTGTTGTGTGTGTCAGCCGGCCCAGGTCAGGTTCTACCTTGTGCTCCTACAACTTCATCAAAAACACTACAGGCTCTGCGCTTTCACGCTACTCCATTATCCACACAGAGGCATCAGTTCTACAAGGCTGTTGTCTGAACAGACAGTACAGAAACTGTGACAGTGAAGATTCAGGCTCTGTATCTTCTGTTTGCACTCACTGAAACCACAAATGTGCCATTAGACCCACAACAACCAGAGCACGTCTTTACCAGCAACCGTCACAGTGCTAAACACAACAACAACAAATCTGACAATAATCTGGTATAATTAACAAAAGCACACACAACAGTAAGTACAGATAAAATAATTATCATAAAGGGAACTACTGTGTGCATATTTAGTCAGAACTGCCATTTACAGACGCTATAAAAGTGTTTTTCTATTTGAGGGAGAAATTAAGAAAATGGCTTTTTATGTAACCAAAACGACAAAGTACAGAAGCTATTGTGAAAGATGACTCACCGTGAGGTAATATTGGCAACACAGTCCAGTAATTACTTGCAATTTTTCAGCATAAAGACAAAGCCGCAATATATTTTATGTTGCAACTCAAACTTCTCTATTTAGATCCTTGATGGGGACAAATATTACACAAAGAACACATTCAACACACACTGCTGCAGATTCAAGACACAAAAGAAGTTACACATTTTTAGCAACATTATATTTCAAGCCCAACTAACCCTTTAAGTCTGACACAGACAGAGCTAATACCTAATGGATTTCATATTGAAATACAGCATGCTGCACATACCCCTCCCCCACCATGTGCTACACACCAGCATTTCAGTCACTCACTATGCAGCGTCAGAAAACATGTCGCCAACAAGAATCTTAAATCGTAAACACATACAAAATCACCATCTGTTATTGCCCATCTCATTACTACTGTGTATTGATGTGACACGCCTCTGCCAGAGTGCGATTGCCCATTTAGCTTCTTAAATCAATGTTGTTTTTGTCTCTAATGCAAAATTATGCGAGTGGCACGTTGTTTGAGAAATTGGGATTCAAACAAGGCCCGCTCCGCTTAATGTGGAATTTGCGCAACCAAGTGTGCGCCACACCTGTGAGCACCATATTAATGATTTGCAGCATAATTCTGCTTTGTGCTGCTCATGTCTTTTCTTTTCTTGCCAAAACAGTAACTCTAAAAAGTCATAATTTGGCTGAGGTTCAGCAAAAAGAAGGCTAACCTGATAATGAGAAAGAACTCCAGCTGTGTCTGCCCTCGGGTGTCCACTGTCTCAAGTGGGCAAGAAGGGAAAGTGGGGTTTTGTTGAAGTGTTTTGGACTTCACAAAGACAGGCTTCTCTAAAGGATAAGTAGACAACTAACTGAGCCTTGCTTCAGTTTCCTGTTAACGTGCTGTGTAATAAGGAAACACACAGGGCAGAAGATATTCAGCCATTTAGACCAATGTAGGACTTGAAAAAATGTGTGTGTCTACTTTTCATAACACAGTAGAAATATAGGTTTAACTAACTGGTGTAGGTCCTTCATGGACATCTCCTTTCGTGTTGGAGAAGTCTGTCTCTTGTCCACAGCCTAATGAGAATGGCACACAAGTGGGGTGGAGTGCAGGCCAGCACTTGGATGAGGTTAACTAAAAGATCTAAGGACCCCCAGAGTGCTTTCAGATCGTGCTTAGAATAATGAAACTCAAGGGTGAAATTACACTCCTTTATTAGATTTAAAAAAGGCTTTTTTGCTTACTAGTCTTGTTATAGAGAGATTTTTTATTTGGAATCATCTTTAAATAATTCATATTTGACTCTAGGCTTAACCACTGTGTGTACCATTAACTGAATATTGTGCCTAGATTGGTGTTCAAATAGATTTCTGTGCATTGACAAAAAGGAGAGATTGATTCAGAGGCTGCTCCTACACCATTATGTATGATGCTGCAGCCAGGAGCAGATTTATCTTTCTGTAGCCAATATTTAAAGTTGCAGGCTGGCAGAATTACTAGGCAGAGACGAGCTGGAGAAAGATGGTGCGGCAAGGAAAAGGCTATTTCCCCACAGCATCCCAATATATAACCTAAGGTAACTGAAAAGGGATATGAAAACACACAAAGGCTATGTTGCACAAGATATTGCAGCAGTTCCTTCCTTTAACACATGTATCCACTAAAAGACCTGAAAACAGACATACTATACTTCCATGTAATCAAACACCTATCATTTTCAGAGCATTCCTACAGAATGAAATGGATCACTGCATCGCTGGCTCCCTTCTATTATCGTTGTTTGCTGTGACGACCATGCTCTGAAAAAATACTTTTTTTTTTTTTCATGACAGCAGAGCTCCACAAACACACCTTGAGCGCTTCCAGGAACTGGAGGCTGCTCCCCCCGCAGAGCTGGAGGATGCAGCACAAACCATTTAGCTTTGTGACTGGAACACTACAGCTGCGAGTCATTCTTCTTCTATAACAACAAGGCTCAAAGACATTGCAAAGGAATCCACTGCGCTAAATGTCGTCTGAGCACTTGAGATGTGACAGAAGTCTCACATCCCTGAAGGGAACAATTCTTTTTTATTCCAGTCTCCCGCTTACTCAGACAGCTTTTCATTACATTCTTGGTCTCCAGCTGTAATATGGATTAAATACCAGAAACGATAACCATTGGTATCAGAGGGAAGCAATTCTGGCTACTTGTGAACACTTTTACAATAACACAGTGATCAAGATCAAACTGAGACCGAGAGCAAAGCCAGATCATTTGAGGCGGTATGACACTCTAGAGTGTTGTTTACATAATGGCGAAACAAAACCCAGGCCTTCGTGCAAAAACTACTCATGACTTTTATTAAATGCAGTTCTATAGTAATAGTCACACACTGCTGCTGACGTGTCCTCTTTTTTTTCTCAAGTGGCATTATCACTTCTTCACTCAAGGCCTTTTGTGGAGACTTCTTGCAGCTATCAGCATCAAAGCATGGACAGCACACTAACAGGGTTCCTGCTTATACCAACTACCAACAAGAGTTTTGTAAATCATGCACAGGAAAAATCATGGGCATTCTTAGATGAATGTTATGAGCAAAATGTGCTGCTCTAGCTCTGTGCGTTCATACGCCATGAGCAACAAAAGCAATCTCAGAAGAACAAGAAAATAAAGCAGTAAAGTCACATACAGTTTTAGTATTCAATCAGCATGGTACCAAAAATTATAGGTACTTACAAGCAGCTTTCATTTCAGTCATTACATGCTCATTAAATTGTAAAACAGATAAACAACAGAAACCCACAAGTGAGAGGCTAAGCTGCAAATCCATCTCCTTCGATTGAGGCTTATTTTAATACTGCTGGTAAACAACTTCCACACACATACAATGACTAAGGCCAAACTGATTCTGATGAAGTTCATTCATCTTCTATTCATATGTACTGCACCACTAAGAAAATACCAAAATGTGAAATGAAAAGTCATTGTTCAGTGTTGACATTGAGATAATGAACCTCAAGTAGACAGGTCACTTATCAGCCTAGAGCATACAACTATGGAATAATGCAATAATGCAAATATTTCAGATTAACTTCCCAGAAACAATTGAGAAACTGAAATGGCCGGTGTAACACATTTTTAAGACTTTATTCCTAACCTGTTTTCTGTAGTTTTCACATGTGTGATGGGACACCTGTCAAACGGCGTCCCTGTAGGCTACTCAGTGTTGTTTTGTGAGGGAGCCACAGACAGACATAAAGAACACAGAGCTGCACTGGCTGCTCCATGGTCGGGTACATTATTCAACAGATGCGGAGAATGTGACAAGTGGATTTTCTGACAGGTGCATGTACGGTTCAGTGGCACATTGTAGTATGCATCTTACCAACCTGCTTCGCCTTGGTGCAAAGGAACGTGCGTGAGAGCGTGTGGAAGGTGCGTAATATCCAGTGCAGCTGCGGAGAATTCAATAAACCCAGTCTACTGTAACCTATTGTACGTCTAGGAGATAACAAATTACTACACATCAGTACAACACGTGCATTCTGTTTGCAGCGCTGGAGAAAGGAAAAGGGGCTTGCTTTCCATGACAGTAGGCTATTCACACAATAACGTCTTACAAACTGGGATATATGTTACTTTAACCATAAAGTTTTACTCACCCTAATGTGCGAACGGCTGACTCAGTCCCTTTAAGTGAAACGGCTCGGAGGGGTTGTCCCGTTTGGACGCGGTACCACTGCTGTTCACGCTGACTGTCAGCCAGGACGCTGTCAGACGGGCTTCCCTGCTACATGTATTACACGATCAGCTGCTGGCCTGAGATGTCCCCCATGTTTCACCGGCTCCCTTCCGGAAAAAGCGACCAGAGCAGCCTACAGCCCCTACTGTGCTGCTGTGTGAAGCTTAGTATGGTGAGCCAGCGGCGGAACACATGCCCACAAACAGCTGTCTATTGTTGCAGCTCTGCAATGTGCACCCAGCAACAACAACAACAGAAGGACTGGCCACGGAGACACTTTGAAAGACTCAGAGCTTTGGCACACGTCGACACACACAACACACACGCGCTCAAGTTTATTTATTCTTCCGAAATGAATACGTGGTCCTAAGATCCGCCTCGCTCTGAACGCAACCAATCACAGGGCGCTGTCACATGTAGCGCACATTTAAATGAAGACACAAATGTGGCATCGTTAACGGCCTGTCGGTAAAATAAATACCAAAGTTACACCTTAAACCTGCGTATACCGCTTGGCTTACACGTATTAGTAATTTAACACGGCTACAATCCACAAAAGGCAAAGGGAAAGTAGCGCCTCTAGTGGCCACGTCTTGTCAATGTCCCCACTGACAATGATGCCTTCACAGCGTGATCTAATTATTCTCCAAACTAAAGGTGTTGTTAGTAACAGAGATTTCATTTACACCAGTACGCCTTAGTTTTACCAGAGATTTCAAAAAATCAAGTACTAAACCAAGTACAGCCTACGGACTACAGTAGAAATATGGCTCTGTATGATCCACAGCCAACTTTGTGTAGAATTCTTTTTACTCTCTGTGGATACATTCACAATATTTATAGTTGTCTACCTGGCCTGTACCATTATGATACATTCTTTCAAAAACATATTTCATAACATCATTGAACCAAAACTCAGTGTTCACTTCCTGAATATACAGCTCTTTCTCTCTTTGACTCACCACAAGCTTGTAACCTGCTGTTATGTAACCAGAACACAGGAAAGGGTCAAACTAAATCGAGCGTATTTGTAGTGGGCCCTAGCTTTGGAGCACAGCGCTTTTCCTGTTGCAGCCTTAGGGGGAAGTTTACAGCGAGTTCATGGCAAAAGCTTGAGCCTTATTGAGCAACATCGGGGACTGACACAAAAGAATGAAAGGTCAGAGTGTCCTGTCTCTCTCGGAGGAAAATCACCCCGAAAAACAGTTAGAAATGAAATCTTTTCTGTCCCGAGGTGCTCTGATAGATGTAAGTCCTTGCTGGTAGTTATGTCCTCACCGAGCAACAGCAGCACAGTGGGTAGCCTCTGGTAGTTTTCATATGAGTCACACAGCAATCAGCTACAACACTGCCTTGTATGTGCAGGGTGAGAGCAACTAACTGACCCTAGCTGCAAGTACACACAGAGCATGCTTCTTATCTTAAGGATGTATGTATGACTTGGCTTTCCCATTAGATAAGAAGGGACTTTTTAATGATGCCATGTAAATCTTGACAGAGCCCAACAAACAGCTTTGTTATCTCCTCCATTTGAAGTTATCCATGACGTGTTCCATTCCATTGTGACAGGCAGTAAATATTGATATGTTTATGGAAATTGATGGTTGTGTCCTTGGTCTATGCAGAAAGAGACAACTTAGTGGGACAGATTAAAAAAGGAGGATTATTGTCAATGAAATTCTCTTTGAGAGCAGTCATTTACACAGAAGCAGCAGCAGGATACACTTGAATAAAATAGGTAGAATTAAATACAGGAATAAAATGTTTGGGGTTAAGGTGCCTTATGTCAAGTGTGACTAAAAGGTGCTTTCACAACCCTCGGGAAGAAACTCATTTGAAGTCTTTGTGTTGTTGCCCTCATGACTCCGAGTGGGCCAGAGTGGAGGGCATCAGAGTAACACTGTCCAGGGTGTGTGCGGTCAGACCTGATCTTATTGGCTTGGTTTCTCAGCCAGGGCAAAGTGAATAATTTCCAGTGATGGAAGAGGGGCCGCTGATGATCCTTTCTGCCGTTTGGCTGCAGGTCTTTGCTCTACTCTGAGAAGCAGCCGGAGAACCATAGAACGTGCATATTCATAGAACAGAACATTTTCTATGGTGCACTGATAGAAGTTAATGAGTAGCTTGTCCTTTTGAGCCTTTATTGCATTTATAAGAGAATCAGTTTTGCCCCAATTTTAGGTGTTTTATCATTGTGTTATTAGTGTTGGTTTAGCCTAGTTTTCCTTTTTGTTTTCATAATACACCTTTGTAATTTTTGATTAACTTCACAGGCCATGTGAGTATTTGTAGAACAGGTAAAGACTCAGGTAAAGGTGAATACTGTATGAGCCATGGAAATTGGTTTGTGTGGTTTAGATATTGGCACATCCTTACTTAAAAATATATATATAAAACACAGGAGCAAACCCTTTCCCTACCCTTTTCCATTTGATTAGTGTATTGTAAGGTTTTGTCAGGTGCTTCCAGTGACCTGTGTTAGCTGTTTCTGTGGGACAGATACCTTGCAGATTTCTTTCTGCATCCTCCTGAGCTCTTGCAGGATGCAAATAAAAGCCTTCCACTAATGAGATCCTCTTTTTTTAACAGCCCTGGGATTTCACCTTCACTCCAGGAACTCCCCTCTGAGAGGATGTCATTCTCTCATGAGGACAGCTGTACGTACATGTGAATGTGTTCGGACGTGTGCAGAATAAGGGATAATACCAGACGGTAGCTGTATTCTGCAGTGGTCCATCTTGTAATCACGGGCAGAGAATAGTCTGAGCACATTCATGAGACCTGGTCCTCACAAAATAAATTGTGCCACTGCCCATCATCACAGTGTGGTGAGATGATGCAACAGCTCCACCTGCTGGCGCCAAGGAATCATATACACTTAAGAGATGCCATCCAGTCAATCACGTGGGTTTTTTTTACCCTTAAAAGAATGATAAAAGATAAGGCTTCTTCTCCTTATTTTCTCAACACGTATTTTAAAATGACCGGTGTATAGAAAAAAATGCTTTATTATATTTAAAGGCTGTCTGTAATGCACTGTGGTTTGTTAAAAAAAAATATACTTACAAAGAAGTAAGCTCTGAATAAATAACAAGATAAATAATCTTTATTTCCACATCTTTGTCATTTATAAAATTATGTGTCCACATTTAATATTAACAAGGCAATACAGATATCTTTTAATTTCTCAGTGGTGGAACATAGGCTCTAGAGACATGTTACTGGTAATTGAAGACAAAAGGAAAAGGTTAGTCAGACGTTAGATGAGCCAATCAGTGATTTATCCTTACAAAGCAGTAAGACTTTTTAGATTGAAAAAGAAATTATACCAATGGAAGTAATACCCAGATTTCCAGACCCATTTGGTTGCCAGGGATCTCTAAAGCCTGCTTTCTCACCAAGCCCTTCAAAGTACAGTCATTAAACTTCATATCCCAGGATTCACCACTGCTTATCGCTCAGTGTAAAACAGACACAGATATTCAGAAATCCTTAACATCCCTTATACCCACTAAGTACAACTCAACCCTTCTGCATCTGCATCTGTAATTAGCGCAAGAGTGATCCTTGTCTATCCTAAACATGAGCCTGTTGTTTTCTTCCCCTATGATAAAAGACACCCCAGCAACTGTAAAAACCAAACCGTAACAAAGAAGAAACAACCGTCCTATTCTACTAAACAAATTCAATTCTAAATACCATGTGCTCAAAGAAAAGAATACAATAGTTTCCTCACAATTGTATTGTTGCCGAGTAGCTTCCAATGATGTAGTTATCAAAAAAATATTATATACTGTATAGGTTATTATTACAGTAACAAAGTTTCATGCCATTATCTTCATGTTGTGTACAGAGTTGAGAATTCAGTAGTAAATAACAGATTATACAGACCTATAGTGCCAGCATGTTACAGGGCAATGGAGACCTGGGACAGGGACAGACACTCTGCTGCTCTCGACTCATGTGCCACATTCATAAGGTTTGCTCACACTGTTAAAAATAAACAGCATTAAAATGAGTTGGTTACAGCAAATTTTCAGTTGTTTTCTCCAGAGGTAATTCAGGAAAAATGACACCCAATTTATCTTTTCAAAAGAGAACATGAACAAAACAGACATACTGTAAGCAAAAGCACATTGTTACATTCACGTCTTTAATGGTGGATTTTTGCTTACGCTTAATACAATGTGACACTTGAAATGTGTTATGGCAGCCAAGTGCGTAACCAACAAGTAAGAATTGTGAAAAGTAAAAGGGTCTCAATTACCTTCCAATTGTGAAATATACAAGCTCTGTGGACACATAATAGTACTTTTTTTTTTTTCTGTAAAGCTTTTTCTTTTTACTGAAACAGGCAAAGACTGACCCCAGCGGCAAAGAGCGGACAGCTGCAGAATGAGCATGCCCCATCTCACAGAGCACCAGGCCAAAAGCAAACCCAGAATTAAGACCCAACACACACAAAGAAACCCTGTGTGTGCGTTCAGTCAAATACATTATTTTTATTATTTAGAATAAAACAAGACCCATGTGAGTTGCTAAAGCACTGTGAGAGCACAGAGAGGAGCTGAGGAAGCAGCGCAAAAAGAACATCAAAGGGGTTTCTCACTGGACACAGACATCAGACACTTTTAAGACCGACCTAGTTGACAGGGAATGTCAATGTTGGGGCAAATACATGGTTGGATACAGGAAGGTTATAGGCAGAGAACACATTCATTTCACCACATTTAGCATGTGGAGGTGCAGTGGGCTGTATAAGGCATGAATGCTCATATGCGCCATACATAAAATAATTTGGTGTTTACTTGCCTTTTTCACATTCTGTGTTTTAAAGACTGAAAAGCCAATCATTCAGACTGTGCACACAGTTTAGATCTGTTCCAGGATTTAGAATAAGTGAATAAATTGAGAAAGACAATGTGCTCCTTAATGTAATGAAGCATCATTCTCCTGTTAAACCAACTTCAATTTAAACAATGGTTCTAGTGTTTCACAGACAATTTCTAATAGCTGAGTAACTAAAAGAGTTTTGAGGCTTGACAGGACCAGCTGTTTAAATGACAACACTACTGATATGCAGGTTCGGTGCAGTTGACATTTCAATTTTTGGTCATTTTGAATGTCATCTGTGTGAGCTAACCTCAGCTCCTCTTTAAAAGAACCAAAGATGGCGGCCAAGCAGCAGCAGCAGGAGCAGCAGCAGCACCAGCGTAAAGCTATTCACACCTGTAAAAATCCAGGGAGTGACAATTTCCACACACAAATTAAAAGCCCAACTCAGGGGCACCAGAGCTGCCTTGACAATGAGAGAAGGAGAACCAGAGAGCAAGAGAGACATAAGTAAAACAGAAGGCTGTGTAAAAGAAACAGGAGTAAAATGAGATTTTCTAAGTGGTTAATGTGTGGACACAGAGTGATGAATGAGCAGCAGTGGGATACAGTTGTGCGGATAAGTCACTGCCAACATAGCGTGAGTGGGAGAAGCCTTGACAGTACTGTCCTGAAGATGTTATAGTGGACACAGGTACAAGGTGCATCTGAAACTGTCTCCAGGGTCCACACATTTGCTCTTCTTTTGCCAGTGTGAATACCAGTCTGTGTTTTTCCCCACAACCTTCTCCTCTATTATCATGTTCCATTTCTGCGGTCCACTCTCTTCTCCCCAGTGTCCACGGCTATGGTTGTACTATGAGCAAAAGATCTTTTTAAAAGCAGAGCCCTAGGCAGTTTTCTTCCTGTTGTTGTCTCATGCACACTTTGTTTCATTCACTCACGCTCGCTCTCTTTTTACTCGTCCTGCTCATGTCTAGTGGTGGGTGGTTTGTTGGACATGCAGGAGTGGGGAATGAGAAAAGGTTTCTAGTTGTAATAAAAGGGCAGAGGTCATGTGTCTAACTGTTTGAGTGTTTTGGGAGAGGTCCTAGTTCAGCTTCCATCTCCTCCGATATTTCATGTCGTCGTCACCTGCGGTAAAAAAAGAGATGTCATTAGAACTACATAAATGAATGACTATAATATGCACTAAGGCATTATATATAAATATATATATATATATATATAAAAACGACAAATGTGTGCAGTGTGTTCCCATTGGTAATAAGTACATTTGCTAAAATATATGTTAGATGTCGTTCTTGTCTGCATCTGGCCATCTCCATGGTAATGATTCTAAAATAAATACGTAGCATGTGCTGGACTGGTCTTCTGTATAGACACATTGCGACAGCAAAGGTGAATGGTGTAACCACAACAGCATTGAGGACAAATGTGTGCACACCAAGTATAACATTACAGCCACAAAAACTACAGCTACACAATCTACTGAGAAAAGAAAATGATCTATTTAGGAGAGTGGGAACTACTAAGAAGCTGTACCTTTTCACAGAAGGTGAGATATAAAGACTTTAGGCTGCAGTGGAATGCAGGAGGAAAAGATAGGAGATACATCAAAACTGATGTGCATTAAAAGTGAACTTAATATCTGAAGAACAGCATGTGAAAAACCTTAATAGAATATCTAAATAGAAAGAATAATGGTACCTTCTAGATGGTTCCTGGAGATGTATTTTAATGCTTCATCCAGGAGGATAACTGGGATGGAAATCTTCAGAACCACTATCCACTGGGACCAGCGCAAAGGAGTCACCTGGAAGATCAGCTAAAACAGACACACAAACAGATCCTAAGTGTTTGTTCTACCTCTTTCTTGTATATTCTTAATCAACAGAGGCCAGGAAATGCCTCTCTGTGAGATGAAAATTCTGCCACAGTGTGTACAGATGTCCTACAGTGCAGCACTCACCGGCAGCGGCTCAACGTAGAGGATCAGGAAGTGAAGAGACAAGGACAGGACGATGGCTCCCAGCAGCCAAATATTGACCCAGGGAGGCATCCGGAGCAGCGACTGATTCTCTGACAAACTGACAGGGAGGAAACATGAGGACAGCTCACAGCTTGACCTGCCACTTATGTATCACTTCATTCCTTAAAGACTGAAGAAACACTTTAAAAGGCTGATAATTCTTAATCTGCCAGTGTAACTATATGTCCCTCAGCAACCAGGTGATAATATGCGTCTTTTACAAACATCAGTATTGCTGCATTACACTGTGTTTCCATGGAAATGTCAAACACTTAACTGTTGAAAAGAAACTGTTCAATAAAGTATGTGCCAAGATACATTTAAAACACATTTACACTGATGGTGGACTAACCTGTTGAGTGAATTGAACATTTCGATTGTTACCAGCACAGACAGGGCCATAGTAGTGGGGTAGCGAGATTCAAACACGTCACAGTTTATGTTCGTAAACATGGGATTGTCCTCGGAACACTGCATGAAATGTCTCTGCGAAGGCACAAACACACATGCTGTGGTTAGTGTTTTTGGTAGTTCGTTTGTTGGCAGGATATCAGTGGGACCGTTTAGAACCGGTCTGATGGAGCTCACATCTGATGGGGAAAACAGCTGAGAACCATGGCTCTGTTCCCGCTCTGTGTCTAATCAAACTCTACCTTTCTATTTCTGTGCTTAACTCTATCTCCTCTTTGCAAACTTACCAGCTGATAAAAGGACAGTTGTGGACCCTCTTCATCAAACAGGTACCACCATGTGGCAGCACTCACTGTTCCAAGACCAACATATCCTTTAAGAAATTAGAGACACAAAGCACCAGTGAGGTTATTGTGAACAAACGCTACTAGAGATGATGGACATACCTTTAAACAAAACATGAAAATACCTCCGATTGCCATGTATCTGAAGAATAGCCAGCCGGAGATGAGTGGCTCTTTGGGGTTTCGTGGAGGTTTGTCCATGATATCCAGGTCTGGAGGGTTAAAGCCCAGAGCAGTGGCAGGAAGGCCATCAGTCACCAAATTGACCCACAGCAGCTGGACAGGGATGAGAGCCTCAGGTAGGCCCAGGATTGCCGTTAGAAAGATACTACAGGACAGAATATAACATCATTATTTCACCAAAGTAAAGGAGGGATAAATCTGAGTGTGTTCCTGTTCCTCACCACACAACTTCTCCCACATTGGAGGAGATGAGGTATCTAATGAACTGCTTCATGTTATTGTAGATGGCTCTGCCCTCCTCCACTGCAGCCACAATGGTGGAGAAGTTATCATCCGACAGAACCATTTCAGATGCAGACTTAGCCACTGCTGTGCCAGAACCCATAGCAATCCCAATCTCTGCTTTCTTCAGAGCAGGGGCATCATTCACTCCATCTCCAGTCTGGCACAGAAAAGTCAAAGTGATTCATTGCGATTTAACAAGCTTTCAATTGGCTGGACAAAATGAACACACTGTTCAGAGTTGCAAATTATGCAAAGTTTCACTGATGTTCTGCAGCAGACAGGATTACGCAAAGTTAAATCTGTATCTATAGCATTGGGTCTTGAAGCAACTTTGCTCTGTGTTCATTGGCAAAGTAAGTCTGACAGGCAAATGGTGATAGTTGTCCCATCTCTCCTTCAGATCAAACCGTCTACTGAGCCCTATGTCAGATGGGAAGCACAGAGGCAAGCCGGAGATGACAGCTTGTGATAGGAGCCAGAGCGTGAAGCATGTCATGCCTCAGTGGCTTCCTCTCATGCAAAGTTATACGTCAATAGTAGTGTGGAAGGGGAGTGAAGTTCCGAAATGTGCAGAAGATGTATGTCATTATGTAAACAAGGGGGAACAAACATGAAAATGGTAGAGTACATCTGTTTGATATACAAATATTGTACACAAAAGGTTCATTTGCAGCTTTAAACTCTATAAATGATGTTTTAAATCAGCTGATGCTACCTGTACTTGGGTTGGTTCAACAACAGAACACAAAACAATTTTATAAAATCAGGAATGGCCCTAAAATAATTATAATGTCAGATATCTTCTTAAGAACATTTTTTTTGTCAAGATGGACTTTAATACTTCTTACCATGGCTGTAATCTCATCAAATGACTGGAGGTATGCAACAATCTTAGTTTTATGGGCCGGCTCAACCCGTGCAAAGCATCTCGCCCGTTTAACAGCTTCCCTCTGGGCCTCTGGTGGCAGGTCATCAAACTCACGGCCGGTATAAGCCATCACTGATACATCCTCCTCCTCGCCAAAGATGCCAATGCGTCTACAGATAGCCACAGCTGTGCCCTTGTTGTCCCCAGTGATCATGATGACCCGGATACCCGCCTCATTGCACAGCTTCACAGCACCTATCACCTCCTTCCTGGGAGGGTCCAGCATGCCCACACAGCCCACAAAGGTAAGACCCAACTGGTTCAGGGGAAAGGAAAACAAAAGAAAAACAGATTCTCACTTCAGTAACTCAGATACAGAATTTACAAGCTACATGTACGTCTGAAAGTCTAGCCATTTCTCTGAACTAATAGCCTTACCACAGATTTCATACCTCATATTTTACAAATTTGCTGGAGTTCTCCAGGTCCATGTCCTCTTTGCGTGGAGGTGTGTCATGTGTGGCCAGTGCCAGGCAGCGCAGAGTGTCCCTCCCTGTGCCCCATTCTCTGATCTTGGACATCAGCTGATCTCGCAGGGCTGGTGTTAGTGTCACCTTACCAGTTCCCACTCGCAGGTACTGACAGCGCTCCATCACACTCTCTGGAGCACCCTGAGGACACGAAAGGAAAAAAATATATCTAACAGTAATGACAAACAGTGATTCAGCGCATATTTAATAGTGCTATTAAAATTCAGTCATACTTTGATGAACATCTTGCTCTGGGAGCCCGGTTTGACAGGAGTGCAATAGACAGACATGGACTTCCTGTCTCTAGAGAACTCCAAGGTGAACTCCTTCTTCATCAACTGTCGGATCACCTGATGGATGGCAATGGGAAAATATGACAGAAGAGAAGTGGAGAAGTAGAGAAGTGAAAGGGGACAGAGTATGAGCTAAATAGCTGTGTTTGTGGGCAGCTGTCACTCTGGCAACTGGTGGGTGACAGAGCTTTGGCTGAGCTCATGACAGCTGAAGGATGCCACTTGAGACAAAGCACTCATCCACTTTGTCTGGATGTGCAATGTATTCTGTTAACAGCACAACTGAATACAACACAGTAAATTCAATCATATTGCAGAAGGCAAAATCTAATATAATGTAAACATTTAAATAGTGCAATCCTTCCTTGATGTGGCGCTTGTTCCACCACTAGGTGTCCTTCTAGTTCAAAGCCAGAATAGATTTGTTGTATAGTGATTCAAAGGTTACAGTGCTAAAACGTCTTTCAAAACTGCTCACTGTGATGTTAAGTATCCTGTCAGAGGACTTTAAAGGACTTACTGAAGTCCTGTTATCTGTCAGTGTGACAAACACGTTCTCTCTATTAAAGAGAACTGTGAGCATGTCTTGGCAAAGGCATGCTAGAACAGTACTAACACTAGGGGGGTGTTTAAGTCTGACAGGTTATATAGAAGCTACAGAAGGGCTACAAACCTACCTCTGATATGTCTCTTCAACCCAGTTAGACAAAACCTAACAATCCCAGTCTGGATAAGTGGTATCAATCATATAAATATGATTATATATGATGATATATATATGATTGATACATAGACATATCAGAGTTAGGTTTGTAGCCCTAGCTTTGTAAAGCCTAACTGAGCGCTCGGGCAACCTGCTCATGATAGTGTTGTTCATTATCGTGTTGAGTCAAATTATAGTTGTGTCTTCAGTATACAAATAACAATATAAATATATTAGAATAAAGCTAGAGAATGTTTTCACAGTTTGGATCAACACCATGCCAAAGTGTTAACAGTGCACAGTTTAAAAAAAAGAACAAGCTCAAACATGATGCAGGAAGTTCTGCTGTTTTGCAGCCGTTGTGTCTCCTATACAAATAATCCCAGGTTACCTCCCTGTAGTCAAACATCAGCATCTATCAGCAGCCTTTAAATGTCAAACAGTCCTTGAGTAAGACAATATGAACCCTGACATGTTGAGTTATTGTAAGCTTTAGAGGAAAGCCGCCGAAAAACATTTACATTTAAAATATATTACACAAATAGGTATGACAGGGTTACACTGTAGGTCAATATGTTCACAGAGAAGAGCACAGTTTAAAAAGATGCTGTAATTGGAAGAGAATTGTATTAACCTTGTGCTTAAACACACAGATCAATAATAAAACATAAATAAAACAACTGTAAATTACTGCAGACAGAGATCCACCTCTTACCGAGTTGCAGACGCCGGCACGTTCCACCTTGCTAATTCCTGATACATTCGTCTTAAACACATTCATCTTCTCCACCAGAGTTATGAGTGCAGTCTCTGTGGCTTCACCAACCTTCTCATAAACCCCTTTGGCCTGGAACAAACCACAATTATACACTATTAAACCATCTATGTAAACATGGAAACTGATGAATGCTCTTGAACCTTGACACCTGGGACAAAACCCTTAGTTGACTTCATAATGTGGCTTATTTACATTCCATTAGGTAGTAATGGATTTTATCAACAGAATAAAATCGAATTATTTGTTTTAATTCACAATAGGTCATATTATGTTAATGAGTGACTCTAGAAATGACCTTAAGCTTAGTGTTTCATTTGCGATAAAGCGTTAATGGCATACAGGACATTATCAACCACAATAAAAACACCACACACTTCTACAACAGCTACTTTGCCTCGTGTTTCTACTTTTGATCTTTCCCCTTTCATATTGCTTATTCCAAGGCTTTTTATTCACAAACATGCCAAAATACCATTTGCATGCACACACAGTGCAAGTCTGGGGAGGACACGTTGGAGCTGAGAAGCATCTTATCCCTAGCCTTTCTCCTTAGTATGGTTACCATGATACCATGGTGATGACAAAGAGGTGAGAAAAGCAATTTGAAGCAGAGAAAAAGATCATACATCAGAGTAAAATTAACTCAGAGGCAAGTAAAAAAGCTTTCTACTACATGTGTTTAAGTCAAGATTTTTCCCCTTTTGCAGCTGCAAAACTCTTAGCAAATATTGATACTACACTGAGCACGTATTAAAAAGCTAAAAATGTGATACAAATTTTACATAGTAGCCAAATATAATTTTTAAATGGACTGAAAGACTGAAAAGTATGTAGTTAGTGACCTCGTTGTAGTCTAGTGAGGAGTCGTTACACATAGAGCACACTGTGGCCAGCTCCAGAAGTCCATCAAAGTCTCCACACTGGACAGGCCTGTCTCCTTTCAGTCTGGAAGCACAAACACACACATGTAGACAAATTAATTGCAGCAGGAAGGGAAAAGACACTTCACACTTGAGTAGACTTCAGACACAATAACTTCATTTATGAGCAGGGGAGACATGCAGTTGTTTAGCATTCCTAAGCTAAGAAACAATGCCCATACAGTAGCAAACACTGTGTGTATGTGTGTGTTGTCCCTGACAAGCGCTTGCCGATTGCATGACAACCATGAATCCCTTCCCAGTAGAGACTGCAACCGTTGCTAGTGAAGCTCCCACACAATAACCCACACTCTGCTGTTATGAAATCGACAGGTTCGCACAGAGTCACAACAATGCAATAAACAAGGCAAACTAAACAATGAACTGCACAACTTCTCCTACCTACGTTCACAAGTGCATTTCTACAGAGATGAAATACAATCTGACATGGAGCAGATACTTGCCCACAAGTAAAATTGTGACACTTCAGGCAGTTTGAGTTATCTTTGTGTACATGTCACTGTGGAAGAGAACTACTGCACAGCACAGGCTGCTTAAAATGTGAGTCGAGGAAAGAAGCGACACTTACATTTGGCCTTCAGGTGCATATGTAGATCCGGTTATACTGAACTCATGAAGGGTACAGCTCGAGTCTTCAGCTTTGTCTGCAATGAACATCTGGAGAGAAAACAGAGGCAGAACAGAGGTTATTTCTTGACTAATGCAGTCTATGAATTATAAACCGCTAGTTAGACAAACCTATTTATATTTAAAAAGATATATAATTTTCCTTTTCTTCCTCTTAAAATCTGGTCGTGTTAAAAACACATTCTGAACAAGTATTGGCCAAGAGTCACTGGAGACCTAGTTTGGAAATGTTTTTTTGAAAACACATGGTGATCCAGAAACAGGAAATCTCCAAAAATAAAGTTGTTTCCACTTGAATCTGACGGCCAGTTTGTGAGGCAGTCTCCGGATGGCCAACCTCGCTCTCCCTCATCCTTTTGCGTTTCCAAACATGCAGGCACCATGGGAGTTGGCACTGTTCACATCTAAAGCTTCATCAGTCACTCATCCTGTCATTCACACATGAGTAACCTGCTGCAAAAACAATGCACACGTCCCAGAGCTGCCCTGGATTTGCTTTGTTGGCGAATCTTCTGTATCTAATTGCCCCAAGAAAGGCTTTCAAACGATGTGCTAAAAATGCAAATGTTGACTAAATAAGAACAAAAACCTTTGATGCTAAAACTTAGCACTGTATCAATATGTTGAGTATGCAAGTGTTTTAATATTTTGAAGTTAAGTAACATTTAGCAGCCAGAACTACACATGCAGACACCATCAGCCAGTGAAAACATACATATGACCTCCAAACCCTCATTAAAACCAGGTAATTGGTGAATTAATGAAGCAGTCGCCTGGTTAAACCTGGTTTCTGTGTGTGTCACCGACTTAAGAGTAAGTAACACAAAATCACTAAAGACTTGCAAAGGTTGATAGTTGTCATTCCCCCGGGACAAGGGCCTAAAAAGGGACACCTTTAAATCCGGCAAATTTACTCTATAGCAGCTCAGCGTTCAGTCTAGTCTAAATAAAGACTAACTAAATGCACAATACAAGTCACGAGTAAAGTAGTACATTGGTTGCTGTTGTGTATTTTAGGGCCAAAAATGCAGTTATTTAGAGGTGAGTCTAATGCATTATGTTAGTTTAGCTGACAGTTGAAGTAAAACTAGTTTATTCGGTTATGCAAAAATAAAAAAGAGAGACTATTAACTATTAAAATAAATTGCAAATGAATCATTTGCATCAAATATTATTTCACATAAACATTTCAAATGGATGGATAACACATAAACCAAAATGGCAGAGAAAGTTGCTGTTTACTTACAGATATTAGGATAGTTTGATCTTTGTTTTGCAAAATATGTACATAACATTGTCTGGTAGCTTGGAAAACAATTTTGCCAAAGATTAGCCTACAATTAGTAAGTTCTATCTCTGCATAATTTTGAACTTATTTTGTGAACAGAGTTACCAAACTTACTGGTATAGTCTCTCCGTTCTCTCTGTCCTTGTGTGTTTATTTGTTTTTTTACTTCCATAGAGGTCCGTCACTAAAAAGAGCACAAATTACACACAGAGCAGTGTGTAAGAAAGAAACTAGTGCAGCTTGTGGTCGATTTTCTTTCACTGATCTGATCTGCTTTGGTCTCCAAGGAAACAAGACAGTGTGATCCATGTGGCCCAGAGAAACTGGCACAAGTTTGTATTCTTTTACTCACTTCCTCATCATTTCATCATCGGACTGGTGTTATGAGTAACCTTTTTGTATGTTTTTGAGAGAGTGTTTATGAAAGGAAAGGAAAGTGTTACATGAAAATAAAAAGGTTAATTCTTTTTGGAATGCAGTTGAAGAATAATCACCTCTACAGACATTATACAATAACTATAATCTTTATAAAGAAGAAGGCAGGGAAGGAGTTAAACAACCGAATAAATGGCTATCTCCAGGAAATGATACATAAAAAAATAAAATGAAAAAAACTCTCAAAATCGGAAGTGCGGCGTATCTCAGCGAATGTGCAGCAGCCTCCTTATCTCCCAGAGCTCAGCACAGCAGGCAGGCCGTGTAGGAAGCGCAGGGTCAATATTTACCCTCATCCTGTGCCACACACACCTTTCTGGAAGTTTTTTTTAAGCCTCTACAGTATGTCCCACCTACAAGAGGGAACTCCCTGGCACTACACACTCAAAAATACTCCACATCATCGCAGGGAGCAACAAAAGCGCACTGCGTTTTCTAGGCAGGAAGTCCTATAGCTCTAGCTCTATTAAGAAACAGAAAGGAAACAGTCTGACTCTAGTTTACAGAGAAAAAGAACAAAAAAAACGCACAGCAGTCTGTTTTGTCTCAGTGGTTTTACAATGGTGGTTTAACATGAATAAACATTTCAACCAAAAATTATATACATGGACTTCTGCATCAGTGCTGCTCATTTACACTATAAGACAATTGACTTATAGTATACTGATTTGTTTTTTGTTTTTTTACTTGTGACCACTTATTGCACAAGTGTGCCTTAGGCTGGCCACAATAAAAGCCTCTCTAAAATGTGCAGGTTTATCACAGCACAATGCCACAGATGTCGCATGTTTTCAGGGAGGGTGCAATTGGCTGTTCATTTCTCAACCATAAGCCGTCTCCAAAGGAGTTTCAGAGAATTTAGCAGTACATCCAACCGGCCTCACAAACACAAACCATGTTTACATTTACATTTATTCATTTAGCTGATGCTTTTATCCAAAGCAACTTACATTGTATATTTCCAGTGTTAAAGCCACTGGAGGCAAGGTGGGTTAAGTGTCTTGCCGAAAGACACAACGACAGTATTGAACTGTGGGGAGAACGGGAATCGAACTGCGGACCTTCCGGTTGAAGGACGGCCACTCTACCACTGAGCCACTGCGCCCCATGTGTAACCACACCAGCCCTGGACCTCCACATCCGGCATCTTCACCTCCAAGATCCTGAGACCAGCCGCCCAGACAGCTGCTCCAACGTTAGGTTTGCATAACCAAAGAATTTCTGCACAAACTGTCAGAAACCGTCGCAGGGAGGCTCATCTGCTCATCGTCCTCATCGGGGTCTCAACCTGACTACTGTTTGTTGTCGGACTGGACCAACATTCCACAGGCCACAATCAAAAACCTAATCAACTCTACGCAAAGGAGATGTGTTGCACTGTTTAAGGCAAATGGTGGTCACATCAGATACTGACTGGTTTTCAGACTTCCCCAATACAGTGAAACACATTTCAGATTGGCCTTTTATTGTGCCCAGCCTTAAGCACACTTAATAATCCTGCTCTCTAATCAGCATCTTGATATGCCACACCTGTGAGGTGGATGGATTATCTCAGCAAAGGAGAAGTGCTCACTAACAGTGAACCGCACAACTTCTACCTACATTCACAAATGCATTTGTGTACATGAAAAAAATCTTAGATCTTTGAGTTCAGCTCATGAAAAAAATAGGGGAAAAAACAACAATGTTGCATTAATATTTTTACTACCACAAATAAAAGCAAGCAAAACCACTCACACAAGTAACATGTAGAACTTTAAAGCAGTTATGAGCACTTAGTTCTGGGTACTTTATTCTATCCCATGACTACGTAAATCAATTTAGCACAACTTAAACATAATTCGGATCACACTAGCATTATGTGGCATGCATTTCTAACATAATAAAGCCCTGGTGGTATAAGACTTGTGATAGGTCTGGTCTTCATGAGCTGCTGGGATTTGGAGGTTAGAAGCAAGAAGCAATTTTAGAACAAAATGTTTTACTTGAAATAAATGTGCGTAAAGTCAACACAAATAGGAGAGCTGGCATTTACTTTACGCAGCACAAAACACCCACACACACTGACTCAAACTTAGGAAAGGGGTGAAAACGTGTGATAAGGAACAAAGCATGAGTTTTCTGGACTTCAAATTTAAAAACAACCGGGTGTTTTAAGCTAATGTAATAATAGTTCCAATTGTAATTACAATGTGATATAGATCAAGGTCATTTGAAAATCTCCTCGCTACATTAAGTGTGTAGTGATCTGGTGATAAAATGCAGTGATGGGTCGATCCAGCTTGTACTACTCCTGTGGCAGCAGCTATCTCAAATCTGCCAGATGGAGGTAAACACTAGCACACCGCAAGGATTTTCCATTCCTCTCTAAGCTCCACTTGCATGCCTTCCTTGATAAAAGAAGCACACAGCAAAAAATCTAAAAGAAAGAAATTTGCATGAATAATGAACACAAAGCCCTTGTAGATATTACCTCCATAACACTTTCTGAGGAAATTCCCAAAGCCAAAGGATGTGGAAATAAAACGCTTAGCTTCAGTTTTTTTTTTCAAACCTTTTTTTTGCTTTAGTGAAGGAATGTGTTTGTGTTAGACAAGGGTTTACAGTCCAAACAGTTTTGAAGTAAGTGCTACCTACTCTGCAAACGGACATCTGGTTGGTGGTGAGGGTGCCTGTTTTGTCAGAGCAGATAACAGACGTACAGCCGAGGGTCTCCACGGAGGGCAGGCTGCGGACAATGGCGTTCTTCTTGGCCATGCGCCTTGTCCCAAGGGCCAGGCAGGTGGTGATGACGGCGGGCAAGCCTTCAGGAATAGCAGCCACAGCCAGTGCCACAGCAATCTTAAAGTAATAGATAGCCCCTTTGACCCAGGAGCCACCGTGGACCGGGTCCCCGAAATGGCCGATGTTGATAACCCACACAGCCACACAGATCAGAGAGATAACCTTGGAAAGCTGCTGGCCAAATTCATCTAGCTTCTGCTGCAAAGGCGTTCTCTTGCTCCGTGGCTGCCATCTGATTACGGATCTTCCCAATCTCTGTTGAGACTCCAGTGGCAACAACGATGCCTATAGCACGACCTGCAGCAATGTTTGTGCCCTGGCAGGAGAAACAAAAGGTGGATAAATGGACTGACTGAATTTTCACTTGTACTGTACCTATGCTTCAGTACAGTACTGTTTTTAACCTTTTCTGCTGAGGTTGTTTGATAAAACAGTAAGCTACAGCGGAGGTCACTTACAGAAAACAGCATGTTCTTCTTGTCCTGGTTGACAGCTCTGGGGTCAGGAACAGGGTCTGTGTGTTTGATGACAGACACAGACTCTCCTAATGAACATAACAAAACATTGTTGAGTATTCCGACATTTAGCAGGAGACGTTCCATTCACAACATAAAAAAGATCAAGTGCTGAACAAAATAAGGCTGATACCCGTGAGAATGGACTGGTCCACGCGCAGTGTGGTGGATTTTATGGACGTCACCCTGATGTCTGCAGGGACCTTGTCACCCACTAAGTACAAAAAAGAAAATGAGTTGCATCATCAATGATTAATAAAGAAATTAACTGAAGCAAAGAGGAGTGAGGTAGAACAAGCTAAATATTTCTAAAAAATAAATAAATAAAAAAGGACTTAGAAGAAGAAAATACACGTTTAAACAATAATCCATAGAATTTCCTCTGAATGAGGAAAAAAAACTGAATGTATTATGTTTGGAACGTCCGACCAGCCCCTGGTCTTGCTGCTTTGGCCCCCTACTTTAACCATGTTGTTAAAAATGCGAGGGTGAAACTAGAAAGTAATTTAAGATTTGACAAGCAAATAGATTCTATGGTTAGGGCAGGCTTTTTTCAGCTTTACTTCCCACCAAAAACTAAATACTTTTATGAGCCGCGGTGATTTGGAAAAAGCTATTCATGCTTTTGTTAGCTCTCGCATAGATTACTGCAATGCACTCTTTGTGGGAGTTAACCAAACTGGTCTTTCTGTTTAACTAACAGTCGTAAACATGAACACATAACACCTGTCCTGTACTCCCTGCACTGGCTCCCTGTCCAGATCAGAATCTATTTTAAAATCTTAATGTTTGTTTTTAATGCAATCAGTGGCCTTGCACCTTTCTATTTGTAGAACCCCTCACCAACGCAGCAGAGCTCTACGTTCTGCTGAAGGTCCCCCGGTCCCGGTGCAAACAGTGGGACGATCGTTCTTTTGCAGTGGTCGGTCCTAAACTCTGAAACTCTTTGCCCACTGACCTGCCTCTGTTTAAAACCAAACTTAAGACCTACTTATCCAGAAAGGCTTTTGGTACTCAATAACACCGTTTTAATTGTGGTTATTTGTATTTATAATAATAAATAATAATAATTTATAATAAATTGTTTCTTGTTTGGTCAATCTTTGGTTGTTGTAGGGTGCTATATAAATAAATGATGGATTTAATAAATCCTTAAGCAAAGAAACAGTGGTGAGTTGAGCCCTGGCTAAGGCTGCAGGTAAACAATGGCTAAATAAAACCTTGATAGAATCCCATTGCTCTTTAAAATATATTTTTTTAGGATAGGTTTTGTTCTCTCCTCACACTCCGAGTTCTGACAGACCACTTTCTAACATCTGTCAAACAAATGCATTTCACTGTCTTACAGACTCCTTAATAAGCCAGGGTTAAATTAAACTCATCAATTATGAATAACTAATGCTCCGAAATAAAATTTATTTCCTTTACTTTGTCAGAGTTGGATCAATATCTAATAGAAAAGAAAGTGCTACAAGTCTGGCTGGCAAACTCATCCCAGTGAAAAATCTCACCCCTTTGAGACAGATGGAATACACCTAAGTCGTTTCTTATGAGAATGATTGGCATGAAAAAAAAAAAAAAAAAACTTGTGTAATAATTGTTTCATTAGTGCCAACTCTGAGTCTTAAGCTGTCACTGTGTCTCACTGCAAACTGCAACAAAAACAAGCTTACATTTAAACACATTTAACAATTGGAAATCTTGTTGAAATTTTATCATTCAACTTTTATAAACAGGATGTCCTTTCCTCTACTGTAAAACCTTTTAAAAGTGGTCTCACATTGATAACTTTCATGTGTGACCTCTTCATCATCACATTTTTTACATTTACATTTATTCATTTAGCTGACGCTTTTATCCAAAGAGACTTACATTAGGCCTGTAATTACCAGTGTTACAGAACACCAAGGACACAACGACAGTACGAACTGTGGGGAGAGCGGGAATCGAACCGCCTACTCTCCGGTTGAAGGACAACTGCTCTACCACTGAGCCACTGCGCCCCCCCACCTCTTGACATTTGCTCAGAAAAAGAAAAAAAAAACTAATAAAATTGGGCTTGGGATGGAGACTATATAGTATCTGCAGCCCTCTCTTTGGCACCCATCAGCTGTAGAAGAGCTGGAGTGATGGGGACCGGGGGCTACCGGCTGACTCTGGCAGGATGAACCGAGGGCACAGAGGAGAGGCTTTTTCAAACACCTTCCCTGCCACGTCCATGGCCTCCTACAAATGCACTTAACATCTGCACCAAAGAGATTTATGAGTTGGTGAATAAAACTAGCATTTAGGTTACAGAACAGCCTCTGAAATTAGCTTGGCTATTATTGCATGAAAAACATTAATATCACCACTTCTTTGGAACTTACCTAGAATCTATTTTTAATGCACATGCAGGATAACTTTGGCCACAATTCTGTGCGTCTTTCTTTCCTCTAGCTCTACGCATAAAAACCTGACCAATGCAGTCACCTCACTTAAAAAGCTGAGGAAAGTTCCAGTGTAGGTGCAAATCACAACTGTTTCATAACCAAGGCTCTTGTACTTAGACGAAGGCGAGCAGATGGGCAGCAGGGCTGGAAACTTAAGCAAATATATTTATGTTCTTTTCTCCCCAAAAAAAGTACTTGTGGTTAACAGTGTCCTTTTCCAATACCTCCATGCAGTTTATTTTACTCCCCTAGGAGTGGTTTCCCATGGAATGACCAAGGGGCTAATCTACAGCATGGGAAATCAGTAGAGGAAAAGAAAATATTTATAGAATCAAATTTGCTTTCATTAAAACCAGATCCAAGTTGCAGCAGCATGTGCTTCAATATCCCTGACACACATTTATTTTCTGTAGGAGATGGAACGCAGCCTAAACATAGCTGTTTATCACTGTTTAAACTGCTTAGCAACAAGAATGTGATGGGCAGCCAAGGGGCAAAAATTACTACATGTGTACTTTCACACAACAGTACAATGACTATAACTATGTCAACCTTTTTAATTGATCAGGTTTCACTTCAAGTATCATAAAAAATAGACCTTAATCTCTCGTCACATCCAATTTATTGTATGTTTCCATTCAGAAAAAGTAATTGAGGACTTTTATCTATCGTCCTTGACATGAAAGAGAAATCACGAAAGACTGAAATGAAAGCACTGTGAACAGAAAAAAATAAAAGGTCCGTTTCTTCTGCGACACAACGGGTGGCTAGTGAGCACCACCATATCAAAGTGGCATCTTTGTTGAAACAGCAGCAGATGGTTCATTTTACCTCTCCCTACGCTGGCATCAGAGGTGTCATTAAACCCCAGGCCCTTGTGAACTACAGTCGTGGAGATGAGCCAAAGGGTCGTCATGGTGATGCTGGTGTTGACAGTGACAGTACTGGTGGTTACGGGCAGGGGGGGGTTGGTGGGTCGAGTCAGTACTTTGTGCGAGTATGGGCTTGTCTGAGTGAGTGTATGCGCAACAGTGGGAATACCAGCCTAAAGAAGCAGAGGAAGTGTCAGCTGTCAAAGAGAAGAAGGTATTTGATAGAGCTGATAAAATGCCACTTTTGATAGCTCTGAGCTAATATTTATACTCAACTTTGTTTTCTATGCTGCCATTATTTATGAATTGTAGAAGAGTAAAGAAGTGATATGCAATAAATAGTTTGAATGATGTGACAATGATATGACCTTCGATATTTGAATGCTCTTTGACAGAGTAAAATGTTTTATTGAAAATATATAGAAATACAAAGCTTTGGGCTTGTCAAAGCAAGGACTACATTAATATTAAAGACTTCACAAAGACTATGCCAGGTTTAAGCAGGTCTAGACTTGGCCTAAATGTAAGAATGAATCAGGTCTAAATTAGTTTGATTTAATGCATCGGAAGACTGATAACAATATTGTGATACAAGCAGATCTTTGCAATACGGATATTGTAATAATAATAATAATAATAAAACCACATTTGTATTATATTGTACAGCCCTATACTACAGTGGGGATCGAAAGTTTGGGCACCCCAGGTAAAAAATGTTATTAATGTGCATAAAGACGCCAAGAAAAGATGGAAAAATCTCCAAAAGGCATCAAATGACAGATTAGACATCCTTATAATAAGTCAAAAAAGTTAGATTTTATTTCCATCATTTACACTTTCAAAATAACAGAAAACAAAAAAATGGTGTCTGCAAAGGTTTGGGCACCCTGAGTGCTTGTACTGCCCCTTTGGCAAGCTAGGACCTGACAGTGTCATGGATTGTTCTCAATCATCGTCTGGATAGAACAGGTGATGTCAATCTCAAAGGTTTTAAATGCCCAGACTCATCTGACCTTGCCCCAACAATCAGCACCATGGGTTCTTCTAAGCAGTTGTCTAGAAAACTGAAACTGAAAATAGTTGATGCTCACAAAGCAGGAGAAGGCTATAAAAAGATAGCAAAGCGTTTTCAGATGCCAATATCCTCTGTTCAGAATGTAATTAAGAAATGGTAGTCATCAGGAACAGTGGAAGTTAAAGCAAGATCTGGAAGACCAAGAAAAATATCAGACAGAACGGCTCGCAGGATTGTGAGAAAAGTAAGTCAAAACCCACGTTTGACTGCACGATCCCTCCAGAAAGATCTGGCAGACACTGGAGTTGTGGTACACTATTCCACTATAAAGAGATACTTGTACAAATATGGACTTCATGGAAGAGTCATCAGAAGAAAACCTCTTCTACGTCCTCAACACCAAAAATTAGCGTTTAAAGTTTGCAAATGAACATATAGACAAGCCTGATGCATTTGGGAAACAAGTTCTGTGGACCGATGAGGTTAAAATAGAACTTTTTGGCCGGAATGAGCAAAGGTATGTTTGGAGAAGAAAGGGCACAGAATTTAATGAAAAGAACCTCTGTCCAACTGTTAAGCATGTTGGTGGATCGATCATGTTTTGGGGTTGTATTGCAGCCAGTGGCACAGGGAACATTTCACGAGTAGAAGGAAAAATGGATTCAATAAAATTTCAGCAAATTTTGGATGCTAACTTGATGCCATCTGTGAAAAAGCTGAAGTTAAAGAGAGGATGGCTTCTACAAATGGATAATGATCCTAAACACACCTCAAAATCCACGGTGGATTACATCAAGAGGCATAAACTAAAGGTTTTGCCATGGCCTTCACAATCTCCTGACCTCAACATAATTGAAAATTTATGGATAGACCTTAAGAGCAGTGTGACAGAGACAGCCCAGAAATCTCAAAGAACTGGAAGACTTTTGCAAGGAAGAATGGGCAAAGATACCTCAAACAAGAATTGAAAGACTCTTGGCTAGTTACAAAAAGCGTTTACAAGCTGTGATACTTACCAAAGGGGGCAGTACAAGGTATTAGCTCTGCAGGGTGCCCAAACCTTTTGCAGACACCATTTTTTTTGCAGACACCACTTATTATAAGGATGTCTAATCTGTCATTTGATGCCTTTTGGAGTTTTTCCATCTTTTCTTGGCGTCTTTATGTATATTAATAAAAAAAAATTCCTGGGGTGCCCAAACTTTCGATCCCCACTGTATATCTTCAACACGGCACGTCTCTTCCCCTGCTCCATGCTAAATGTAATGCTGTGAATGTGTTGCTCTGCAGTGGTTATGAATGAACACTGCAGCCTCTCCCTCCTTTTTCCCCACACATCGATTCAAGACTCCCGACATTAATCCCAAGTCATGCGACGCCAAGGATTACACCCCCACCCCCCGCAAAGAAACACCAGTCATGGTGATGGCGTGTCCTCCAGCCACTCGTGCATATTAACTCCGACACCACACACATGTTCGGGAACAAGAGTGAAAACAGAGCTATTTTTAGAAAACACACACACACACACACACACACACACACACTTAATTTCCCTGCTGTAAACTCACTCGTGTGCGTGCGTGTGTGTGTGTGTGTGAGAATAGCTGACAAACATCCAGGAGTGTCCAGGTGGTGAGACTGAGAGCATGGAAAGCGTGGGGAAAATGGGTAAAGGCTGTGGAAAATTAAACTGGGCCTAAAATACAGGGTGACCACAGCCACTTACTCAGGACTTTACACAAAAACAGGACAGCAGCTTTGGCACCTGCATATCCACAGAAGCGCCTATATTATGTAATATAGTTTGAGATATTCCAGCAGTGTTTCCAGACTCATGAATGACTGAGTGGGACTGAGAGAGTGTGTGTGTGTGTGTGTGTGTGTGTGTGTGTGTGTGTGTGTGTGACTGTGTGTGTGACTGTGTGTGTGACTGTGTGTGTGACTGTGTGTGTGTGTGTGTGTGTGTGTGTGTGTGTGTGTGTGTGTCTGTCTGTGTGAGTGACTGTGTGTGTCTGTGTGAGTGACTGTGTGTGTGTGTGTGTCTGTGTGTGTGTGTGTGTGTCTGTGTGAGTGACTGTGTGTGTGTGTGTGTGTCTGTGTGTGTGTGTGTGTGTGTGTGTGTGTGTGTCTGTCTGTGTGTGTGTGTGTGTGTGTGTGTCTGTGTGTCTGTCTGTGTGTGTGTGTGTCTGTGTGTTTGTGTGTGAGTGACTGTGTGTGTGTGTGTGTGTGTGTGTGTGTGTGTGTGTGTGTGTGTGTGTGACTGTGTGTGTGTGTGTGTGTGTCTGTCTGTGTGTGTGTGTGTGTCTGTGTGTGTGTGTCTGTGTGTTTGTGTGTGAGTGACTGAGAGTGTGTGTGTGTGTGTGTGTGTGTGTGTGTGTGTGTGTGTGTGTGTGACTGTGTGTGTGTGTGTGTGTGTGTGTGTGACTGAGTGTGTATGACTGTGTGCGTGTGTGTGTGTGTGTGTGTGTGTGTGTGTGTGTGTGTGTGTGTGTGTGTGTGTGTCTGAGTGTGTATGACTGTGTGCGTGTGTGTGTGTGTGTGTGTGTGTGACTGAGTGTGTATGATGCGTGTGTGTGTGTGTGTGTGTCTGTCTGTGTCTGTGTAGGTGACTGAGTGTGTGTGTGTGTGTGTGTATGTGCGTGCGTGTGTGTGACTGAGTGTGTGTGTGTGTATGTGCGTGCGTGTGTGTGTGTGTGTGCGTGGGACTAAGTGTGTGTGTTGGTAGTGTGCACACAGTAAGGTGACAGCAGTGGAACTCCTCTAGAAGGTGTGAAAGCATAAATTAGTGCAGGTGAGTGACAGAGTTCCGGAAGGCGCAGCTCACCTGCCACCTCCACTATGTCTCCCGGGACGATGTCTCTGGCTTTGATCCTCTGGACAGCTTTGCGGTTCATGCGGTACACCTTTCCCATCTCGGGCTCATACTCCTTAAGAGCCTCGATGGCATTCTCAGCGTTCCGCTCCTGTGCAGAGACAAGAACAAAGAAATGTTGCAGAAAGAACCATGGACCCTTTTCCAGTTACACCGATTTTACAATAATCGGTTCTGATAAATCTACTGATGTCAAGTACCATAGTGACGAACCCCATTCATTCATTCACAGCAAATAAATGTCAGTCATAAGGTGCTGGTTTTCATTCTTAGGACTTAAAGAAAATCTGGTTCTTCTTGAATGCAAACTTCCATAAAAAGACATTTTGCATGAGCTCAGTCTTTTGTTTATTGTTTTTACTCGAGTGGACAGTAGAGTTAGACAGTCTAAGGATGCAGTTGTGAGGGACGAGTGTAATTAGTAGTAAAATTACAACACTGAAAAGGTTTGTTTAGGTTGCTTGAGAATACGACCAGTCGGTACTAATATGGAAGCTAAGATGAACATCCATGGAAGAAAATAAAAAAAGCAGCAAATGAGCTGCTGATGAAGCTGCTGGCATAATGCACAGTATTACTTCACATAGCTTCCATGTTCATGGTTTTGTCCGCTTTTCCATTACACTAGTGGCTAAAAATACTGTAGTTTTTTATTTTTATTTTTTTTACAGCTGACAAGCAGAAGTAGTGAGAGCTTTACAGTGTTCTTAAACATTGTTCAACTTTAAATTATACCCACTAATTGGTAAGTAACAATGCGCCTGTGTAATGTACATAACACCGAGGCACTACAGGAGAAGTGGCTCTCACCTGCCAGACCCCAATAACAGCATTGGCGATGAGGATAAGGAGAATAACAACAGGCTCGACAAAGGCAGTGGTTGTCTCCTCTCCCTCTTCAAACAGAGCCAACACCTAGATGAAAAAACACAACATCTTAGCAAACACGAAAACTGACACTTCAGTAAATGCAATTTAAGCTGCTTTAAACTGCTGTATCGTGAAAGCTTTGATGAAGGTATAGTACAAAAATAAAAATAGAGAATTTAAAAAGTTATTTAAAAATAGTTATATAGTCTTTGGAGACTTAAATAAATATCTGACCTCTTCAGTCCAGACAAGGTGATAAAGTCTGGATGAAGTCAGTACTAATTTACTTACAGCCCACTTCAGTCACCACCCTTGCACTTGAAGATAGAATGGTTAAAAAGGCCAGGGTGCCCAAGGCAATGTTTAAGAGATGGATGGAGATATTGCAGCCAGTATAGTTAAAACATTTATTAAATCCAAAAAGAAAGGCTGGTGGCATTTTGGCAACCGTGTGCATTTGAGACAATTTACTTTGGCCTAGAGCAACAAGATGATAACATGGAAAATAACCCTTTTTGGAAATACAATCATTAAGAAACTTTATTTGGTCTCACACACACCCTAAAAGAACTGGGCTGTGTATGTATGTGCACAATATAGACACACCTCGAATAACTATAAAGCAAAAATATATATATATAAAAAATAAAAAAGGGAGACATTTGTAGTCCACAACTTCACTTTCGGTTCCAAAATAATATGTCAGTCCTTCAAAGCAGGGTCAACACTTTGCCGAGTTTCTAACCACATGCACATTTTTTTCAAAATGAGGGGAATTTTGTGCACCATTTAGAGTAAATGATGCAGTGACTAAGGACAAAGACCCAGCTAAAATATGAGCCATCACTTTAACACTCCAAGTCTTTAAAAACAGGAATATTGCAGAATTATATCACTTCTATTATACTGTCAGCATTAATCAAGGATATCCATGACAGCTAGTCTTTATGTTCTTTTACAATATGTAATGATGTGCCTTGGTGGAACATCACAGCAGAAGAAACTCCCTCTACAAAATAAAAAAGTTCAATGCAGGAGTGAGATGAAGGTGGCGAGGGAGAAGTCTATAATCAGATGATGCCAGAGTAAATTCAGTGCAGACTATCGAGCAGCTGAGTACGTCACGGCAGACTGAGCCCGGTCGATAGCTCATCATTCCCAATCATTTGCGGAGGCAAATCTCCCTCCTGACCAAGTCGAGAGTGGAGGGCAACAATGGCGGTCCTCTTAGGAAACACTTTACACAATCACCACACATTCACAGAGGGCTTTGAAAACTAAACTCCTACATTTATGCAGGATAGAAGCATAAAGGGGAGACTAAAGTATTGTGTTTTAAAGCATTTTTAGGGGAAATCTATATGTCTATCTATATCTATCTATATATCACAAAAAAATCTATATCTTTACACAACTTCATTCCCGACATAACCTCTATTTAAATGTTCTCACTCAACACCTACTTGGCTCTGAAAACATATGACAATAGTTTAGAATATATCTGAACATCTCATAAGTATGGGAATGTTTAACACAATAAGGAACAATATTCATATCACATTATACTTGTCCTGTATAGTACTTGTCTACTTTACAAGTAAAACATATTTGTGGCTAAAGCTAGTCTTCAGAACCATCTTGCATGATTAGAAGGTTCAGTGATGTGCAATGCAAAGAAGTCACGAGAGCCTAATAGTCAAATGTATTCAAAGTGAAAGCCAAATGAGTTCCTTCCATTGCACAAAACTCAAGCCACACTGACATTAGTCAGACCGGTAAAAAAGAACAAAGATAAAAAAGATTATAGAGTAAGATATGTGCACCGATGCAAGATTGTGTATGAATATTTGTTTGCAAAATATGTTGACAATTACCACATCACTCAAATGACTGACATCAGGATCAGTCCAAAACTGTGAAAGTGCAGGCCTGTTCCACTGCCACTGTAAACACTTTAAAAGTAAGGAAAGCCTCATTTACGCCAAACCACTCCAGCCTGCACTCCGTTTGGAAACAGTAAGGGAAGATAAATTGTGTCATATACATTTATAGAGCAATTTTCCTACTTTCAGAAATAGCAGAAACACCAATTGTATCCAGGGACATCAGGGTTGTGCCGCAATAAACGGAACAAAGTTATTATGCAGTCAGGATTCCCTCTCACCACCCTGCTCCGACCTTCACCACCAGAACAGTCCAACCGCAGTCGCCATTTAAGGCACAGCAGCAGAAGGACTTGTGATTGATAGTTATGTTTTCAGCTGAGCAGAAGTAGCTTAGTGAAACCCTATCAGTAATGTGGAAAACCCTAAAATACAGCACATGTAGTTTCCACATGAGAAAGGCACCGTTAACTAGATTGTGCAGGGCTCTAAGTGACAATTTCCTTTTGGGTGTCAGGTCACTGGGGGAACATTTGAGAACAATTGCTTGTGTCACACTTACAAAAGAGACACAGGCAGCCAGCAGCAGGATCCTGACGAGGAGATCTTCAAACTGCTCCGCCACCAATTCCCACAGGGATTTGCCTGAAATATGCACAGAGACAGTCAAATCAGTCGATTATATCACGCAGTGTGCTCACGGCCGTGCTTGCTTTGAAACTTAAGGATAGATAAGTCCAGTGTTGATGTATGAACTGCAATGCAAATCTGTATGATGGTTACTGATGTGTGTCTGTTGCTACACTACTGTGTTCAGTCCTCATACCACAGAAAAGAAAAGATGCTTGGTAAAGACATTTAACTATGTTGTTGAAAAGGGGGGAGGAGGAGAAAAGGAAGGCACACTGGAAAAATCAATATTTACCTTCTTCAGCTGGGAGCTCTGTGGATGTTCCGTTGTAAAGGAATCGGGATGGGGGAAACACAAGGAGGCAGGGCATGTAAAAGATAAAGAAAGAGCAGTTAATATATATGATTGATATGTATGGACACGTACAAAGTGCTCTGATGAGTCATCCGTTTGGTTAGGCTGATTAGAGCCAGCATGATAAGATTTTAAAGTACCAATCCAACATGAGGTCTACATAAACAAGAATAGTTAAATAATATCACTGTGTATTGTAGAATTATTCGGAAAGCCCTTAATTCAGGGAGAAACTTGTGGGCAAAATAAAAGAAAAATATAGAGGGAGATTATAGACAAAGGCAAAAAGGCAAAGTTTCAGTGGTGACAGGGCGAGAGTCACTTCCCTTACTTCAGCCATCACTGAGGTTAATAAGACCTTTGTAACCTGCACAGCTTCTCTAATAAAAAGGTTAACTAAACACACTAATGGTCAATCTACCCACAAAAAGTTTTAAGTCATAAGAGCAGCATTTATTGATTTTCTAATAACATTAAACAGCATGCAAGCAAATGTACTAAAACCAGCGGCAGGATGTCAGTGTTATTAAATCTTTTTGCATCTCAACCTTCTTATCTTGTCATTTTCCATTTGCAAAAAAAAAAAGCTGCGTTTTTTTTTAACATTTCGAGATTAGCGTTAACAAGGCGAGCATCTTATCCTCTCTTGTTTGATTAACAGAGCCCATCAACACCGCACACTGAGTCACTAGAATGAAAATAGTGTTTTTAACTGAAAAATATTGTAGCTGACAAGTGCTTTTGATGGATGTTGCCACAATGAGAGGCAGTTAGTCATGGCATGTGTCAAGACCAACGCGCTGGTACTAAAATGGTCACACTGCTGCAAACATCATCAAGAGCAATCATAACTCGCATGTAATCATCCCACAGGGCACACAGCATAATGACAGGGGAAATCAAACGTAGGAGGCAGTATACGGACTGCAGCTCCAATGACATCACTCTTCTACTTTGAGCGGTGGAAATCCCTGTGCATGTTTTGACCAGAAACTGCTACACGAGTACGAAATGTGACCCTGCGGACGGAGAAAGGGCTGGAAAGAGGCAGGACCATGATGTAAGGCTGCAGTCTCCTTCCAAAAACAAAACGCAGTGCCCGCTCACACACACTGCAAAGGGCACTAGCAGAAAAGGAGAAAAAAAATTATTTCACGTGAGGGACTAGGGAAGCTCTCTAGTGTTTAAAGAAAGAGTCAAATGTTTCTGTGGTAAAGATTTGACAGAATTGGGTTGTTTTGCGCACAGGGATAAAATTGTCTTTGGGAACATTTGATTTTTTTTTTATGCAATAAAAAAAAAAATAACATGAAGCACTTCTGTACAAGACATTTTGCCCCCAAGTCAAACATTACCTTGTGCTGAGTTTACAAACCCACAAAAATCCATCTTGAACTGCTGGCCTAACCGGCCTGTTGTGACCCATGATGTGGCAGTATCAACAGAGGTCTGAGCAGGTTTTAGGTTTAAGGATGTTGCAACCGTTTACGAATGTAAACAACATGGCGTTGCTCTGATTAGATTAAACTGCAATTGATAAATCACCGACTGCATATTAGTTTTAAGTGCCTGCCCTTTCCAAACTTATTCTATGGAACCCCTTCCAGATGCTACAATGAAACAGGCCACTGTACTGTGGAGCAGACTATCTGGCTCGTCAGGTTAGTAAAGACAGACCTTTGTGCGTATGTCCTCTCCTGGATATTAATATCTGATGAGTCATAGTGAAGAGCGTTTCAATCGGCTGTCTGCAGGGTTTTCAGCCTCCAGGCTGGACATGGTTGAAGTCACAGGGACATTTGGCTGCACTCTCCAGCAGAAAAGTGTGGCAAACATAGAAGTGTGTTCTGCTGTTTTCCATGCTCCACCAGCCTGACAAAAGCCTCTTTCCCCATTATGATGCCTCTCCCGGTTGTATAATGTTTTTATGGCAGACAGTCTGGCTTCGACTCAAGCAGCGCTGGAGAAAGATAGTCTGACTGAAAGGACAAGACAAGGGAAAGAGGGAACCAGAGCAAGGAAAAGAGAGAAAGGGTTGGAAGTGTTGAGTGGGGTTCCCCGGCTTCCCCCTGCCAAGGATTCCCTCAGTCATCTGGGTTGTGTCAACTCCAGGCTTGCCCAGGCACATTCCTGAATACTGACTTCACCTCTCTCCCTCTGTGTCCCCACACCACCTCCCTCTCTCCCTGGGCCAGACAATGAATAAAAGCCTTGTTTACGTGCACCAGCACACCAAAAGCCATTTGTGCTGAGCAGAAGGGGAGACACTTCCTGGAGACAGTTGCCAACAACAGCACAAACTGTGTCCATAGTCGGGAAGGGAAACAGGAAACTGGAAGTGTGTCTATCCCTGCTAAAAACAATCTGCCAAAATGTAAGGGCTTGTCTTTCAAGTCGGACCATATCCATTAATAAATTATCAGGACCACTCACAGACTTCACATCTGAGTATGGTTAGAGCTAACAAGCAAGTTCAGGCCCTTTTTTTGTAAACCACAAACATGAAAGTTTCCAGCAGTTTCCCTGGTGACTTGGCTCATGAGGGCTCCTTGAAAGATAGAGCTACACAAAGTAATGCAGAAGTGTCTATCAATGTGTACAAAGAATAATTATTGTGCTATGAGAAGAATGTTAATTTGTCATGCTCAGAGTGCAGACATTAAGTCAGACAATGAGCAACTAGTGCATGTGGCAAACAAACACACCTCCAAATCAACAGCTGGCCGCCAACTGCTGGAGTGGATGTACAACTCTAAGTGGTTCCCTGCACTAGGCATGGCAATGTAAAACAGGCCTATAAATACTATGATGGGAACCCCTAATGACACACTGTTTAGCGGAATGCTATATCCCCTACTAATGTATTCCCCCACCGGAAAAGGTCGGAATGCATTAACCACATCAAATGTGAATTAGAAAGGCAGCCTATTCTCTTGTCCAACCCCCTTATGTGAGCACAGAGAGCATTGCAGGTACAGCATAAGAGAGTCCAATAAAGTCAGCACGTGCTTCATTTACATAAATGTTTACACAAATGTCAAAACATTGCAGAAGTCACTGCATAATCAAACAGGGCTTCAACACAAGGGTAATAAACAGCCAGAAGCACTTCAAGCTACTATTATAGAACTGACTGGACGTTTTAAATTACTGACATTTTTAAGTCCATTGCAAACAATGGTGTAGCATAAATATGAGTATTTGTAGTGCCTCATAAATACCATTGTGTTTGGGTACATTGTCACAAAACCTTGGTGTAAATTAGCAAAGTTAAAGAAATACAGGTTACAAAAAGCTGTAAACATGCTGTCACATGCATAGTGGATACTGCTGGGAGGACAAGAGAGGCTGCTCAAAGCAAAGGAATGTCTTTTAACAGCTTTTTTTGATTAACTGGTCAATCTTTAATCTCCCCATGCTGAATGAACAGTTACCGAATACCTATTGCATTACACCTTTTATTCTTCTTTGTCATATCCAGTTAAAAAAAGAGAGTTGCTGATTGCTTGTGGTAAGATAGAGAATCAAATTAAATTTAGTTCAATGCCGGCTGCAGCTTTTGGTTGGAAAGACTTTTCATTACAGATACTGTTGTCAGAGATGGAGAACTCCAAGGTTGAACTCATTCCAAAACTTGACACAAAAGATGTATCAAACCACAAAATGAGCCCAACAAGACAAGAACAACAGACATCAGATCTAAGCTTCGTTTTAAAGGTCAGAGTTTTGGCAAGCCCCATTTTGTGAACCTCCCAATGACAGCACAACGCCCAGTACTCAAGATGAACGCTGCAAAAAAATCATCAGTAATTCCCCAAACAGCAGAGGGAAATCTGTGTTAACACCATTCTATTTATAGGGTTTATTCCACATTTAGAAACCAGAGCAAGACTTCTGGCCAATCACACGCTTAGAGCAGTACAACTTTAGACTGATCTGAGACCAGTCACCAAGCAGGGTATTATAATAAGAGACAGTGATTAAAAATATAGAATTAGGAGTGCATTAACACTATTGTCAAAGGAGCTACACTGGTACAGACCAGCCTCAACGTGGTCACAAACTGCATACGTTTCGTGCACCCTCAACCTGGGCTTTGAAACCCGCACACATGCTCCAACAGACTGGACCACGTTGTAGACCAGAGTCCCGATTGTGGTGCATGTCATCAGAGCTCCCTCAGACCACGCCATGACTCAACGTCATCCAAGCATAATGGCATGATGGTGACTGACAGATGCAGGTGTGGGAGGTAAGAAGCCGAGACAAGTGACATGCTACAACAGGATCACGGCTCCTTTGAAGGCAGCTGGGCAGGCACATACAAAAGCCCACTTGAACATGGAAGTGACTCAACACCTCAAGGATTTCATCTGACTTTTCTACAACTTAACTCTACTTTCTCAACCCACATAGCTCGGACACAGCCGGTACAGTTTAACTACATTGGATAATGTTCAAATCAAACCACCGGATAAGTGAAGTCAAGAGCCTACACTGTAATGTGTGATGTTTGAGTAGGAGGAGCAGGAAACCATAGAACGTCTCTTGAAATTCAAACGCAGGAGCCAGTATGTCACGTTGCTTTTATGTTGAGTTGCAGAACAGGAAGAGAAACAGATCTGTGAGCCAGTTCCTACTAGGGGAAGTTGTAACTAATATGTGAGCAAAACCGGAGCATACAATATTGTTGCATAATTTTCCAATGATGGCATCAGCTAATGTCCAGGAGCAACAAAGTAAGGCGTGTTTAGAGTTGTATCAAGGCCAGAAGACAAAATCTTTCACTTTCCAAGCACAAAATAAAAGAGAACAGGAAGAAGAAATCAGATTAAGGAAATATATATATTATATTTACATTAAAAACAAATACTACACACATGACTTCAAGATCAGTTAAAATAGTGATAATAAAGTGCAGAGTTATAAAAGCTGTGCAAATGTTGTGCAAATGTCCTTATCTTAAATGACATTTGACGGCACTGACTGCTTTAGGCAAGTACAAATGCTTTTTAAGAGGAAATCTTATCCCCTTAAAAATCTGTAGTTGTCACATCACTGACTGCAAGAAAGTGAACAAAGGAAAATACTTAAACTCCCTCCGCTGTCACATTGAAGGAACTGGCCACCCAGCATTGCCCTTTCTGTAATATGGCACACAGACACCACAATGTTTTAGACATACCAGAGCGAGTGGCATTCACACAGATATTATTTGGGAATATCTTCAAAATGTAAAAACATGAGAAACAGTTCATGTTTAAACAAATACAGTGACCTCTCATTTTGGAGTAGGTCAGTTCATACAAAAAAGCAGATGCCACAAAAAAGGTGATTCCCCGGACACACTCACTGAACACCACAAGCTATAACAATACAGGACATTTTTTAAAACACCCACACACTGGCCACGATAGAAGAGCCAATTATACATCACTAGCTACTATTTCACAATTTAGGTGATAAACTGTCTTGTAAAATCAAGTGCTTGTTTTTTAACAGTTAATTAGCCTGATCTCTTTAGTGTGTGTGTGAATAAAGTTGCCAAAAAGGAGCTGCCAGTGGACCATAAATGGAAGGTGTGAGGAGAACAACCAGACATTACCTCTCTGCAGCACTGACAGCTTTGTTGGAGAAAAGAGAGCTAATTATTCAGTGTAACGAGACAAACCAATGCTGCTCATTTTGGTTTTCCTATAAAAGCTGCACTGCACTGACACTAAATCCATTTGATTAAAGTACAGTCAAATATAGGAATCTGCGTATATTACATAAAAGTGAAGGTTGCCATTAGAAAGATTGAGGAAATGGGGTAACCATAAGATATTTGAATGACATATCTTATATTACACCATATAACAAAAATATATATATACATAGTTGCTGCATTTTCTTACTTAAGAGAAAGTCTCACAGTCTTCCATCATGTTAGACTTCTACCATCGGGATAACTAGGAGTTGTTAGACAAATCACAGGATGAAGCCATATCCTGGTAAAAGACCCCAGAAGGCCAGAGGAGGGGTTATTTAGTCTTCGTGTTCGTGAGAGGGCTCCATGTCTGTGGCTATGTCTCCATACACGTGAATGTTGCAAAGTGACACCAGTCGATGTTACAATTGACACATTTGCTGTTTTTATGTATACACAAAAGTTGCCAGGGCTCAGTAGAGATACTGTTTGTAGCTGTTTATTTAGCCTAATGATCTTGCTGTACATGCTAACCATACCAAAGAGAAATGCATTGTCTAGGCTTTATAAGAAGAAGTTGGCTGACCCACTGCTTGCACCTCTTCTATTGATGCTGCTTGTAACAAAACAGCACATCTCACAAGGAGTCCTGAACTCATCTCAAGTCTGTGTTTTCCAAATAAAAAAGGGGAGTAAATCAGTCGTTTTTCAGCCCGGCATCACTTTGCAATCACAACTAAAACTCAAAATAGAGCATCAGCCAAAGCCTTAACCTTTTAAGGTGTAGCAGCTGCAGTCAATTCTTAGAGAAAAAGGGTATCCCCTTCATTACTACTTATCTGCACACACTTATGCAGTCAGGAAGTGCGCTGCTAAAAAACGAAAGAGATGTTATCTGTGGCAAGACGTTGCTTTTTCCATGAAGTCATCACAAGCCCATGGGTAGAGCGGCTGGCTGCAACAAAAGGGCTACTGTTTGACTGGCACAATACAGCTCTCTACTACACACAGCTCGGCCACACATGCAAATGACAGGCCTTTATAGGGAAAGGTGGGTGATGTCAGGTCCAAAGTCAGCACAAACACATCACCTACATAAGTGTAGTGGGCTATAGCTGCATACTGCTTACGGTTTCAATGATCAACTATTAACCAGAACACTTTAAAAAGGAGAACTTTTATTTACACATAACAGCAGAAATGATCCTTTCTTCTCCATAATGGCTTTTGTGATTTCTCCCTTGAGTTAAACGATCATTTGAGTGTGCTCCACAACTGTTGAAAGGGAAAACAGGTTGTACAAGAATTTCTGTTTCATGATCTTTTCATTATTGCTACCCTCCTTTTGCCTGGCTGCTGTGCACTTCCGTATTTCTGAATGACAGAAGTATGTCCTTTTCAAGCACATGCATGTACACGCACAGGCAGAGCGCTATTGTGGCAGTACCTTCCCTTGCCTTTCACGGGGACTATTACAGATGTTGCTTAATATGCTCCTGAGTGGATACATGAGGAAAGCGGACTACAGGCAGAGGAAATGCTAGCATAAAATAGTCCACGAGGGTGAACCCATAGATGCGTTTTAAAAAAATCGCACATGCGTAGTGAAACGTTTTCTGTCAGACTTCGTTTTATGACTGATGTGTCCAAATATGTTTGGCTCCAATTAAGTAGGCTATAGTAGGTACGTATGGTCTTCATTTAAACCAACACATTCATTTATATTTATTTATTTATTATAGCATAGACATCTAGCATCATGACAAACTGCCATTACTAGTCCATAGTATAGAGAATGTCAGAAAGTGGAGCTCATGATACGTTTATGTAAAGATGTCCCCGCCGTCCAGTTCTACCGTCCTCAACAAACAAAACTGCATAACTCTTTCGCATTTTTCCATCTTAAATTGTATTTCGGCAGTTCAATTCCTGTGTAATCGCTATCACACACAACTTTACCCGGAGGTCTGTAATACAGTCTCGCATCAATGAGTATGGCAGTGATGATTCCACTGACTGTGCGCAACAGGGAACAGGACTGTTTGGAACTCACGACTAGCAAAAACGTACAAGATAAATGTGGATTTCCTGGTAGATTGATCGACCTGCAGACTAGCCAGAAATCGTAATGAAGTTGTGAACAGAGCTTTGAAGAGCTACTCACCGTTTGCTCCATATGTCTCCAGGTTAATTTTGACTTGTTCCAGAGTGAGCCCAGTGTTTTCGTTTACGCCGAAGAAGTCTAAAACTTCAGTCGCCGATTTAGTGTGCGTATTTTCCATCTTGGTGGAGCAGGGCTTAGTTGATCAAGTCGAAGTGCAGTTGAGTAGCATGTATTGCGCGAAGCGGGTGGCGATAAAGGTAAAGGAGAGGAAAGGTAGGCGGCAGTAAATCCACCGACGGACGTCCAGGAGGGTAAATGCGTCAGTGTGCTGTGTCACCTGTCCCCCTGAAAATATCCTTGCACCAGGCACGCGCATATACACTGCGCGGCTGCTGCTGCTGCTCTACTGCCGCTGCTAGATCATCTCCATCCGAAGGTGAGCTGTGTGGCCGCGCAGTGCACCGCCTCTCCGCTGTTCAGCACTGCCTCCCGCGCTCCTATTGGCTGCGTGCACCTGAGCGCAACCATCAGCCGCCCACAAACACCATTCAGACGTTTTAAAGTTCAAACTCAAAAACTGCTTGGTCTCTAGACGGGTTGTTTTTTCCCCTTTAAACATTAGTTTATAAAAGTTGTTTGTGGCGGCATGCACAGTTTTCATTGTGCACTTTAGCGCCTCTGAAACTTTACACAGAAAAGAACAGACAGTTTGTTAAACTTGACAGTAAAAGTGTAAAAGTGTGCAAAACCTAATACAAACATGGACAACAGAAGGAAGTGTCAAGTGTTAAACAACGAATAAAAGTTGTATGCTTCCACCTATATTCAGACACATAACAAAATATACATTTAGACATTTCTTGGAAGCCGGCCTCCATTTGTGATGGAAGTTTTTGAACAATATAATAAAAAGCTTTTGCTTATTGGCTTTTTGTTTTTTAACATTCTTGTTTTGATTCAAGGTTCTGTCAGGATTATTATTCAAAAGGCCACACTCAGTACCAAAACAAATGTACAACTATAAGAATTCCTTGTACATTTCATGGTTATCACTTATAAAATGAGCTGGACAGAGGTGCATAATAGCATCCTAACAGAGGACCTCCACTTAGACAGCTGTGCACTGCGTCCTTGTGATGATGCCAGGCTGTTCTTTCTGGGGGACTTGGCACATCTTCCTGGCTGCTTTCATGTGGAGGAATGGCCAACGAGACCAACAGACCAAGGTTGAATAACTCTGCTTAAAAGATACACAAGTGTATATGTTACAATACAAAACAGCATGACTAACATGACAATAGGACTTAGAATTTCTGCCAAATCATTACAGGCATGTTAGTAAGCTTCTAGCACAAGTGACCACTGTAGTCTCCAAAAAAATAAAATAGCGACTTTCATTAATCTGTCCTAACATAAACCTGTTATAAAATGAGATGGTTATTAATTTAGTTAATGGTGAGTTGGAGTTCCATATATCTTTAAGTCACATCATCCTTATCCAGAAATGGGTCTACTGTTGGAGATCACAAGAGTATGACTGGGACCTTTATGGGCACAGTACAAAAAGGAACAAGGTGCTCTAATTCTGTCCTGGCTCACAGCTGTCCTCCTCTCTCACACTAAAAAAGTGCTTACATCATTTCCAGAGCTGCTGAGTAGAGGATGCTGTACGAAGTACCTACAAGTGCCCTCGCACTAATTTTGGGAGGTTCTGTCTTTGCTTCCCTTGTCAATATTGAGAAGTGAAGATTTATATTGTGGACCTTTAGTGGGTACTCGGGTTACAACCACAGGCTCCACTTTTTCTGCAAACTGCCCACTGAGACACGCGTCTATCAACATAGCCAGGAGATTATTGTCATCATCACATTCAACGTGGGCCTCGTATTTAACTTATGTATGGGAGCTTCTGTTTGGAAGAGAAAGTAAAGTGACAAAAATGTTGAGAGAAGCCCTTTACTGCCAAAGCCCTTCAGTAGAGGAAATCCCCACCCCAACCCCCCTCTCCCGCTCTCCCCTCCAGTGGCACACACTGAGGGACTGTGCTAGCACTGTGCTACTCATGCTTTCAGTCACAGAACATTTTCCACACTGTGCTGTAGCATTTGCCTTCCCTTTTTCCTTGCAGCTTTCATTTGCCTGAGGGAAATGAGCCATGGACTCCCAAGCAAGAAAAAGAAAAAGATTTTTCCTTCCACCTTGCATTTGATGCACACAAATCTCCATCAATTCAACCCTGACACCAGTCATTATTCATTTTTACATTTGATGGAAAACACTGACAAGCACCAGGACATGTTATGTAGACACAGTTAGACATAGAGAAACCTTCTTGTAGGAGGTAGAAACATTACTTAGTCCAGTGCCACAAAGCTAAGTGGGGACAAACAGCTGCTGTTGCCATTGACTTTGAATCAAGGCAATATGAGTTAATCACAGTCTGGAGCAGCTGTACCTGACAAGAAAACCCAAGTGAGTGGCGGGTCAACGCCACCCAGCCGACTCTTCATTAACAAACCTGGCCACTCTTTTCCCTTTTGTCCTTCCTTTCTCGCCATGAAGGGGCTTGGCACATCTGTGACCAAGTCATCATTTCACAGTCTGGCAAGGCATTATGCCACGCTGGCAGCTTGTCAGAAACAGAAAGGAAAGGATAACATTATGTCAAGAGAGTGTGACCATTTTAACACCAGCTCAAGTACTTATTTTCAGCTCTGTTCAGCGAAATGTGTTTGAAATGGCAATAGTGGAAAGTGATATTTCAATGACAATGGTGAGTGATGACAAGAGAGGGTAGGCAGTATACTTATTATAGTGTAATATCTAAGAAATCACAAATCCTAGGCTTTCCAACTAAAAAGTGGACATGTTGTTTTTCTGTATTAATGTAAAATATTAAGAAAAAATTTATCTTCAAGGATCTTGATCGATGGATAATAGTTTCAAGAGTTTTAATTTGTTGAAGTTTGCAAAGACTCATATCTTCTGGCGGCATCACAGCCTGCAGAACTCTCAGTCATTTTGACAGATCTGATCCTGTTTATGGAGTGAGTTGTTATCAGTCATTTCTACTCCTTACAGGACAGATTAATTATTCAAATTAATACGAGTCATTTTAGAGTCTCTAATAAATTGTGATATTTGTGTTTGATGTGACAACATATGACAACCCACTTTCACCACTTGTCAGAATTGATTTTCCAATTGCTCCGAACTCAACGCCTAATTTTGAACTGACTACCCACACAGCCCTCCCTCTCTCACTCCCCCGACATCATCAGGCCATAGTGCACAGTTGGATTCTCTCACTTTGAGAGGGATGAGTCACTGTGCTGTGACAGTCCCACACTGTCAATCAGACCATTCGTCACAGAGAGTCGCACTGCACATGAAGCGATTACCCACCACTCAGTGTTAATGTGTGTAATGGGCTGGACAATGGTTTCTGTACTTTACTACAACATTTCAATTTACAGTCCTTTTAATATATATGTCTGGCATCATCTAAAGACAACACTATCCATCCATCCATCCATCTTCTACCGCTTATCTGGGGCCGGGTCGCAGGGGCAGCAGTCTAAGCAGAGATGCCCAGAGGTCCCTCTCCCCAGACACTTCCTCCAGCTCTTCCGAGGGGATACCGAGGCGTTCCCAGGCCAGCCGAGAGACACAGTCCCTCCAGCGTGTCCCAGGTCTTCCCAGGGTCTCCTCCCGGTGGGACATGCCCCGAGACACCTCCCTAGGGAGGCGTCCAGGAGGCATCCGAAACAGATGCCCGAGCCACCTCAGCTGGCTCCTCTCAATGTGGAGGAGCAACGGCTCTACTTTGAGCTCCTCCCGAGTGACCGAGCTCCTCACCTTATCTCCAAGGGAGCGCCCCGCCACCCTGCGGAGAAAGCTCATTTCGGCCGCTTGTATCCGGGATCTTGTTCTTTCGGTCATGACCCAAAGCTTATGACCATAGGTGAGAGTAGGAACGTAGATTGACCGGTAAATCGAGAGCTTTGCCTTACAGCTCAGCTCCTTCTTCACCACAACAGACCGGTACATCGACCGCATCACTGCAGAAGCTGCACCGATCCGTCTGTCAATCTCACGTTCCCTCCTTCCCTCACTCGTGAACAAGACCCCAAGATACTTGAACTCCTCCACTTGAGGCAGGATCTCTCCACCAACCTGAAGGGGACAAGCCACCCTTTTCCGACTGAGAACCATGGTCTCAGACTTGGAGGTGCTGATCCTCATCCCAGCCGCTTCACACTCGGCTGCAAACCGTCCCAGTGCACACTGAAGGTCCTGGCTTGATGGAGCCAACAGGACAACATCATCTGCAAAAAGCAGAGACAAGATCCTGTGGTCCCCAAACCAGACTCCCTCCGGTCCCTGGCTGCGCCTAGAAATCCTGTCTGGTCCAGTGTTCCACGACCGGGATGAAAACCGCATTGTTCCTCCTGAATCCGAGGTTCAACTATCAGCCGCATTCTCCTCTCCAGTACCCTGGCATAGACCTTCCCGGGGAGGCTGAGGAGTGTGATCCCTCTGTAGTTGGAACATACCCTCCGGTCCCCCTTCTTGAAAAGAGGGACCACCACCCCGGTCTGCCAGTCCAGAGGTACTGGAGGTGAGGTGGGAGGTGAGCCCGACTATCTCTAGTCGGTATCTCTCAACCTCCCGCACAAGCTCAGGCTCCTTCCCCGCCAGCGAGGTGACATTCCATGTCCCTAGCGCCAGATTCCGTGTCCGGGAATTGGGTTGTCGAGGCCTCCGCCTTCGACTGCCACCCAATCCACTTTGCACCGGCCCCTTAAGGTTCCTCCCGCAGGTGGTGGGCCCACGGGAGGTCGGCCCCACGTCGCTCCTTCGGGCTGAGCCCGGCCGGGCCCCGCGGGGAAAGACCCGGCCACCAGACGCTCGCTTGCGAGCCCCAACCCCGGGCCTGGCTCCAGGGTGGGGACCCGGTAGCGCCATACCGGGCGACGTCACGGTCCTTGATTTTTTCATTTCCATAAAGGGTTCTGAACCGCTCTTTGTCTGGCCCATCACCTAGGACCTGTTTGCCTTGGGATACCCTACCAGGAGCATATAGCCCCTGACAACATAGCTCCTAGGATCATTCGGGCACTCTAACCCCTCCACCACGATAAGGTTGCGGTTCAAGGAGGGGAAGACAACACTACACAACTAATAAACTAGGATCAACAGGAGTCTTTTTTTCGAGAGAGATACAGCCGCCAAGCTTTCTTTGTCCTGTGAACTATTTCTTTTACAAAAAACATAATGAAATGTTCTTCAGTTTCTGCTGCTCTAGTGAAACAGAAATACACCTCTACTGTATCGCTCCAACACAAAGATTTCACTTTGAGCTCTTTGTCCAAATAACACTATAAATCAACATTGCAGCAGGACAAATGACCTCCCCCCGACAACACGCACACACTGAGCCGTCCTCAGGCAAAGGAAAGACAACACTGAATAATAAATGTTAGTGCTATTCCCCCTATCCAAGTGATGGATTAAATGAGTTATTTTGCATGTGGGATTTGCCTTTGCCACCTGTCTTTGACTCTGTGCTTCTAATTCTATAAATAGCAGTGATAATCAACTGACTCTGACAGGTCATCTACAGCAATTAACTCGGGCAATGTGTGCTGTCGACAAGTGAGGAGGTCGTGTGGCTCCGGATGTGACATTGCAGCTGCGGGATCAACAAAGATAAGTGTTGGAGAAAGAAACACATCAAAAATCCTACATGCGTATCCCCTTCACAGTGAATGGTGCTTATTCTCTCCCAAATGAACAGAAAACATGGAAATGACCAATGAACAGGCTCACATCATAACGGAAAGCCCAACAACAACCGGGGCTGTCACTATCTGTCAAACAGTTCGGCGACCTGGGAAATAGGAGGGAGAGGCATGGAGATGCAGGTAAAGTAGGAGATAGCAAGTGTACAAGGGCATTAATGGAGGTTTATCTCTATAATTTGAAAGCAGCTTGGACGTCTCCTTTGTTTATGCAACAGGTTGGACATAAAGTCCATATTTATTATATTATAGACTGAGAGATGAGAAAAGCCTGGTCATATTTGTGTGTCACATAATTGTTTTCTTTAATTAAAACTTGTGAAAAATCGTACTGGGTCTGGCTGAAGAAGAGGCAGGTAGGTGAGTGGTCAGTCACTTCAGTTCTGCATTTTCCACATGGACAAAGTGTCAGCTGATTGGCTTTTTATTTGTCACAACTGAGTAACTATCTGAAAGATGCAGAAAAGAGTGGTTGGATAGACAAGAGAGATAGAAATATTACTGATAAACAAAAATATGGACCAGTTATTCTGTGATTTTATTTTTGCATTAATTGGAGGCGGGTTTCCTGAATATTTGATGTAATTGGTCTGGTTGAATTAAAATATTAATTGACAACCCAAAAATGTACTTTTAAAAACCAGAACTGGCTGCAGACACACCTAGACCTGTTCTTAAGACTCAAAAAGCATACACTTAGCCCTGGAGACAAGGACTTAAGGCTTTTTGGCAGATCTCCTCACATGCTCTGCGCATTCTTCCTAACAAGGAAGCAGGTCTTATTAGTCTTTCCATACTTGAAGACTGGGACTCATCCCTGATCTGGCATCCCAGGGGTGAGCAAATGTGTGTCTTTGCCTGTGTGTGTGTGTGTATGTGTGTTCAGAGATGACCTGGCTCTCCAGTCCGTCTAATCATTTTTAATGAGGGGCAGATGGCTCCTCTCTGTCAGTGCGCCTTACACTCACCATTTCTTCATCAATGCGCAGCATAAAGAGGCGAATAATGACGCCGTGTGAGTGTTCATGTGGGCCCAGCCCTGTTCAGAGTAACTAAACTGCTGTTGTTTAGTTTCCCCCCGCCATGAGGACACAGCGCTGTTTGACAAACACTGTCAGACTGAACAGATGGGTGAAGATAGTAGCTGTACAGTTTGAATATCAACACTTCCCCTTTTAGAAAACAAATGTGTGACTTCAAACGAGTCAAGAGAGGCCCACTTCCTTTGAGAGTCCTTTGAGAGTGCGACTCCGGAACAGCAGCGCAAGGTTTGACTGCACAGTAACAGCACGTCATATTTCATGACTGAGTTCCCCTGGCCCTAATTACATTTGTGTGACAGTAACTCAGCATCCTTTACAACATCCATCCAGTAAGCCTTCCTGCAGAAAATGGTCACTCCCTACATATTACCGTGCAGTCATTTGACATCTAATGTGTAATTTATCAGTTTTGGTGAGGTAAAACAATTAATGAACCAAAAATACATACCAAAATTATTATATCCTTTTTTTTCCAAGCACAAAGCAATTTTTTTCTATTTTAAGCAAACAAGTGGAAATATTCCACTCAGTCCATCTATCTAACCCTCGACACAAAGATGTCCTCTCAGCGGCCAAAGTCAGATCTGACCACAAGGTTTGTGTGCTGTCAGTCATGACTGGAATACTTTGCAGTGGAGGAAAAATAACAGGATGGGGAGGAGCCTGAGCAGAAGGTAGGTGGGTCCAAGTGGCTGTCAAATGCTGTTAGTGTTTCACTCACACACAATGATGGTGAGAA